>OY821519.1:3112500-3472500 GCA_963682025.1 Cordilura impudica
AACCTCCAATTTTTGGGAGATATAAGGCATACGAAAATGGATGTTTTTCGTTTTTTAACTTTTTGCACACAACTTTTAAATGAATATGTGCATACTGTATATCAAATGAAAGGTATTTGAAAGGTATTTTTAGTGCCTGCACGTACATAACAACTTTAAAATTTTGGTGAAAAAATTAGGTTAATTTTAAGTTCATTTATATATATATATATATATATATATATATAATATATATATATGTATAATATTAATGCTTAAACTAGGCCCTATAAATTTGAAATTAACTAAATTTTTGTACAAAATTTAAAATGTGCCATGTACGTGCATACAATTTATTGTATACAAATTTTTAAGTTAATTATTTAGTTATTATCATACAAATATAATGATATGATAAATGGTTATCTTATCCAGCCGCCGGTGGACAAAAATTTCACATCGGCTTCGTTCTCTGGAAATAAGCTTTTGTAACTGTTGTTATTCTTTACTTTATGTTGTATATTTTTACTTTCAAGTGCATAACTCTTCAAAAATTTCAGCAAATAAATGAAAATAGCAAACTTAAAATTTTTAACAAATTGGATTTATAAATATTTTAATTCAGCAAGGAGTGAGTAAATATGCAAAAAGTTCACACTATTTTTTGCTATAATGTTAAATTTATTTTCATGTTTAGTGCCGAGTTTTCTTGCAAACGGAGACATTTACCGTGTATGGTTACTTCATAAGAATGAAAAAGATAATATATTAATTGAGGAGTACCAAGTTTCAAGCCAATCCGAGCATAAAGAAAAAATTTTTCCGCCATATTGGATCCACCATTTTGAATTTTAAAAAAGTGATACCAGATTCGTGTTCAGCGACCCCAAAAACCCCCGAGTACCAAATTTTAAGCCAATCCTAGCATTAGTAAAAAATTTGGCCGCCATATTGGATCCGTCATTTTGAATTTTTTAATTCTGACATAAAATTCGTGTTCAGCGGCCCTAAAAACCCCCCCAGTACCCTTTTTCAGAAGTTTCGGTGAAGAAATAAAAAAGTTATAGATTTTTCATCGCTTTTGACCACTGTGCAGTGTCATTAGATCGAAAATTTATGTTAAATTTTATTTAATATTTTTTGTATTTGAATTTCCATTTCGTTTTGTATCTTTTAAAAGCTTTAACAAATATTTTTTATGAATGATTAATTCTACCTAAAGTTTGTTATTTAAAATAAAATTAAAATTAAATTTAACTTGCCTCTAAAATGCCTTCAAGGCGCAGAGGCGCATACATTGTAATGTATTTTTTTTTGAAAATAAATGAATTAAAAAAAATTGAAATAGAAATTTTAAATTTACTTTTCTGTACCAATTTTTATTTATAACTAAAGGCCAGTTTACACTATTACACTTTGTAATACGACCTGTCCAAAAGTCGAGTATTATGAAAAAGTCGTATCATGTAAAAGGCTTATGTTATGAAATTGACAATCTGTATGATTTTATTTTCGAAGTCCGATGATTTTAGAAACATTTCTAAAAACTTGCCATTTTCATCGGATCAGAGTTGTTTTTTTTTGGTAATATTAAAAAAAAAGGTAAACAAAAACAAAGAAAGTGGAAATAAAATATAAATTTCAAATTAAATTTGCTTGTTATTCTAAACAGCTGTTTTCATAAGACTTGAGTGTGATGTTGTAAATGGCCTAAGTATGCCATACGGTACGACTTTATGACAGTTCGATGAATTTCATCGGATTTTTATTTCGAAAAATCATACGACTGAGTGGTATCGTGTAAATGGGCCTTAAGCAAACAATACAAACTCATTAACGAAATTTTCGCACAAAAGTGAAAGAGATTAACACCAACAATATATATTTTTTCAAACTTTTTACCAAACAAATATTCATTTGTCGTATTAAATGCAATGTAATAAATTCAACTGAATTTGTAGGTGATCCACTTTTAAATAAAATCGTAATCACATATATTGATCCACTTTTATGAGTTTTTAATGATTTTTTTTCACTTTTTGGAAACTATTAAACTCACATACAATTTTTGGATATTTCTGAGTTGAATAATTTACTAAATTTTTAAAATTTGCTCGTTCATTATAAATATATGTTTCCTTATACAAATATGTCACTCAATTTATTGTTGACTGCACATTAAAGGGTTAAAGTAGTGCCATATGAGATGATTTTTATTCGGGGACTAGGTAAAAAAAATGCATTCAATTCAAACGTCTGTGTGTGTGCGGGCCGTAAATATTTTGATGAAATTTAGTATAAAATGTTTTTTTTAGACCTAGCTTCCACAAAATTCAAAAATGTAACCTATAGGTCCATTTTTAGTAATAGTCCGATAAAAAGCTGTTTCATTATATTTGGAGAAATAAAAATGACTTTACTAAGTGTGGCCATGATCGATCGGTAAATTTTTTTTTCACCTGGTCGCCATGTAACAAGAAAGAAAATATCTATACCATGCGCTTAAAGACCCTTTCCCTCAGGTCTAACTAATTGGATCTAGAAAATAAGCATAAACCAAATTTGAGTGGCATTGTTTTTAATTTATTTTGCCTTCGGATACGAAAAAGTTCATATCGGATGCTAAAGCTATATGTCGAATAATGGATCTATCCTGACAATATTTGGTAAAGTCACTTATTTCTGCAAAAAACATTTACAAACCAAATTAAAAAAAAAATTTGTTAATAACTTTGTTTTTCGATAGACTTAAGTGAAGATCAGGAAGCAGCTTAATAAGAACTGTCTTACAGAGTTTTTATAACTAAGAACTGTCCTACAGAGTTTATTTTTGGACTACTAATTAATGAATATAATAAACACAAACCAAACTGGAATCTATATGATAATTTGGATATTATGGCAATTTAAGTCAATTCCGTAGGGTAAATTTATATGGCGACTAGGTCTGAAAATGCAACGATTTTCACCAATTTGAATTCGTCCTATGGATAAACAGACGGACAGTCGGATAGCCGGACGGACGGACATCACTAAGTCCAATCAGAAAATGATTCAGAATCGATCGGTATAATTATGTATGGGTCTAGGTCAAATATTTTTCGTAGAAAAAAATCAGCACAAACTCAATATACCCTGACCACAACGTGGTATTATAGGGTATAAAAATAGCATCCGATAAAATATTTTTCATATCTACAGGCAACAAATTAATAACAATGTTACGCAAATATGGTCTATGTTTATTTTCCATGTTTATTTATTATCTCACTATAGTTGGATCTGAAACCCTTTTCGGTCGGTTTTGATAGATTACGAGAATATTCGAATATTCGATCAAAATGAATGCACAATAAATGATATCCAACTCTTAAAAATTTGTTTAACCCATGATTTGATCTATAAATATATAGTCTGTTAGGTAAATTAAAGTTAAGTTTGAAAATTGTTTTCTTAACTCAGAAATGAGTTGTGTGGCTTTAGGTCTACTGCCGGAAATGCTGGTGTGTAGAAATGACTGAGACTGTAATAAAGTCTTACTCTTTGTACTAGATTGTGCTGATGTTTATAACTGCCAAAAATATTTGAGTTAGATCCACTTTTTACCATACTGATCGACCCAGAATCATGTTGTAAGTCGATTTAACGGTGTTCCGCCGTCCGTCTGTCTATATGGTCTGTCTGTCGTGTGTCCATATGAACATGTTTTGATGAAATTTAGAATATAAGATTTTATCGTTCATAAGATGAACGCAATAGGAATTGGGGAAAACCGGTGCATGTTCAGACCTAGCCCCCATACAAATGACATATATCATAACGATTGAACTGGTCGTATGATCTAGCTTATCATATATATGGGGCGTTTCATGTCATGTGACCCAACTTTTGAAACCGATATCTTGCAATTGGTTGCATTAGGCAACATAGTCAATTTAAAGCAATCGCTGTAATCGTGTAAATCTTCTGGCGAATCATATGTTAACTACTTTAAGATGATTTCCTTCAACAGCTCATTTTAATCAACAGCTGAACCTAGTAACGCCAAGAAAAGGTTGGCAAAAAAACAGCAAATAAAGGTGGCAAATAAGCTGGATGAAAGACTGGGTATATAAAAATGTTTAGGGACCCTATCGCTTCGGTCCAACTAATTGGATATATAAAATAAGCATAAACCAAATTTGAGGGGAATTGTTTTTAATTTTTTTGTCTGCAGATATGAAAAAGTTCATATCGGGTGCTATATTTATATGGGGACTAGGTAGAAAAATAACCCGATCCAGACCATATTTGATAAAGTTACTTATATTTTGAAAAAATATATACAAACCAAATTTGAGAAAAATCTGTGTATTATTTTTGTTTTTTTAATAGATTTAATTGAAGCAGCTCTATATGGGGGCTATGACTAAGATTAATGGATATAATAAACACATACAAACCCAATTTGACTGAGATCTGTAAGATAATTTGGATCTTATGGCAATTTATGTCGATTTCATAGGGGTCATTTGAATGGGGACTAGATCTGAACATGGACCGAATTTCACCAATTTCATTAACGTTCATTCTATGGCCGACAAAAGCTTATATACCAAATTTCATCAAAATTTATTCATATTTGTGGCCTGTAATTTGATTACAAGGTTTACATGGACACACAGGCGGACGGACGGATGGACGGACGGACGGACGGACATCGTTAAAAGATCATAGTGGTATAGGGTATACAAATAGTTATGTTATAAATGGACCTAATGTGATTACGAATAAATTTTATTAATTTATTTATTTTTTTTTTATTTTTATTATTATTATTATTATTATTATTATTATTATTATTATTATTATTATTATTATTATTATTATTATATATTAATTTAATTACTAACAGATTCCAGCGCTCGAAATTCGAGTGCATTTTCTAGGCAGCCTTATTTGTCAACTTAGCCAATTCACAAACCAATACTTTTATGGTTTATTATTATTATGAGTGAAGATAAAAAACTCATAAACAAACACATTAACAAATTTAATAAAAGACACAGCAACTTTAAATGCAATTTACTCAAAATAAATGAAAAAATTTTAAAATCTGTAAATCTGCAAAACGGCTAAAAGGAATCACCTTTCAAATAATAAACGTTTGGTCAAAATCGCGATAAAACGGTAGAACAAAATATCGGTCACAAGAAATATCCTAGCCTATTAATATTATAGATTATTACAAATAAATATAAAAAATAATTTTTCAACATTTCTGTACAAAAAAAGTGATTTTTTCCTGAGGTTAACATATTGCGAATATTACAGTATCGAAGGTATGAAATTCAGTTAGGTATGTTACATACCGTCGGAAAGGTTAATTTGTTAATAGGAAAAATTCGAATTAGTGCATATGCTAAAAATTGAAAAACCGTTGTCTTGAGTTGCAAAACATTTATTTTGATAGATATCCCACTTGCATCCCACTAAGCGACCAAAAAGCTCCTAAAAGAAATACCTAAGCTTTCTTTTGAGAAAAAAAGTAAAAAAAATTTTGTTTTTGCAAAAAAAAAGTGAAAAAAATTTTTTATTTAAAAAATTCTTTTTTTTATATAAAAAAATTTTTTTTTCCGAAAGATTTAAGATATAGCTATCTAAACTATTTGGGAAACATCTTGCTGAGAACAATAGGTAAAAATTACATGGATGAGAAAAAAAACACCTGTTCGGCCAAAATGTCAAATTTTGACCCCCTTTAACTCAAAGAGTTCTGGACCGATCTTGTTGAAAAAATGTGTCTAAACTACTATCTAATAGGACTAACTTCGGTGCAAATTTTATCCCGATCGGAAGACATCGGTTCCAAAAGTTGGGCCAATTGACATGAAACGCCCCATATATGTATATATCGATAAAATTTGCTTTATGTGTGTCTAGTATATCCTCTAATCCGAAGTTAAAAAAAAAACATGTAGTCATAGTCCTCATATAAAGCTGATTCCCGATCTACATTTAAATCTATGAAAAAACACAAATATATCATAGATATTTTTTAAAATTTGGTTTATATACAATGTTTTTGAGAAAAGTGATTGACTTAATTAAAAATCGGTCCCTTATTTTGACGTAGTCCCTATATAAAAATAACATTAGATATGAACAACAGCACTAAAATTTGGTTTATACTTATTTTCTATATCCCGTTGTTGCCTCTCGAAACGCAGGGTGTTGTATAGTCGGTCTAGACCTTACTTGTTTATTATTATAGTTGTCGCTGCTGTTTTTCATTCTCGCAGCCATCAACCCAGAAAATGATAAAGAAGTGATTGAATCAGCATGCAACATTTTGCTGAATTTCTGTTCATTTAATCGGATTTTATTTGTATTTCATTTTGTTAATTCAACGTCCATAATGCACTGATGCAAATTATAACTGGAGGCAGTTAAAATATGATACATATTTAATGGTATTCGTGTTTTTACTGTGACACATAAAAAAAATTTTTTTTTTCTTCTGAATTATAATTGCAAAAACAGTATTAAATTTATATTTATCTAGGACGACAATACGATACCCTATACTAGAAAATTCGGCTCCAGATATGAACAAATCCCATTTATACTGGGTAGCATCATTAATAGACGTACTCACAGAAAACAGATTCGTTGTAGCTACCAAATATGTTGTCAACCGAATTGCGATGAACTTAATAACCAAATTTTGAGTTGCTTGCAATTGCAATTCTATTGTCTCATCACAATAAAAAATGGTTAGTTGCTATTTCTGTCTAATTTCTGTTGGTACAATCGAAAATTTAGTCGTTAAGTTTTAGAACAATTCGGTTGGTGAATTATTTTTCAGTGCGTTGGAATTAAACTTAAACCAAATTTAAGTGAGATTGTCATTCTATTTGTTGCTTTCAAATATCTATACTGATTAGCTTCACAAATCTATAATATTAATAGGCTAGGCAATTTCTTGTGATCGATATTTTGTTCTACCGTTTTATCCCGATTTTTGAAAGGTATTTCTTTTTAGCCGTTTTGCAGATTTACAGATTTTTAAATTTTTTCCTTTATTTTGAGTAAATCGCATTTAAAGTTGCTACTAATACATACATAAAATAAAATTATACAATGCTTTGTGTGTATTTATTAAATTTGTTAATGTGTTTGTAATAAAAATGGGTTTGTTTATTGTGTTGATTTGTGAATTGGCTATAATTGATTAGCATACTTTTAGGATCTTTATTTAATGAAAAAATAAAATTTCCTAGTTATTTGCTAGTAATTTATTAATGATAATATTCAGTGATGTTACTTATATTATCTGGAACCTTATACAAACCCAGTTATGTTATTTAGATTTAAGTAAATATTGGTAGGAAATTTTTATTTGGGGTCTATAACTAATTATCGATCCAATCTGTTTTTTTCTTTCATTGATAAGTTATAGATCACCACTGATACATTTTACCCTGACCACAGAGTAATATACGATAGATTTAAATTCACTCCTAAAGAAGAGGAGGCACAAATAAATCTGAGTAAATAACAAATAAAAAAGAAAACAACCAAATATCTTTTATGTATTTTGAAATTAAATAAAGAAAAATCATACTTAGTACGTGTGTGTAATTTAATATATAAAATATTATACCTGCATTGAACGACGACTGGAACCACTATTTGAACGAGAGAGCATTGGTGGGCGCCGTTTGGTGGCACCACGGCCAGCTAGCAGGTTGTTGAGTAACGAAGGTGAACGGGCGCAGATGAAAGCATGAAACGAGGAAACCGTAAAAACGCCCAATTTGTTTAGAGTATTTTTGGTAGGACGTGAAACGTGCGTCAATAGAGACTGTAAGGAAAATAAATAACACTTTAATCATCTTAATAGTCGGGTAAAATTCTTTTTGTGTTGACTAACTCTATGCATTATTTAATATACGATTGTGCCCATTTGTTGGACTGACTTACCTTTGGATTTGGCAATTCACCACTCTGTAAGGATGCCATATAACAGCGTAAACGAAATTGTTCACAATGTAAACGTTCAAGATTTTCCTCCCACTGAAGAATTTGTCCTTGTATTTGCAGACGTGTATCCTGATCTGTAACAACAGACTGTTGCAATTCGGCCATGTGTTTAAGTTTGTGATCCTATACGATATGAATTCCAAATAATAATAAATTAAACAATTATTTAATTACCACCAAGAAATTCTATTCCTAATTTAATATACTTAGTTGAATATTTAGTTTGTTAAAACTTTTGGATATTTTGTTTGTATGTTTCTTATGATATAAGTAAGTAAAACAAAAAATATATATTATTCCATTTTTCCTTGCATTAAGCAATGTATGAATTATGTTTATGCATATGGATTCAGTTGCATGCCATCTTTTCATATGTTTTTCTCTTTTGTAGATGCTGTTGTTAGTTCTATGACTCATTCACTCATTCACCCATTCACTAACTCACTCCTCAGTCAGTCGCTACAAAAGAACACCGAGGAATTGTTACATATATTTTTGTGTGCAACACATGTGACATATTTTGAAGCCACATACACACATTCCTAACAGTAAAATCAAAAAGTAAACGGAATTTCAAATTGCATTGGCCATTTTATTCTGGCAAAGTTAAATTACAACCGGGGAATATGTCATATACTTTAATTGCGTTGCCATCAAACTTTTTTTGCACACATTTACATATTTATGTCAAAATTTGTGTGTGTAAAACTCCTAGTGTATATGGACCAGAGCTCCCCATTACTCGTGCTTCGAGTAGTTAACGAGCTCGAGTAGTAAAAATTAATATTTTCATGTTTCATAAATGTAAGTATTTAGTATAATATATGTGTATGTTACTTTTTTGAATCGTACAAGTACCAAGAATATTATCCTTAAATTTCACTTGAATCGGACTGTCCTACTGGCGTGGGTAAACTACTACTCGAAAAAGCTCGACGCCTTTCCATACAAATGTATGAAAGTATTCACTTCATAGATGTTTGAATTTATTTAAAAAAAATTTTCACAAAACACATGGTATGATTTTATATATTTTGAAGTCAGTTACACTAATAAATTACCCTCCTACAATATTAAAATATTCTGATAAAAACTATGGAGTGGTCTAACTACTACTCGAAAAAGATCATCATCCACTTTCCACTCAAATGTATGAAAATATGATCTTCGTATATATTTGATGCCTATTTACCAAAAATTTTTCAAGCACACTTGGAAAGGGCTCTTAGTATGTTAATCTGAATATATGTAGAGAATATGTTTACAAAATTCAAAACGCATGTCGAAAAAAATGTTGGCGTGTGGGAACAACTACTCGAAAAAGATCGGAAATTTTGCAAAAAGTGAAAAAAAAAATTAAATTTTTTCGCCAGTGGTGGTCATACAACAACATATAACCTACCTCCTCGTGGTGCTCCTGGGCAACGCTAGGCAAAGCCAGTTAATTCTGGTGATTATTCCTAGCGGCTAAGGGCCTGCCAGTGCCATCCTACTTGGAGGATAACTGGCAGTTACCAAATTTGGCCAATTGGGTAACGACGCCTTACCAAAATGCACTAAATTTGGTGCTGTGGGGAGGTCGAGGATTCTTAGACTCCATACGGAGAAAAAGCAAACTATAACGCATGGGATGATATGGCTGGCTGGTGGATGAAGAAACATCCAACCAAATGAAGTGGTTGCTCACATCCCTTAAATATATGTGATACAAAGTTTAACTGATGGTATTTGATAGAACGCTTTACGAATGTGGCTCTAGAGGCTCTAGAATCTGATGTGCAGAGGAGATTGCTGCGAGTGACTTGTAGGGAGTGTTTGTAGTGTAGTGGCGAGCTGGTATGCGTTGTTCGGGAAGAGGCATGAGTTGAAGATGAGTCGTAAGATGAGTCGGATGCAAGAAGGTCGGATGGTAGCATGAGTTGAAGTCTTTTGACGATACAAGAGTGCGTAGAAGAGAGATGTCAGAAAAGTATGTTATAATAAGCAATGTCAATGTCGGAGTCTTTGATGAATCTTCAAGACAACCTCATTTGGAACGGCCCATCGGGGAGTTTCGCAGTGTGGTGCGTATATAAAATTGAAGCTTGGAGGAGAATTTCCAAAAAAAAAAAATATTTTTTTTTCACTGCCCGTAATTGACCTTATTTACAGATGACTCATTAAGTCATTCCGATTAAAATTTTGCTCTGGGCGAACAACTACTCGAAAATGATCAGCCACTTTCTATACAAATGTGTGAAAATTTGCTCTTATTTCAAGTTTGATGTAAGTTAAAAAAAATTTTTCATCACGACTTGCTAAAATGTTTTACTATTTGTAGTTGCAAATATATCGAGATAATTTTCTTAAAATTTCAAAGTATTCCAACAATAATTGTGCTGTTGGCGAACTACTACTTGAAAAAGCTCGACCACTTTCCATACAAACGAAAACATGTAATAATTCACTGCATGCAAGTTTGACATCGATTTACAAAAAATATTTAGGCACACATGGTACAAATTTATGCTTTTTAAAGTTAAATATATGATTACATTAGGTACACCAAATTTCAAAGTAATCTGGCCAAAATTGTGGCTCGGACGAACTACTACTCGAGAAAGATCAGGCTCATCCCCTGCAAAAGTGAGAAAATATACTTTTATTTCAGGTTTGAGATAATTTTACAGCAAATTTTTCATAATAACTTAACCAAGAGTTATAGTTTTTAGAGTTGAAAGTGCAAGGATAGTATTTATTTTAAATTTCAAACCAATCCGACAATAATTGTCGGGTGGACGATCTATTACTCGAACAAGCTCGACCACTTTCCATACAAATGTATGAAAATATTTACTCAATGAAAGTTTAACATCATTTTAAAAGATCTTTTCCAAAATACATACATGGTAAAAATAAATACACATTGTAGTCCCTCATGATCGATCTTCTCCGCACAAAACCAATTTTTGACTAGTTTGCATAAACTTCCACTTAATTGACATACATTCTAAGGTTCATATGATTTTTTAAAATGTCCAAGTACTTTTGGCTTTAATTTTAATGTGGACACCATCCCATCGCAAGAAAATGCAGCCAAAATCATGATGTTACCATCCCCGTGTTTTAACGTCTTCTGAATGAACCTAGGGTTCGATGAACAGAGGTTCTACCATCTGGTCCTATCCTATTGATCTTCGTATCGTCCATCCACAACACTTTTTTTCAAAAAGCAATGCTTTTTGATGTGTAAACATCTATACGCGCAGGGGGGTAAATTTCTATGTCACAATACAATCACAAAAAACAGTGTAACACGTAATAGGTGAGAGCTGACACATAACGCTGTGTGACTTATGATTGTATTAGTGAAAAAATTATGATATAACATTGTTTTTTATGCCACTTTTTTAAAAGCGTCATCTATGTATCACTTATATACGTGTATATGGGGATATTTTTAACGTTTTACAGCAAAGGGTTGTTGAATTAACTGAAACAGTTTTTGCTATGAGTGATACATAGATGACGCTTTCTGTTTGATTTAAAAAAATGACATAAAAAATCTTTAATTACTAGATGTTTACACATCTTCCCTGTGATCGGACTCACATGATTTATTTCTTTATGGGCCATCTTTATTACTCACATTTGTTTTTCTAGTCTTTGGCTTTTGAATTGAATTGAATTGAATTCAATACATCGGAATTATCTACACATGAACAAATTGAGAACTATGTGTAAGACTAACAATTTCCGCCCCTGTTTGCGCTTCTTTTTGCATTTTCCATACTATCTGTCTCTCCCCAATTGCGGCATATTTACCTAATCCTAGTTTCACAAACTTTTCACTCTAAAATATTTTTATTAGATTATTTTTCGACTACACAAAAAATATAATGTGATTCTATAGAAAGTTACTCGAGTACTGAATGTGTCATTTACATATGTGTCCACTTAAAATCATATTTTTTTCCAAAAAGCTGGTAGCGGTAAATAATAAGCATAAACGTAATCAGCAGAGAAATTTACATGTTGATTCACTTTTAGTAAAAAAAATTTCAACATTTGAAATCTAATGTTGTCCCGTTTATATGTGCAAGGCTGTTGTATATTAGGGTGAGTCACATATGTATAAAGAAAAGTTTTTCATGTGCACGGTAACAAAACGATTCCAAATTATAAGTTTTATTAGTTTACGAAGTTTGGTAGCAATCGGAGTTAATGTTTTGCTTCCGGTTTCATGTGGAATCTTTCAAAAATATACTTAAATAATCTAACCCATAAAAACAAAGTTTTTTTAAGACCAAGTTTCAAATTGATTGGATGAGGGAAAATGGGATTTAAATCACTCCGTGACTGTGCGTGACTATGCGCGACTGTGTGTGACTACGAGCATCTTAAAATTAATCTTTGGCCACAACAAGTCTGTGGACAATAATATTTGAACTAGCACATTCCAGCACTCGGAATTCGAGTGCAAATTCGAGGAAATTTTACTTTTTCATTTAATAAAGACCCTAAAGGTATGCTTCACAATTTAACTCATTTTAAATGAAGAAACCAAGCTCAACACTTTAACACAAACACATTAACAAATTTAATAAACACACACATAGCATTGTATAATTTTATGTATGCGATAGTAGCAACTTTAAACGATCATAACTCCAAAAAAATATTCCAGATGATGAACATCTGTAATACTGGGTAACAGCTAAAAAGAAATACCTTTCCAATAATATAAGTTTGGTCAAAATCGGGATAAAACGGTAGAACAAAATATTGGTAACAAAAAATCGCCTAGCCTATTAATATTATAGATGTGTTGCTGGAGATCTGTCAACATTGCAAGCAATAAGTTTGCAGGATGTGCAAAATAACTGTTTCTTTGAATTACTTGGTCGACAAAGGCTTTTAAAGTTGTTTTTACAACATGGAAAAGTTTTTATAGAAAATCACACTGGAGAGTACACCTTGACAATATACTATACATTGCAAGAGTGGTAAGATTTGCAGAAGGCTTATCAACTTGAACATATAAAGAATTTTTTTTCAACGTTTATTTATCTATAATATTAATAGGCTAGGCGATTTTGACCAAACGTATATTATTTGAAAGGAATTTCTTTTTAGCCATTTTGTAGATTTAATTTTTTTTTAAATTTTTTTGCTTTATTTTGAGTAAATTGCATTATAATTTGCTACTAACACATACATAAAATTATACATATGCTATGTGTTTTATTAAATTTGTTAATGTGTTTGTTAATGAGTTTGCTATCTTCATTCACAATAATAATAAACCATAAAAGTGTTGGTTTCTGAATTGCCTAAGTTGAAAAACAAAGCTGCCTAGAAATTGCACTCGAATTTCGAGCGCTGGAATCTGCTAGTTTACATTAATATAATAATAATTCAAATATAATAAACTCTAGTTTTAAATATATTATATACATATATACACAGTCCCATAAAGGGATATAGTTGTTTATTACGTAAGCCACCAAAATTTTTTGGTTTTGGTTCTTTGTAGGGTACAAAGTTCTCTATAAACTAGGTTGGTATCATATCTGAAATTTTCATTTGTTGCTGCGTTGCAATTTGCAGCTTTAATATTAGCCCATCCTATATTGGTGATAAGAGATTGGGATCCCGTTTTCATTTTGAATAATATTTAATTTATCGAGTTATAAAAACCTCGGGTTACAAACGAAGAATTTTGTTAGCACGTGCCTGAGACAATTTACTTGGCAATTTTAATATCGTTTGTAGCTGTTGCAACTATTTTGTTCAAATACTTTTGATCTGCACTTGTATCTTCAACACAAACCCCTGATTAGTGGGAATTAATTAAAACTTCACAGTTTTCAAGTGCCTTGCCAATTTTCCTTAAAAATGTCTGTGGTCCTGATACCACCATCAACATGTTGAAACAGGTTTCTGAATGGCAGTTCATGCATAAGCAACATACAAATGTTACAATTTAAGGGTCTACTAATCTTTTTTCTAGTATACGTATAATACCGCCCCATCTGCCATCACAACTATTGCAATCAAAAAATCCACTGATACATCCGGATTCAAGATAGTGATACTCCAAATCGAGCGCATGTTTTTTGTAATAAAGTTATCTATTTTATGAAATTTTTTTTCTTTTGTGACCAATAGATGTACAATTTTGTTGTAAAAGGAGTTTCTTTACGGGCTAATTATGGTCAAATTTTGTGTTAATAAAAATCAAAATCGAAAATCGAGCGCAAATTCTAGGAAATTTTATTTTTTCATTAAATAAAGACCCTAAAAGTGTGCTAATCAATTATAGCCAATTCACAAATCAACACAAAAAAAAAACTCATTTTTATTACAAACACATTAAAAAATTTAATAAACACACATAGCATTGTATAATTTTATGTATGTGTTGGTAGCAATTTTAAATGAAATTTACTCAAAACAAAGAAAAAAATTTAAAAATCTGTAAATCTGCAAAACGGCTAAAAAGAAATACCTTTCAAATAATATGCGTTTGGTCAAAATCGGAATAAAACAGTAGAACAAAACATCGGTCACAAAAAATCGCCTAGCCTATTAATATTATAGATAATACCTACAGTAAAAATGAAAAATGAAAAGGGGAGATGTGTAAACATCTAGTAAAAAAAGATTTCTATGGCGCCTTTTTAAAATCAAACAGAAAGCGTCATCTGTGTATCACTTATAGCAATCAACTGCAGGGGCTCTGCTAATATAAAAAAATATTTATTATTATTTACTATTTCAACCAGTTAATTTTTAATTTTTCGTTTCGTTTCATTTTTTATTTTTCATTTTTCGTTTTTCGCTTTTCATTTTTCATTATTCATTTTTAATTTTTCTTTTTCATTTTTTATTTTTCATTTTTCATTTTTTATTTTTCAGTTTTTGTTTTTAATTATTAATTTTTTATTTTTTATTATTCATTCTTCATTTTTTGTTTTTCATTTTTTATTTTTCATTTTTTATTTTTCGTTTTTCATTTTTAATTTTTTATTTTTCACTTTTTTTTCATTTTGTATTTTTCACTTTCACTTTTTATTTTTAACTTTTTATTTTTCATTTTTTATTTTTAATTTCTTATTTTTCATTTTTTATTTTTAATTTTTTATTTTTAATTTTTTATTTTTAATTGTTAATTTTTCGGTTTTCGAGTTTCATTATTAATTTTTCATTTCTAATTTTTCATTTTTCATTTTTAATTTTTTTTTTCATTTTTTATTTTGCAATTTTCAATTTTCATTTTTTATTTTTCATTTTTCGTTTTTCATTTTTCATTTTATATTTTTCATTTTTCACTTTTTATTTTTCATTTTTTATATTGCATTTTTCAATTTTCATTTTTCATTTTTTATTTTTTATTTTTCTTTTTTCTTTTTTCATTTCTTATTTTTTATTTTTAATTTTTATTTTTCAATTTTTTATTTTGCATTTTTCAGTTTGAATTTTTCATTTTTTATTTTTTATCTTTCATTTTTCGTTTTTTATTTTTCATTTTTAATTTTTTGTTTTTCATTTTTTATTTTTCATTTTTTATTTTTCATTTTTTTTTTCACATTTCATTTTTTTTTAAATTTTTAATTTTTGTTTTTCATTTTCAAACAGATTATTATATATCATAATTTTTTCACCAATACAATCATAAGTCACACCGATTTTGTCGTACGCGTTACATGTTACGCTGTTTTTGTGATTGTATTGTGAAATAGTAAATTTACCGCCATGCGCGATAGATGTTTACACATCAGAAACTTGAGTAAAATACTAATAATACAATCTCACACGGCCAAAACAAAGACGATCGAATTGCAGCAATTTTGCAGTTGTTTATTAAGCAGGAATTTGGAGAAAACTTTGCCAAAAATGGAGTTTTAATGCTGATAGTTATTCCGAATTCGATGGAAAGGAAGTTATTCGCACAGCTCATGAGAAAGGAAATCTTTTAAATTATAAGAGAGGAAAACAAGAAGGTAAATTAAAGCCAATCCCAAAAGATGAACTGCCGTTAGTCACTCTTCATGTTGGACCATTATGGGCGACATCAAAATGATATAATTATATTCTTGTCTTAGTAGATGCTTTTTAAAAATTTACTTGGATATTTCCAATTAAAACTACTGCAGTTAACGAAGTATTGAATCGATTTGATAGCATCGTGAAAACTTTTGGTTACCCAAAACGACTTATAACAGATAAAAGTTCAGCTTTCTGTGATGCAAGCGGAGTCCGACACTTTCAAATTACAAAGGCGTTCCAAGAGGAAACGGACAAGTTCAAAGAGTTAACGGTGTGGTTATATCTGCCATTGTGAAACAATCCATAGATGAGCCTGAAAAGTGATACAAATTCGTCAAAGTAGTACATCGATGAATAAATTCAACACATCATCGAGTTGTAAACATGTCCCCACATGAGGTGCTAACTGGTGTTAAAATGAGAGCAGGTAGCAACAGTCGAATAATTCAAATATTGCAAGATGAATTGATAGAAACATTTTGTGATCAGCGAGAAAAACAAAGAGAACTGTTAAGAGAAAAGATTTTGGAAGCAAAAATTCAGCAAAAATTAACAAAAAATTTTTTGATAAAAATCGGAAAAATAGCAAAGTTGGTGAAATCGTGGCACTTAAGCGAATTTTCAACTCAAGCGAAGCTGTAAAATAAGTATTTCGGATCATATATCATAAGATCAGTGAAGTCTAATGATCGTTACCACATTTAAAGATTGGGATCAGAGCAAGGCAGCTGATTTAAGAAACTATGGGAGCCGATGATATGTCAGGATTGGCCGTGCGAGATTGTATTATTTTTATTTAACTTAAGCTATTTGTACTTGTTTTACTTTTTCATTTTTTTTACTGTATTACAGTACCGAACATCTCCTTATAAATGCAACCAATATGAAAAAAACGGCCATCTCCTCCAAATGAGGTCACTTTACCTAAAATGTTTCGAAATCTCCAAGATATTGTACTAAGAGATTATAAATTAAAAGTGCGTGAGAAAGTGAGAATCTAGATTGAACTAGTACAGAACACAATACTGTCTTGCATATGAGAAAGCTGACTGCAACATTATTACCGAGGTTGGTCACTAGGGACCAATAATATACAAGTGTGTCAACTTTAAGCGAATGTTTTGGCGATTCTAAAGCGAAATTCGAGGGACAATGACGTCGATTCATGTTAGCGTCAACAATACATATGTTGACGATAACATTTTAAGAATAGCCGAAATTGTTACTTCAATAATATGTAAATAAAAAATAATATTCTAATAAAATATTTTTATCCTCGTATATTATATATGTATGTATACAACTTTTAAAAATTTAATTAATTTCTGTTATTTTTATTTTGTGACGGCCAAATTTCAATAGTCGAATTTGATATTTGATTTCGAGTAAAAAGCCATACAGAAGTTACAGTATTTTGATTGTAACATTTTTAATATCTGTTGAATAACCTCAATTTGTAGAATACAAAAAGTCAAAAAATCATGTTATCAGAACCAATGATATAGTTATTGAATAGGGCCATTAATTAGTATTCTTAGGGAATACTCTTCGTTTTGTTATTATTTTTTGCTGTTCAATGTACCACAAATTCGTTTTTTAGGCACTTAGTTAACTATGAAAAAAATACTGTTTTTTTAATTTTTAATTTTTTAAATAAATCGAACATTGTTTCAATTTTATACAACTTCTGGCCAAGACTTTATGTATGTCTGCTATTATCACTTACAGGTGAGTTAAAAAATTCTACACTGCACTTCATAGTTTTATTTAAATCAAATTAATAACGGTCGTAATGGTTTCATAAATTCAATACCAACTGTATGACTTGTGGTTAAATCCTTTCGTATACTTCTTGATCATAGTGTACATACTTATAGACCAAGTCGTACTACCATTACAAACTCAACAGAAAGTAAATGTTTTGTAACTGTTACCGGTTGTTTATTTTAATATTTAGTGTTTGTTTGTACTCGTTTGCACAGGGTGTACAAAGAAAATATGTTTATATACGAGTAGTATACAAATATGCAGTCATAAAAAATGTTTTTGTTTGTGTATGTGTTTGCAGGTATTTGTTGTTGTTGATGCTCATTTCTCTTTTATAAAAAGAAAAATAAATTGAAAGCTGAAAAATAATTAGAGCGAAAAAACCGGAGCATGGCAACACTTACATTGCAATTCGACTAATTCATTTCCCAAAAAACAAAAACAAAAAAAAAACACACACATTCATATATACACATTCACACTTATACAGCATGTTCTTGTCGTACGAGGTTGGTCCCAGAACTACCCGACCCAACAAAGAAAACTCAAGAAATTTTAGAAAAAAAAATATTTCTATTTCTCGAAATAAGCTCTTTTAAGCTCAATACACTTTTCCAAACGATATTCAATAGCTTCGATAGTTTAAAGTCAGTCGGCTATATCAACTGTTTCTTCATCTCAGGTTGGGAGTGATTTCCCCATGTTTCATCCATGATTACAAAAACCCGTGTTTAAACATTCTCATGACACTATTTTTGTTTCACTGTGAGCAAAAGCCACATTTATTTTGCACGCAGATTTCTCATATCGAAATTTTCCATCATTAAGGGATGTACAAAATTTTTTCAAATGCCTGTAATGTTCGATAGATCACACGCTTTCAGTCGCTGGTTATCCAATACCATTTTTTGGAGTTTCATTTAAACTTTGGCGTCAGCATAATTTGTGCGAAAAAACGGAATTCAAAGTGTTTGATACAGACGAGTCGGTCGCTGAGGAACATTGAATGTAATTTTATTTAAAATAAATTCAGAACAAATATCTCCATGAATTATTTTATACACGAAAGACACATTCAACATAGTCCTCCTGCTTTTGAGAGTAGGTAACTTTATTAATGTTAATCTCATAGGATATGAAGGAAGATCTACAGGATTCCATTGCAGACTACTAGAAAAAACGATCACAGGGGAGATGTGTAAACATCTAGTAATTAAAAATTTTTTAAGTTGGAAGTACTTGTGCTTTCAGTATATTTTATTCAATTTATACACTTAGCCTAGTTTAATTAAATATTATACTTCTATATTGTTATATTTGTGATTCTGTTATACTTTTTGGTTGTTGAATTAGTTTATATTGTGAAATTTTTAACGTTGTTATACTTGAGGGTTGTTGAATTAGCTGCAATAATCTTAACACCAATACACTCATACCTCACACCGTTTTTGTCTAACTCTGTTTTTGTGATTGTATTGTGAAATAGATTTCTACCCCACACATCAAAAAGAACAAACTGTTTGTTATAGAAAAGCCGATAATAAAATAAGAAATCTGGAAGAAAATCCTATTTATTGACAACGCTGCACCTCGTAAGCAAGCCGATTTGTCGCATGTTCGAATAGAATATTTACCTCCAGATACCACTCCGATAGCTCAGCTCTTGCCCAAGGAATAATCAGATTAATTAAGGAATATCGTCAAAATATAATTAAAAAGAAATTGACAGCAGACAAATTAGGAAAATCTGTTGAGGAGTTTAAAAAACCTATTTCACTTTTGACGGCCTTACATTTAATAAAGGGGGCTTGGTGGCTGGTAAAACAAATTTGTATTCAAAATTATTTCAAATAGGTAAGTTCTTTAAGCAAGTTTGATAACGTCTCTAAAAATCGAAGCGAGTCACAAAAGGAATTAATTGAAAAAGTACAAGAATGGAAGAGTTGTGAATCATCACAAGAATATGAAAATTTTGTAAGCTTTGATGACGATTTACCCCGCGTTGGACCGCTTACCGATGAAGAAATTATCGCAGATGTTATTCAGGTCGAAGCGCTGTCGTCTAGTGAAGAAGAACAAAATGATGATCTCAAAGAAGCTTACTCTGTACTGGATGTTTTGAAGTCGATGCATGTTCTTCGCAAGATATTTATGCCAGATAATAAAGTTCTGCATGAATTGTAACTTTTTTAGAATTTTATTTTTCTCTATGTCTTAAAATAACGTGTCTCAGTAACGTGTTTAACCGAAATTTTTTTAATGCGTTTCTCGATTAAAAGCGTCTAGCTTCTGGCATTTTTCACGAACGCATTTATCCGTGAAATACTGTAGTATACCAAGATCTATGAAAACGTTAATTTATATCAACGTGCGGCCGCATATATTTGCATTTATTTAGATTTAGTTTCAGTAAATTAATTTTGCATCATAGATACAATGAAACTATTAAGAACGTCTTGTAGGTATTTGTAATCAGAATTTTCGTCATAAGTCAAAAATATTTACTTAATTTACTTAAAAATTTTATTACATTTGGTAGATCATTTATAAAAAGAAAAAATAAAATTGGATGGCTGTCTTGGGGAACACCAGAAAGAACATCTATGCTTTTAGTATTACAATTTGTTTTTATCACACTCGCTGATCTCTATTAAGGTGCTATTACACGAAGTGTTTTTTACATATGTACTGTCACTTTTTTTATCCATATGAAATTCCGCATGTCTGTCAAAATTGTCTTTTACATACGATTCATAATTTTTGCTATCACACGTGCATATGTATTTCCGTATGACATAACCTCTAAATGTAAACAACAGCTGATTTAATTTGTGAATTTACAAAAATTTTTTGTTAAAAAAAAGTATATATATTTTTTAATTGTTAATTAATACTAAACAATTTATTTTTCTTTCAATATTAATCTTTAAAATTTACTCTATTTTTCTTTCGCCACAAGCAGTCTTGTATTTTCATATGTTTGTTATGTAAAAATAGAACCTGTTCTAATTGAAATATGTACATGTGACTTTCCTCATGTATTGTACATAAACAATGTTTCATATGTATCACACAATGCGTACAACTTTTGTTGTGGGAAAATTTGACAGTACATATGTAAAAAACACATCATGTAATAGCACCTTTACAAAGACATGAATCAATCCAACTTAAGCTTTTTGGAGTAAACCCCAAAACATATCATTTATTATTTTTAATTTTTGTTTTTCATTTTCGTTTTCCATTTTTCAGTTTTAATTTTTAATTTTTCATTTTTTATTTCTCATTTTTCATTTTCCATTTTTCATTTTTCTTTTATCTTTTTCATTATTTATTTTAAATTTTTCGATTTTTATATTTCATTTTTCATTTTTTATTTTTAATTTTTTATTATCCATTTTTAATTTTTAATTTTTCATTTTTATTTTTCATTTTTAATTTTTAATTTTTAATTTTTAATTTTTAATTTTTAATTTTTAATTTTTAATTTTTAATTATTAATTTTTAATTTTTAATTTTTAATTTTTAATTTTTAATTTTTAATTTTTAATTTTTAATTTTTAATTTTTAATTTTTAATTTTTAATTTTTAATTTTTAATTTTTAATTTTTAATTTTTAATTTTTAATTTTTAATTTTTAATTTTTAATTTTTAATTTTTAATTTTTAATTTTTAATTTTTAATTTTTAAGTTTTAATTTTTAAGTTTTAATTTTTAATTTTTAATTTTTAATTTTTAATTTTTAATTTTTAATTTTTAATTTTTAATTTTTAATTTTTAATTTTTAATTTTTAATTTTTAATTTTTAATTTTTAATTTTTAATTTTTAATTTTTAATTTTTAATTTTTAATTTTTAATTTTTAATTTTTAATTTTTAATTTTTAATTTTTAATTTTTAATTTTTAATTTTTAATTTTTAATTTTTAATTTTTAATTTTTAATTTTTAATTTTTAATTTTTAATTTTTAATTTTTAATTTTTAATTTTGAATTTTTAATTTTTAATTTTGAATTTTTAATTTTTAATTTTTAATTTTTAATTTTTAATTTTTAATTTTTAATTTTTCATTTTTCATTTTTAATTTTTAATTTTTAATTTTTAATTTTTAACTTTTACTTTTTAATTTTTAATTTTTAATTTTAAATTTTTAATTTTTAATTTTTAAATTTTAAAATTTTAAAATCACTTTCTGAAACGATTTAGCGATGTCCGTCTGTTCGTCCGTCTGTGTGTCCATGTAAACCCTGTAATCAAAGTACAGGTCGCAAGTATGAATGAAATTTGATGAAATTTGGTATATAAGCTTTTATCGGCCATTGGATCAACGCTATTGAAATTAGTGAAATTCGGTCCATGGTCAGACCTAGTCCCCATTCAAATGACCCCTATGAAATCGACATAAATTGCCATAAGGTCCAAATTATCATATAGATCTCAGTCAACTTGGGTTTGTATGTGTTTATTGTATCCATTAATCAGTTGTCCAAAATAATCCCTATAGGAAAATTCTTAGTCATAGGCTCCGTATAGAGCTGCTTCCCGATCTTCACTAAAATCTATCAAAAAAACGAAAATATTGCACAAATTTTTTTCAAATTTGGTTTGTATATATTTTTCAAAATATAAGTGACCTTGCCAAATATGGTCAGGATCGATCCATTTTCGACCTAGTCCCCATATAAATATAGCACCCGATATGAACAATGCCACTAAAATTTGGTTTATGCTTATTTTCTATATTCAGTTAGTTGGACCGAAGGGATAGGGTCTCTAACCCATGGTATAGGGTATCATATTGTCGGTCTAGACCGACTATAATTTTCTTACTTGTTTTGTGATTGTGTTGTGAATTAGAAATTTACTCCCCTGCGCGTATAGATGTTTACACATCAAAAAGATAGAAAAGAATTTATTTTAATATTTATTTTCAGACACATCAGTTTTATGAGGTTGCCACATTTCAACACAGTAATTCCAGTCGGGTAGTTTTGGGACCAGCCTCGTGTGTTTAAGTGCATAACTAAATTATGTGCATGTGTTCTACTCATACTGATATTTTTATTTTACAGCTTATACTCGTACGTAGTATGTATGTCGACAACAAGAAAAGAAAGACGACATTTTAAGGAAGAAATTCCTACAACTCTAAAAGTGCAGTAGTTATTCGGAAAATACACAAATGTTTGTATCCATTCAGACAATTGTATGCAAATGTAAAGTGTAACTTACATTATTGTGTATGCAACATTTTGTTGTTGGAATAATACTCTACGTTTGTTTGTCTGTTCATTTGGGTAAAATTTATCTTTTCATACATACATACATACTTAACTACCATTAAACCTTCTATATGTATTCGTATGTATTCACTATTTGCAATTATGTCGCTGTATCGACAGTTCTCCCTTATTTTTATATTTTTTTAGTTTATTGCCAAGGTGCTTGTGTGTGGGAATCGACTTTAAATATAATATATGTTTTTTGCATTACATAACATAAGTAGATTTTTTCAACAGACTTTAAATTATTTTTAGTTTCTATAGAATTAAAATTATTTTTCTTTTTTTTTTTTATTAAATAACAACACAAACACGAACAACAAATAAAATATGCATGAATTGTACAGTTAGTTAGAAAATATCAAGAGATCCCTACCAAGATAGCAGCAGCGTACTCATATGAGTATGAGTTTGTACGCCAGTACTTATTGTACATACTCGTATTTATGTGGTTATGCATATAAATACATTCAAACTTACATATGTATGTACGTACATATGCATAATAATTTTTAGTTCGTTTTAAATTTATGATTGCACATAAAAATATCGGTTCACAAAAAATTTGGAAGCTGAAACTTACAAAACTTTCTGCTTTTATGTAAACACAACGTCATAACTAACTTTAACAAGGTGCTCCAATGTACCGGGTTTAACTGGGTTTGTCCATATTTTGTGTGAACTATTTGGCGGTTTTTTTAATTTTATATTTTTTTATCTGCAAAGCCATAGCCATATGCTCCAGTGTCTGTTTGTAGCATTTGTTTTTTATTATTTCATATTCAGTTTGTCTTTATTGTCTCTTTAGCTAAGAGCAGTCTTAATTACTTCCTTTAATGCACTCTTTTGGCGGGAAATCCATTGCGGAAAACAACATAAAACTCTAAAGTTTTCATAGTAGATTACTTTGTTGTATCTAACTACATTTTTTTTTATTTTTGAGCTCATTTTTCAGTTTTTTGTTCTCGGCTGGCTTCGTAATCAGTAGACAAATAGAAAAAAGTCTTTTTTGGTATCGCAATTCAGTAAAAATTGTTTTGTGGTCTTAAATTTTAACTGCGATTTTTAATGATAAATAAAAAGTTAAATAAAAAAGAAAATAAATTCGTTTAAAGCATACTGCAGTTATTATAACATGTAACAGTGGGCCGAGCAAACTGAATTGTCGATTCTTGTGTCAAAATATTGCATGGAAGAACTGATAGAGGGGAAATTTTTTTGAAAATTTGTTGATTTATGCATACATTTTAATATTTCTATTTAACTGGTTTATTATTGCTCTTAATTTAACTTCTTTCATTCCTCACTCATTATCAAGTCTGTAAGAAAACCTCTAAATTTAATAGCTAAAGATGATTGACTAATAAGAGATCATTTCTGTAGAATGTAAAGAGAAACAATATGGCCATTCTTTTTTGACCTCTGCCATGACCTACAATTGTTTTTTTTAGATATGAAAGTAAATATTTGTAAGAAGTTTTGATTTTTAGTGGCTGCCATTTATTTTTGGAGACAGAATTTTGTGATAATTCACAAAAATTGAAAGATTTGTGCATTTAATTATTTATTTATTTAATTTTTTTTTAATACTTTGTCCATTTTACGATAGTTTGATAATTATAATATAATCTGGTCACTGAAAAGAGTTCTTACGTGAAAAAACAAGTTACCGAGGAAACAACCGATTCGGCTAGGGTATGTGCGTTTTTCAGCGGTTTTTCATTCCTTTTGTAACGCATGAAAAATTAATTCGTGACACCATAAAGTATATATATTACGGTGGCCCTTCATTATATGGAGGGAAAAAAAATGTTCGAACTTAAAGTTTCACCCCCTAGAAATATGCGAATACCAAAAAAAAAGGGAAATAAAAAGTTTTGGGTCGATCAAAAAAATTTAGAGGTGCCTCAACGCGAAAATTTCGTTCTATAGTTTAATTTTTTCGACAAGTGGTTATATGAATCGATTTGAGTACTAAATTATCTCTTTAAAAAGCTTTATTACTTCAAAATCGAATAAAAACTCGCCAAAAAATAGCAAATGCCCCAGACCACTAGATCGGGAAATTTTACGAAAATTTTTTCAACTTTAAGAAATTAACCCAGATTATCCGATTAGACTACATATAGTCTATGCACATTTTGCCTCCCAGCAGTAAGCATTCTTTGATTTTCGGCATTTATTCAACAGTTTTCGTTCATAAACGTCGTGTTTATCTTTCCTCCGTCGAAGTAATTATTTAATTTGCTTTAAATTAGAAGTGAGTCTGCAACAAAGTGACGAAATATTCTACAAAATCAATTTTCAAGAAATGTTTCAACAACGGTGAGCATAAAGTTCCAGATATAAATCCTTGTTTACATTTTTGTTCATGAACATGTATAAAAACGCTGCAGAAATTGTTTTGTTTTCCAAGAAATCCAGAAATAACACGTGGTGCTCAACCATAACTGTTAAAAGTTGTGTGGACTACATATAGTCTACCAGGGCAATAAACAGCTGTGTTAAAAAAATATTTTTCCATTTTTTATTCGTTTTAGCGGATTGACTTTGAATGAAATTTTGGACGAATTAGAAAAGGATTTGCCAGAAGACCTTCAGCAAGCTAGTTACATGAACATAAATTTAATTCCTGCAGATTCTATAAACAACGAAGTCACTGATGAAGATTCTGGGGATGAAGAAAATGTTGATTTTGGAAATTTACCACCAGCACTTCTGACTGGATGTGCTGAAATAACAACAGATCTACTTGACAGTGATTATGATAGCGAATATGACATTCCCATAAGCCAAATACGAAAAAAAACCAAACGCAACCAAAAGAAAAGAATTTGAGGAAATGGGAACCACTCGATTTACCCTATCATCGTTATTACGGAAAAGATATTTTTTTACAAGATAGCCCTCCGTCACCTATGGAACTTTTTGAAAAATTTATTGATGAAACATTTATTGATACCGTCGTAAACTTTTCTAACATTTATGCTGAAATAAGGGTATTTTTGGGTGTATTATTACTCAGTGGATACAGTAGCGTCAGTCGACGTCGAATGTACTGGGAAGTTTCTAAAGATGCTGGAAACGAACTCGTTGCAAACGCTATGTCAAGAGATCGTTTTGATTACATATTTTCGAACCTTCACTTCACAGATAATAGCCTGTTAGATGAAAAGGACAAATTTGCCAAAGTTAGGCCACTAATCAGAATGCTCAACGACACATTTCTTCAAAATGCACCAAATGTGAAAAAACATAGCGTTGATGAACAAATGGCTCCATATTACGGTAAACATAGCACCAAACAATACATCCATGGAAAACCTATTCGATACGGATATAAATTTTGGGTTGGAGCTACCCACAAAGGGTATATCGTTTGGTTTGAACCGTATCAGGGTGCTGGCACATTTGCTGATAACAAATATAAAGAAACTGGTCTTGGTTCTAGTGTTGTACTGTCTTATGCAGATGTTTTGAAAAAAAGAAATATGAACGAAGTACATCTTTACTTTGACAATTTATTTACTTCGTTGCCATTATTGGAAGAACTAAAATATCGGGGCTTTATGGCTACTGGGACGATTCGAGAGAACCGGCTTGTAAATTGCCCTTTACCAAAAAAAAAGTTGTTTCCAAGAAAGAGAGAGGTTGGTGTGAGTATCAGTCATCTAATGGAATATTAGTATGCTGTTATAATGATAATAATGTTTTAAATATCTTCATCACTTCATGGAGTGGAGCCTTCACATTCAAGATCTGTTTGGTCCAGAAAAGAAAAAAAATATGTAACATTGAAACAGCCGGATATTATTTATAATTATAATCATTATATGGGCGGAGTGGACCGCGCCGATCAAAATATAAGCCTGTGTAGAGTCAAAGTACGCGGAAAAAAGTGGTACTTTCCAATTTTCGCCCATTGCCTGGATTTAGCAGTGCAAAATGCGTGGCAATTGCATAAACATCTTGGCGGGAAACTGGATCACTTAGCGTTCAGACGTATACTGGCAACGAGTATTTTGTCAAATTATGGAAAGTCGTCTACTAAGAAAGGAGCTACTTCCAGTCTTTCAAGAGAAGTAAGATTTGACCGAATAGACCACCTGTTGGACGAAATTCCACGGAACTCCGACGGAAAAATAAAGCAGCTTACTTGCAAACACTGCCACAAAAAATGCTCGACAAAGTGTACTAAATGTGATGTAGCTTTACATGCATGCAAGTGCAATGTATTATACCATACTGGTGGATAATTATAGCAATATGAACTTTATTTTTTATGCTCTCTCTCTGTTTTTTATCTATATAATGAATTTTATACTCTCAGTTCTCTTTTTTTTTATTTCACAAATAAATTAACTGAAAATAAAAAACCGAAAATTTAATTTTTGTTTTGTTTTTAAGTTATGCATTTTCCTGGTAGACTACATGTAGTATGGGCGAAAAAAGTGGGAGGGGAGATGATAATATTTGGTTTATTGATTTCAAATACTTTTATGCGACATATAGTTCATATAAACCAAATTTGAACAATTTCTGTCCATTAATAGCCTCATAGGATTATCTGGGTTAATTAAAGTTATTTTTTTTTTTGGTCTCTATACCTATGGGCACTCAGATATGAAATATTGTTTTAGTGCCACGTTTTTAACCTATTGGGCAATGAGACCAAAAATGGAAAATTTTTTTGATAAAATTTTGAAAGCTCCTTTTTAAAGTTTTAAAATATCTTGTTAAACAAAATTTGAAAAAACTGATCTGGCACTTTAAAGTTTTGTTAAATATATGTCAGAGATTAACTGTGTGAATTTTTAAAGTAAATTCCTCTGCCAGAATTTTTTTTACAAGGAATTTTTTTTTTCCGGATTTAGAGAAAAATTAGTTTTTTGTGAAATATTCAGTAAATGTACTCCTTCTACTTTTAAATATTACAGTTTATCTTAATAGCCTAGGGTTTCGAAACAAAATTATATGATCCCATTAGCCATTTTGGTTTTGGGGTCAAGCTAAAAAAAAAAACAATTAATTAAAAAAATTCAATTATTTTGTAAGTGTTGTTGAATTTTTAGATGTGACGCTTAAAATATAATAAGCATATGGGCAAGTCTTCCATGCTAAAAATTTCGAATAAATCGAACTAACCCATTATCAAATCTTCGGCATATCCGATTTATATTTATTTAAAAAAATTTGCTTAGTTTAGAATTTATAAAATACCAAAACAAAATTTCTTTTGAATTTGGCTTTAAGCGGGGTCTGTGCAAATAGAGTATTAAGAAAACCAGAAATTCAAAAAAATTTTAAAATTTATAAAACCAATTTCTTATTTTTTTTTTGAGCAGATCATGGGAAAACACAGCCCGGGAGCCGGAATTGAAAATGGGGATTTGTTGAAAGAAATTTGAGCCAAGTACGATCTTGCCATAGGCGGCTCAGACTCTCCCCATAAACCAACTCATAAATTCACGTGGAGATCAAAAGACACGCGAGCAACAATAACTAATCAAATCGACCATATATGCATATCAAAGAAAAGGTTCAAAACACTGCAAGACGTCTGAGTGTTCGGAAGCGCAGATTTAGCCACAGACCATTACCTAGTTGTCGCTGAGCTTAAACTTACTCTAAAAAGAACATTACAACCAAACAAGTACACAACAACTCCAGCGAAAACCATTCATATCGAAATTCAAATCCGATGTTATTCGAAACAGATATGTTACTGATATATACAATAGGTACCAACGTGGCACTTGGAAACGTAGATATTAACGAAGAATGGAGAACAGTAGAGAAGATATTTAGAGAAACCGCTACAGAAACACTTGGCTTTCCGGTGTTTTCTGGATTCTGGATGAGATGAGACGAGAAGCGCAGCAACTACTTCTAACCGATGAAAACTATATGAATGCATGAGCTAAAGACCAGCAACCATACAGCTTTAAAAAAGAAAGTAAAAGGGTAAGCCCGAGATGATAAACGTTACTACTTTAACAGCTTAGCATCAGAAGCCGAAGCAGCTGCTAATATTGGATATTTAAAAACTTGTTTCGATGTAATTAGGAAACTCGCTGGCAAGAAGTTGGTCCCCAATATATTAATTAAGGATAAATCTGGCAAAATCCTTACGTCTGTAGAAGATCAACTGGGTAGGTGAAGAGAGTATTTCCAAGAAGTTCTCAACCACACCAACAACCCCAATGATAACTCTGAAACAAACCATGTAGACACCAACGCAGTCCCCAACCATACAAGCTCTATGAACGACGAATCGCCTTATCTCATTTAAATTATAACCGCTATCAATCATCTTAATAACAACAAAGCCCCCGGTATTGATAATCTGCCAGTCGAACTATTTAAGTCTGACTTTCAAATCACCGCAAGAATCTTACACCCACTATTTAGGAAAATATGGGAGACAGAAGCCATTCCCAAGAAAGGGGACTTTAAGCTAAATGGTCCGCCATCTAACGTTTTTTTTTCAACTAGTGCTTATTTCGTGAATGTTAACACTTAGCTCATGTCTGATTTGACAGATAATTAGTTTTATCCTTCCGCTGAACGAATATGGTTGTGTATACGCTTGAACAACGCTGGGAAATATTGCGACATTACTTTGAAAGTCCTGGTAATGTTGCAGAATGTGTGCGAAAATTGCGTATGGATTTTGGAAGAAGAAAGGCACCGTCAGCTCCGTATGTTCGTTATCTTGTGAAAAAAGTGAAAGAAACTGGCATCCTCATCGATAAACCAAAGCGTGAAAAGCCAAAAACAGTGCGTACACCCGAGAATATTGCTGCTGTGGCAGAAAGTGTGCGTGAAGCGCCATCAACATCAATTCACCGTCGTTCTCAAGAATTGAACATTTCGGAGGCATCATTGAGACGAATTTTGCATAAAGACCTTGGTATGACGCCATACAAAGTCCAATTGGTTCAGGAGTTGAAGCCAACTGACCAGCCAATGCGTTTTCGCTTCGCTAAGTGGGCCTGCGATCGACTTACAGAAGATGCCGATTTTGCCAAAAAAAATCATCTTTTCAGATGAAGCTCATTTTGATCTTGGCGGGTATGTAAACAAGCAAAATTGTCGCATTTGGGGCACAGAAAACCCGCACGAATACATTGAAAAGCCGATACACCCAAAACGAGTCACTGTTTGGTCCGGATTTTGGTCCAGAGGCATAATTGGGCCATTTTTCTGCGAAAATGAGCAAGGAGTGGCCGTTACAGTCAATGGCGATCGTTATCGGGCCATGTTGAACGAATTTTTGTTCACAAAAATTGAAGAGGAGGATATTGGCAACATTTGGTTTCAACAGGACGGCGCTACGTGCCACACAGCCGAAGCTACACTCGATGTTTTGCGCCCTGTTTTTGAAGATCGCATTATCAGCCGCAGAGCTGATGTCGTTTGGCCACCTAGGAGATGCGATTTGACACCGTTGGACTATTATTTGTGGGGTGCCCTTAAAGATAAGTGTTACGCCAACAAGCCAGAGACAATTGACGCTTTAAAGGACAATATTCGTGAAGCCATTGGTGAAATACAGCTGCACACAATCGATAATGTGCTTAAAAATTGGACCGATCGTGTAGGCTACTGCATGGCCAGCCGAGGCAGCCATTTGAATGAAATTATTTTCCATTATTAACCGGAAGGATTGTACTTTCAAATAAAAAAAGAAATTTGAGATAATATTCAGTAGTTTTTTTTTTTATAGCATTTTCAAAAAAAAAACTTATTTGGCGGACCCTTTATATGGAAATTGGAGGGGTATCGCTCTAACCTCAGTAGTGTGTTAAATTTTCAATAAAGTAATTATATACCGCATCCTCCGACCCCTAGACGGACAATTATAAAAGGAGCAAGCTGATTTCCATCCCAATCATTCTTTCGTAGTCCAAATTAACAGCCTACGTCTTATAATTAAACAATATAACGAATATAACTCAACACAGTATCTCACTTTTGTCGACTTTGAAAAAGCGTTTGATGCCATCGATCGGAGTAAAATATGGCATGATCTTGCTAACAAAGGAATACCAGACAAAACAATTACACTGTTAAAGGCACAATACGACGATTCCAAAACGCAAGTGTCACATTGTGGAAGAATAAGTGAAAATTTCGACACAGTAAGAGGTGTGAAACAAGGTTGCCGGATGTCCCCTATCCTAATCGTTACAGCATTTGATGAAATACTCTCGACAACATCAGGTGAAAATAGAGGCATACAGTGGAGAATCTACGAATAACTTGAGGATCTCGACTATGCCGATGACCTTGTTCTAATGGCAGCAAACAAGGACGATATGCAGAGGAAGATAGATAACTTGGCCTTAACGGCGTCAAAATATGGCCTACGAGTCAATGCAGATAAGATGAAATGTATGATTATTAAATCCAAATCTAGCCAACCAACCAATTTTTTTTTGCCGAGCGTAACATAACTACAGACGGAGGCGCTATCGGAGACGTAAATTCGCGAATATATAAGGTCAAAACTGCATCTTACAATCTACGGAATATATGGAAGTCGAACGCCCTCTCCCCCAAGACCAAACTTCACATATACAACGGCTGCGTAAAGACTATTCTGCTATATGGAGCCGAAACCTGGTTGGTAAACGAAGTCATCAAGCACCATATACAAACTTTTACCAACAGATGCCTACGAAACGTATTAAGGATTTGGTGGCCTAGAGTAGTTACGAACGAACAGCTTCTCCAAATTGCCGATGAAGATAACATCAACACTCAAATAAGGAGGAGAAAATATAAGTGGCTTGGACACATACTAACGCTCGAATGGAACCCCCAGGTTGCGAGGAAACCAGGAAGACCGAAGATAACACGGAGACGTAAAATTTTTAATGAAACTGGAATATAATTCAACGAACTCAGATATATCGCAGCAGACAGACAAAGATGGAGATTTTACATACACAGCCTATGTTCCTGATGGAATTCGCGGAAATAATAAATTTCTTAATTGATTGCATTCTACTTGATCAAGTTCTACTGAAATATTATTGGCCATATTTATCTAATAGGAAAACGCTAACCTCATTTGATCTAAGGAAATCTAGTTGCAATATTTGAAACTTTTTCGAAGAAAAATGCACAATACGGATTTCTTTCATCAAATGATGTAATATAGTTCAAGATTTAAAGAGCAAATCGCAATTACAAGAGGTAAGTTTACCGAAAGGGTAAAGGAATCGAATCGCATCTTAAAAAAGTTTATTTTGCAAATAATTAACAATCTGGTTATAACATTTTGCAAATATTAAAATGGCCCGAGCACAGTCATTAAGAATTGATAATGAAAATTAAGTTCAATTAAGGAGTGAGATGTGCAAAAAATCTATTTGCGTTTTCTTGAAGTATGATTGCTTTAAATAGATTCTCTGAAAATTTCGGGTCATTCCGGAGACTGGTTTCCAAGATATCTTACAATTACAAAAGCGGTCTCGGACCCTAATGACAGGTAGCGGACGACAGCTGCAAGAACCGGTTACGGTTCTACAAATAGTCGCAAAATTCATCGAACTCGAAATTTAACGAAAACATAATTCTACATCTCACGGTGATCTTGAAGAGCAGGAATGTGGATTAAAAATGGATCCAAAATCGGCTAAAGCTGAAAGTTTCTATATTGTTTCTAAATTTAAAAAATGTAAAAATGAAAATCGTAGCTGCTCGTCTTCACTAGGTATGCACATTCTAATTTAAATCTAGAAACAATATAGAAACTTTCAGCGTTAGCCGATTTTGGATCCAGTTTTGGTCCACATTCCCCCTCTTCAAGATCACCGTGATCTATGTACATCAAAAACTTTAAATGCATTTTTCTCGAATAATAATTTTTACAGTTTATTACAAGCATTAAAGGATTTTAATTTTTGTTCAAACTTTCGATTTTTGTAACAATAAACTAATCCGGTAATAAACTGTCAAACACAGCCATTTTGTTAACTGATTTTAAATGATTCGGTGAGGTGTACTGAATGTCACCTAGAAGCACTACTTGCGGAAAGGGTCCAACACAGATGGCGATATTTTTATAAATAATAATGAATACTTCTGTGTATTCAGTTTTACAAAATAAACCTTATTATTGTGGAAGAAAAAATTATTAAAATTACTTATTTGTTCACTCATCTTACTGCATCTCGCCCCTTAAATTCACCCAGGCAATAAAGATTTTATTTTTTTTATTTACCAAAAAAAAAAAAAAAAATAAAAAAAAGAAAACGCAAAATATAAAGTTTGATGTGGATGTAAAGGTATTCTATGTATAGTTATTTAAAGAAATAAGCACGAAAAATGCATTTCTTCTGATATATTTTTTATAATCAGTTTCCTGGGTGAGTTTTTCCAAAACAAACGAAAATTGCCAAAAGTTATTTTTGGTACTTTGAGGGTTACAACAGCACAATGGTAAACATTTTCTCATAGTGAAATTTAATTAAGATTTCACATCGCTGCTTTGGGTATAATATCACATAAAAAAACGAACACATACGTATGCACTTATACTTAAATAGTAATTTTTTTTTTATTTATATTTATATCCTCATCATCCCTAGGCATTTACTAGTTGGTTGTAGTTGTTGCTCTGGTTGTTGCTTATATCTGGCTAAAACTTGTATTTATTATTGTCCACACCTTCTTTTCGGTGTTTGTGTGTTTGCTTTATTTATTCTTGCAATCGTATTAAGAACTTTTAAATATGCATTTTTCGGAATAATGCATTATTACTTTCTTTATCTTAGGAGTATGTTTGACAGTTCGTGATGGAAAATTAAAAAAATTATTGCAGCGCAATAAAAGTTGCAACCAATGTGTACTTTTGTATGAAAACTTCTTAAGAATTTTTCATACTTATTCTTGCTCAACGACAAAGTGTTGAGTTGAAGAATTATCTTTTAAATACAAATAAAAAAAAAAAAACATTAATTGTGATATGGGTATGTTGTTCGTACGTTTTTTACAAATTGTTTGTGTTGCAAAATAAAAAAAAAAAACTTTTATAGGGATTCTTTAATTTAATACTACTTACCGATTCAATGGCTTTTTCAATGCGGAATATTTCTTCTTGCAATAAATGTAATGTTCCGGTTTTACCACGATGTCTGGCAAATGCAGCTGCACAAGCGCTGTGTATGCTGTTAACCCAATTTTCCAATTCAACCTGAAATTAAAACAAGTTCACGATGAAGCTAATCTCATTTGTATCAACTCTATCAAGTTGCTGTAATGCCACAGCCGTAGGCAATACATTCACATTTATATACACTGTCACGGGAAGTAACTGTTCAGTTCAAGGACGGACTCACTGATAGACTGAATGAATGTATGAATAAATAAATGGATATGTTTGTGTGTGTGTATGTATTTATATTTGTATAAAACTCAAGTCAATATTTATGTGCTTTTACAAAGAGAAGTGCAAGCATAGACTTGCGTGCGTGTGTATGCATATTTGTATTTGTAAACACACCGTATGCAACATAAAAGAATTTCAAACGTTTAAAAGATACGTAAATATGTGTGCACAACTACTTAAGGCGTTTAGATTATATGATAAGGACATTTTGAATTGAATGAACATTAAAAGAAATAAATGGTAAAATGTATGCATGTGTGTGTGTGAGTGTTTGTGTTAATTCTTACTAACCCAGCAAAAAAAAAAAGAAAAAAGAAAAGAGAAAAGTGCAATCTGGATGTGGTGAAACTTTGGATCATCACCAATGAATTCATCACCTGGTGTTTTATACAAGAGCTTAGGAGAAATTTTTTTGTACTTACATTTTTTTCAATTTACGCTCTTCATTCTCTATATATTTTTATTTTCTTTTCCCAATATTAACTTTTATTTTTTTTTCAATTTATTTATCATCTTTGGAAGTTGCTTAAAACGACATCCAAAGAAGTTCTTCTTTTCGAAGTAATGAGATATTAAGTAAAGGAAGAAGCGTGACTTAAATACTTCAATATAATTCAACTTCTGTATTCTGTAACTCAAAAGTTACATTCATCTACACCATTTCCAATTGAAATTGGAATTTTCCAATTTTTATTGAGAAAATCCCCAATGAAATTGAGATTTTTCAATTGAAACTGAGAAAATTTCAAATAATTGAGATTTTTCAATTGAAATTGAGAAAATTGGGAAAATTTCAATTGAAATTGAGATTTTCCATTGGAAATTGAGAAAATTTAAATTGAAACTGAGATTTTCCAAGTGCAATTGAGAATTTTTCATTTGAAATTGGAAAAATTACAAATGAAATTGAGAAAATAACAAACGTTTTTTTAATTTTTTTGGTAATTAAAGATTTTTATTGAAAATTTATGAAAAAATTAAACTCAAATTGAGATTATAATTATGGGCTATGAGATTATATAAGGAAATGAGATATTTGAAACAAAAAATTGAGATATGTTACATACATAAAACAAATCTTTTTAAGAAAATTCTCAATTTCATTCGAAATTTTCTCAATTTCAAATGAAAAGTCTCAATTTCATTTGGAATTTTCACAATTTCAAATGAAAAATTTCAATTTCAATTGGAATTTTCTCAATTACATTTGAAAAGTTCTAAATTTCAATTGTAAATGGTGTAATTTATATGAAATTTATATGAAAACCACAAAGTTTTTAAAAAAATTTCAATATAAAATTTTTAGGCCGTTAGTTTATACCGTCTCACTATATGACATATTCTGAGAACAAGTCCACTGCTTATAGTTACCGACTTAGAAATTAATTATATAATATAAAGGATGGTCCCTCTAGTGTTTTCATTTTGAACTACTAGTTATTTTGAGTATGGCAACACTAATTCACAAATCAACACAAAAAAAAACTCATTTCTATTACAAATACATTAACAAATTTAATAAACACATACATAGCATTGTATAATTTTATGTATGTGTTAGTAGCAACTTTAAATGCAATTTACTCAAAATAAAGGAAAAAATTTAAAAATCTGTAAAACTGCAAAACGGCTAAAAAGAAATACCTTTCAAATAATATACGTTTTGTCAAAATCGGTATAAAACGGTAGAACAAAACATCGGTCACAAAAAATCGCCTAGCCATTAATATTATAGATATGAATTTTGGTATAAAGACCGCACCGAATACGTGGGCATCAGTCCAGAATGAACTTATTGCTAATTCTAACTTCTAGGAGAGGAAAACCGACCGAAAGGGTAAAAAATGTACATTTGGTATCTTCTAAGCAAACGAATCTAGGAGTATGAAATATGTATATGTATTCCACTAGAGAAAGAAACATCAGATGCGAGGAAAACTTTTAGACCTCGAATGTTGAGGGGGGTAAAATCAGTCAAAAATGGGGAACTGGTATCTTTTTGAATCTTCTTACCATATTCTTGACGAAATTCATGTATATCTGTAATATTAATAGGCTAGGCGATTTCTTGTGACTGATGTTTTGTTCTACCGTTTTATCCAGATTTTGACCAAACGTATATTACTTGAAAGTTATTTCTTTTTCGCCGATTTGCAGATTAACAGATTTTAAAATTTTTGCCCTTATTTTGAGTAAATTGCATTTAAAGTTGCTACTAACACATACATAAAATTATACAATGCTATGTGTGTGTTTTTTTGTGTTGATTTGTGAATTGGCTATAATTGATTTATTTAATGAAAAAAATAAAATTTAGAATTTGCACTCGAATTTCGAGGGCTGGAATCTGCTAGTATAATATAACGTTTTCGGTTCCTAAATTGGAAAATGGAACGTTTGGAAAAAGATGAGTATTTTTACCGAAAAATAATTTTTTCGGACGAAGCTCATTTTCATCTCGGTGGTTACCTGAACAAGCAAAATTGTCGCATCTGGGGTACAGAAAAACCACACATGACTGCTGAAAAGCAAATGCACCCTGAACGATGCTCTGCTTAGTGTGGTTTTAGGGCCGGCGATGTCATTGGGGCCATTTTTTTTGGAAGATGCGGAAGGCAAATACGTTGTTACAGTCAACGGTGACGCTACCGTGTAATAATAACTGATTATTTGTGGCCCATGGATCCGAACAACATTTGGTTCTAATAGGACAGCGCGTCGTGCCACACAAATCGTGAAACTATTGTTCTTTTGCGTTATTAGCCGTTTTGGCGATTTGCATTGGGCACCTGACTCCTTTGTACTATTTTTTATGGGGATCTGTTAAGGATGAGTGTTATGCTTATAACCTAGCATCGATTGAGGCACTGAAAAAATAAATTATACAGCTCCCGAAAATGTCGAAAATGTACTGAAAAATTATGTTGACAGTATGAACTCCTGCAAGGCCAGCCGAAGAAGTTATATGAATGAAATAGTATTCCGTTATTAACCGATTGTTGAACTTTTGGAGAAAAGAACCCGAATAAAAAAAAATTACAAGTATTTTATTTATAGAAAATGTAAACTTATATAGTCCACACTTATGAACGTAAAGAGCCACAAATACAATCCTCAATTTGAACTATTTCACCGCAAACAGGATGATCCAAAATATACTCTTTCTCTTTTGGTGGTTCTAACTCTAAGATTTCTGACTATACATATTTTCATACTATAAATGCGCAATCTTTTGCACAGATATTTGTCTAAAAGTCCCATAATGACCAGAGTTGTAAACGAATCATTCATTTTTGAATTAATTCGCGAATCATTCATGCACTGAATTGGTAAAATTTTGAATTAATTGTTTTCGTCAAAAAACGAATTGAATGGAATTTGAATCAATTCATTTAAATTTAGCAAACATGAATTCATGATTCATTTCCAATTCAAATGAATTAGGCAAAATGAATTGCAATTCATTTTTAATTTAAATGAATGGGTAAAATGAATTGCAATTTATTTCCAATTCATTTGAATTGAATTAATTGACTTTGAATTAATTCAAATGAGTTAGAAAAACGAATTGCAATTCATTTGAATTGATTTTAAATTAATACAAATGAGTAAGAAAAATTAATTGCAATTCATTTCCAATTTATTTGAATTGAATTGATAGACTACTGTAAATAAATGTAAAGAAGCATTACTCCCGTTTTGTTATCCAACTCATTTTATTATATCAAAACAAGTAAGAAAATTATAGTCGGTCTAGACCGACTATACGATACCCTATACCATGCGTTTAGAAACCCTATCTCTTAGGCCCAACTAACTGAACATTGAAAATAAGCAAAAAACAAATTTGAGTGGGATTTTTATTAATTTTTTTGGCTGCAGATATGAAAAAGTTCATATCGGATGCTATATCTATAAAGGCACTAGGTCCAAAAATGGACCGATCCTGATCATGTTTGGTAAAGTCTCTTGTATTTTGCAAAAATATGTACAAACAAAATTTGAGAAGAATCAGTGCAATATTTTTGTTTTTTAATAGATTTAAGTGAAGATCGGGAAGCAGCTCTATATGGGGTCAAAGGGATCATTTTTGGACTACTTATTAGTGGATGTAATAAACGCATACAAACCCAATTTGAGTAAGATCTACATGACAATTTGGATCTTATGGCAATTTATGTCGATTTCATATGGGTAATTTGTATGGGGGCTAGGTCTGAACATGGACCGATTCTCACCAATTTCAATAGCGTTCATCCCATGGCCGATAAAAGCTTATATACCAAATCTCATCAAAATATATTCATATTTGCGACCTGCAGTTTGATTACAAGCTTTACATGGACACACAGACGGACGGACGGACGGACATTGTTAAATCAACTCAGAAAGTGATTCTGATTCGATCGGTATAATTAAAGATGGGTCTAGGTCCAATATTTTTGGTTGTTACAAACAGCAGCACAAAGTCATTATACCCAAACCACATAGTGGTATAGGGTATAATTACAGCATTACTCTCATTACGAGATAAACGTCGAAAGGCATAGAAAATAATAATAATAGAAATGCCAATGATGTACTGTAATTAGCAGGTAACGGCAGAATATGACTTGAATTAGTAGGGAGCTGCGAAAATCTTATCAACATGGGGATTAACTATAAATTGTTTATTTGCTTAAAACAAAACTTTAAACCTTTTTTTATATTTTCTATCAAATTGTGTGAAAAACATATCATGTCATGTTTATTTGTAAAATATAATTACATTTTGTTAAATAAATATTACATAAATATTATATAAATATTACATAAGTATTACTAAAGTGTTTGTCATTGAATGTTCGTGGGTCACAAAATTTCATAAATTATTAATAGATTTTAAATATTAATATGTCTTGCTATTCAACGTATGTCAAAAGAGAAATTAGTAGTACTTGAAGAAACAAACTCCAAACACCACGTTTACTTCAATTGAATGCAATTCATTTTTGATTTGATAAATATCAATTACAAGTTACTTTTGAAATTCATTTGAATTAATTCAAAATCGATTTAATTTAAATGAATTGGAAATGAATTGCAATTCGTTTTTCTAACTCATATGAATTAATTCAAAATCAATTCAATTCAAATAAATTGGAAATGAATTGCAATTCATTTTGTCAATTCATTTGAATTAAAAATGAATTGCAATTCATTTTGCCCAATTCGTTTGAATTGTAAATTGATTCAAATTTCATTCAATTCTTTTTTTTTTGATGAAAAGAATTAATTCAAAATTTAGCTAATTCGTAATGAATTGAAATCAAAAAAGAATGATTCATTTACAACTCTGATAATGACACATTCTTAGGGTGAAGGGAGGTCAAAAAATAATATTATCACAAGGCTTGGAGTTGGAGAGATTTTATTTGTGGCAGCTAGAGCAGTTTTCAAGAACAAAAATCTTAAAGTTGATACGAATACTGTGATGAGAGTCAAGAATGATAAAATACAAGATTAAGCCATCTGAATGTTTTTCCGTTATAATATAAGACGTGTTAAATGAAAGCAACGAAGAAGATTAAATCACTTATTTTTGTTATTGTTTTTATTTTAATGAATTCATGCTTCTGTTAAATATTGAATAAATTTTTGACTTTGTACCATTCTAAATAAGAAAAAAAAAAAACATACGTAAAACATACATAAATATTTGTTTCAATTTATTTCTAACACAGCCAAATGATATCGGAAGTGCTATTTTCTACAGATGCATCCACGAAATGTTGTGAGCGAAATTATCGTATATGCAAAATAATACGTTTTTGTTGGAAAACTTTAACTTTTCCACCGGAATACTTTTAGGTGTAGTTATATTAGTTAATTATCTAAGCACATGTAAATTTTGATTTTGATATTGCAAGCGAAAGCAATATCACAGGAGTCGATATGATGTATGAGCCTCGCAAGGGTTACCAAGTCTGTTTCATGTGTGAAAATTTTAAAATCTAGCGAAAAATGTATGTTTTATGTGATAGTTGGCAACCCTTCATTAAAAACAATTTTAAAATAATTAAAATTATTAAAAACATTTAGTGAAGTGTGTTAAAAAGTTGCATCACAAAAACACTTAAAAAATATAAAATAAATAAATTAAATTTATAAAAAAAATTTTTTTTACTAACAAATAATTTGAGGAGCAAAATAATGAATTTTCCCAGTGTAAAAATGTTATTGTTTATGTATAAACATACACATAAACATAACATAACAAGGTGTAATATTGTATTTTATCATTCTTGTTGAGAGTTGCTTGGTAATGCAAACTAGCATATTCCAGCGCTCGAAATTCGAGTGCAATTTCTAGTCAGCTTTATTTTTCAACTTAGCCAATTCACAAACCAACACTTTTATGGTTTATCATTATTGTGAATGAAGATAACAAACTCATTAACAAACACATTAACATATTTAATAAAACACACATAGCATATGTATAATTTTATGTATGTGTTAGTAGCAACTTTAAATGCAATTTACTCAAAATAAAGGAAAAAATTTAAAAATCTGTAAATCTGCAAAACGGCTAAAAAAAATACCTTTCAAATACTAGTATACATTTGGTCAAAATCGGGATAAAACGGTAGAACAAAATATCGGTCACAAGAAATCGCCTAGCCTATTAACATTATAGATATCGACAAAGCTGAATTTAATTTTGGTCAAGTAAAAATGTTAATTGTGTACTAGAATTTTCATGATCAACAAAAATGTACCCTAGAGTGGTCCACAGATGTATGGGAAAAAATTTTGTTTTCCGATTCAAAGTGCACTTTTTTGAATTCTCTTGATAACTGAAACATTCTGTAAAATTTTCAATAAATATCGATGTTGTTAAGAACTGCCCCTAGCCTGTTGAAACTTGCGCATATTCACAAATAGCATTCAAAAAATCGTTAGTTATTCTATTCCAACTCTAGTCTTCTAAATTTTTTTGCAGTAATATTCATTGTCACACAATGTGGGAAATAACTCGAAATGTCTGAATTATTTTAATGGGTAGGAATGTTCGTTAAGGGAAAGAGGGGTTAAAAAATTTTATAAAAAATTCTCTAAATTCTAAAATTTAGTCGAAAACACAAAAATTTAATTTACTTATATTGGTCCCTGTGGGCAACATTATATAAGTGATCGAAGAGCAATTTATTTGCTCTCTACAGCAACAAAAATATTCGGTAATAAAGAAGAATCTGTATTGTCACTTAGCAGAAACAGCATCGGAAGGGCAAGGATAAATGCTCGATCAACCCAAGCAATTAAAACCAAGCTATCATTTTCACCGGAAGGTCCATTAGTGGTTCATTTCGATGGAAAACTGCTTGATGCTATTGCTGTCGGCTGAAGAAAAGAAGTCGGAATGGCAATTTTAGTAACAGGAGCCAATTTAGAAAAGCTTCTTGCCATACCTAAAATTGAAAATGGCACTGGCGAAAAAATTGCTGAAGTTGTCGCAAATACTATTATTGAGTAAAATCTTCAAAACAAAGTATGTGGAATGTCTTTCGATACCACGTTCATTAAAAAAAAAACTAAACCAACAGTTTCTGTGGCTTTCATGTAGATATCATGTAATAGAATTTGTCTGTAGTGATGTATTTAAGGCATTATTTGGGCCAACAACTGGTCAACCATAAAACAAAAAAAAAACGAATTTTCCACGGATGACAAATTATATAATCAATCAACTTTATACTGAAAATATTAAATGGCACATGCAATGTCCCAACAGCTGATTACAAAGAAATTTTGCAACTGACTCTTATTATTCTTGGCGAAGTTCCCCCAGGTGGTGTAAAATTTCGAAGTCCAGGTACATTTCACCATGCACGTTGAATGTTTCATAAACAATTAAAATTGCGATGCTCCAGCTAATGACCTGAGTTTTATTAAAGAATAAAAATATAGAAAACTTCAAATGTTGTCTTTGAAAAAGGAACTGCAGCAATATTTAGACATTTGCGATACCTCAGTGAAGAGCTGGTTGTACTCGGACTATTTTCACACATAGTGGTGCCTTTTGAAAACGAACGGAAAATGGTAAAGAAACAAAAAGATCAACCAGGTATCATGCGAAAAATTATATAAGCGACAAGGGTTTAGAAGATTTCGTTGGTTCAGCATCCCATAATTTTTTTCGAATTCTCAAATTGTATTCTTCCTTTCTGGATATAAACGTAGAAGAATGGAAATGAAAATCTTTTATTTCAAATGATAGTGCTGAGGCAGTAATTGCTTTAGCTACAAACTTCAATTCATGGCTAACAAAACAAGAGGATCAGAAGCAGTATCTTTTCCAAGTAATAGAAATTCGTTGCAAAATTTTTCCAAAACCAAAGATAAGAGTTCCATTAAAGAAACCAGGTTAAAAAAAAATATAAAATAAAAACTAAAAAAATTTAAAAAATATAAGCTCGATAGATTTTTAGCCGAAATTTCAATGGCTTAGGGGCAGTTCTAAATATTATTTTTATACCCTATACCACTATGTGGTTTGGGTATAATGACTATGTGCTGCTATTTGTAACTACCAAAAATATTTGACCTAGACCCATCTTTTATTATACCGATCGAATCAGATTCGATTTAACGATGTCCGTCCGTCCGTCCGTCTGTGTGTCCATGTAAAGCTTGTAATCAAACTGCAGGTCGCAAATATGAATATATTTTGATGAAATTTGATATATGAGCTTTTATCGGACAGAATCACTATCTGATTCGATTTAATGATGTCCGTCCTTCCGTCTGTGTGTCCATGTAAAGCTCGTAATCAAACTGCAGGTCGCAAATATGAATATATTTTGATGAAATTTGATATGTGAGCTTTTATCGGCCATAGGATGACTGCTATTGAAATTGGTGAGAATCGGTCCATGTTCAGACCTAGCCCCCATACAAATGACCCCTGTGATATCAACATAAATTGCCATAAGATCCAAATTATCATATAAATCTTCGTCAAATTGGGTTTGTATCTGTTTATTACATCCATTAATCAGTAGTCCAAAAATGATCCCTATGTGACAACTCTTAGTCATAGGCCCCATATAGAGCTGCTTCCCGATCTTCACTAAAATTTATCAAAAAACAAAAATATTGCACTGATTCTTCTCAAATATTGTTTGTATATATTTTTGCAAAATACAAGAGACTTTACCAAACATGGTCAGGATTGGTCCATTTTTGGGCATAGTCCCCATATAGATATATCATCCGATATGAACTTTTTCATATCTGCAGCCAAAAAAAATTAATAAAAATCCCACTCAAATTTGATTTAAGCTTATTTTCTATATCCCGTTAGTTGGGCCTGAGAGATAGGGTCTCTAAACGCATGGTATAGGGTATTGTATAGTCGGTCTAGACCGACTATAATTTTCTTACTTGTTCGTGCTTAATTTTTTTTTAGTGAAAAGGATCCAAAAAAGTTAAGTGCACTTTAATATTTTAAACTTTTATATTTTTGGACCACCCTAATGTACACATTAGCATATGTTTCAAAGACAATTAGGGTAGTCATAAGGGTGTACTAACTGTTGTATGAGTCGTATGTGCTAATATTGTACAACAGTTGTATAATTGTTGTTGATATTCTCCATACAAAAAAAAAATTATATAACGTTTGCAGGCATGTTTTTGCGGTATACTTTGTGATCAGCTGCTCCTTGTTTAAATTTTATTTAAATTTTCTTTTTTCAGATGAATATATGACAGGGTGTTCACATATATCTGTGGTCACAAGCATTAACCGCCTAAGTCGAAAATCATGCTTTCGAGAAAAAATAATTTTCTTTTAACTCATACTCTCTGTCTGTCTGTCAGCCATGGGGCAATTTCTTTGAAACTTGGCCCTTAGTCTTGTTGTGACTATAGACTAATTTTGGGGTAGTCACGCACAGTCACGCATAGTCACGGAGTGCTTTAAAAGCCATTTCCCCTTATTCGATTGATCTGAAACTTGGTCGATAGACTTGCTGTGGAAAAGGATTAGCTTTCACATAGTCACGCACAGTCACGCGTAGTCACGCACAGTCACGGAGAGATTAAAACCGTACTTCCCTTTATTCCACCGATCTGAAACTTTGTCCATAGACTTGTTGTGGCCAAAGATTAACTTTCACATAGTCACGCACAGTCACGCGTAGTCACGCACAGTCACGGAGTGATTTAAACCCCATTTTCCCTCATCAGATCGATTTGAAACTTTGTCCATAGACTTGTTGTGGCCAAAGATTAATTTTAACATAGTCACAAACAGTCACGCATAGTCACGCACAGTCACGGAGTGATTTAAACCCCATTTCCCCTCAGCCGATCAATCTGAATCTAGGTCCAAGTCTTATTGTGACCAAAGATAAATTTTAAAATAGTCACGCAAAGTTACTCACAATCACGGAGAGATTAAAAACTCATATGCATAAGGAAAGAAAGAGTTTTAATAAAAACTTTGTTTTTTTTGGGTTAGATAATTTATATAAACTAGCACATCCCAGCCCTTGAAATTAGAGTGCAAATTCTAGGAATTTTTTTTTTCATTTAATAAATTATTTTATATGACCCTATGCTAAGGTATGCTAACCAATTTTATCCAATTCACTATTCAACGCTTTTTAAATATCGTTTGCGTTATTGGTTTAAATTCAAAACAATTATTGTGAATGGTTTATGTCCAAAATTATTTTTCAATTCAACACAGTTATTATTGTAAATGAAGAAAACTAACTCACAAATACAAACAACAACAAATTTAATAAACATACACATAATATTGTATAATTTTATGTATGTGTTAAATGCATTTTACTCCAAAAAAATGTAAGTAGAAGATGATAACATAAATAACTCAAATCGTTCTTAAGTCGACATAGGCGATTATCGCTTGTGACTACAGATATACTATTTGACGTGCTATATTTCTTTACAAATTACAACTTTAGTACATCATGAATTATACATATATAATATTTAATATTTAATAACAATTGAGTGAGGTTATTATTAAAAAAATCATGTGAGTCCGATCACAGGGAAGATGTGTACATCTAGTAATTAAAGATTTTTTTTATGTCATTTTTTAAAATCAAACAGAAAGCGTCATCTATGTATCACTTATAGCAAAAACTGTTTCAGCTAATTCAACAACCGTTTGCTGTAAAACGTTAAAAATATCCTAATATAAACGTATATAAGTGATACATAAATGACGCTTTTAAAAAAGTGGCATAAAAAAACAATTTTATATCATCATTTTTTCACCAATACAATCATAAGTCACACAGCGTTATCTGCTTCAGCTCACACCGATATGAGTTACGCTGTTTTTGTGATTGTATTGTGAAATAGAAATTTACCCCCCTGCGCGTATAGATGTTTACACATCAAAAATAAATTTACAACAACTAGTATTCGCCCAGTGGTTTAAATTCAACCATTATTGCAATAATACAAAACCGCTCAGCAATAATCGTTTAAGTACATACAAAGATGGAAATAAGAATAGAATGAACAAATAAAATAAGTTTTTTTCTCTGAATGTTTACACAGTTGCCAAGCCAAATTTAATTTAGTTAATTTTGAGAGAGAAAGAGAGATCATGGCTTAACTGGTTTTACCTATCTTAGACAATCTATCAAACAAAAAAAAATCAATACGTTGAGTTTAAGGCAGTTAAAATGGTTCTTAACTTTTTTCACTTGCCTATTTATATATAGATTACGTTTCTAATATAAATTATGGAAATGATAAATCGTCTTAACATATTCGATTTTTTATAAAAATGTGGCCCATAAAGCAGGAACTAGCATTTTATAATGCACAATCATTTATCTTTAGGGTCAATACTGGTGGATTTAAAAAGAAACAAACTATTTCAAAAGCCAGGGCCAGTAAACTGGAAGAATGTCCTCTTTAATGTAACTGCAATAACCGAAAGCATAAACTTGCATAGCACTTACGTGTTTGCGTGTGTTTGTGTGAGTATTAAATTTCATATACAAAGAAATAAAGCTTTTCATGCTTTAAGCAAACTTGTCCGCTGTCTTCTTAGAAGGACAACCTCATCGCAATGTTAAAAAAAAATCACATATGTTAAATTTGTATGCCAGCATGTGGACAGGAAAGGGGCCGGTCCATTGAGATATAATTTACATTGCATTGCCACTTTATACTAGAACAAACAAACCAGAAAGCAAACAAGCTTGCAAACAAATAAACAAAAAAAAAAAAACCAACAAACAAACAGAAACAAGGACAAATTTATGCTCATATTGGCTGCTTGTTACTTATTCTTTTTAATTTCACGCGTTTTTTTTTCTTGTTTTCTTTCAAGCAATTCATTGAAATTTGAGTATGAAATAGAAGACTCAACATTCTTTTACTAAACTAAGCTCTAGGCTAGAATGACTCAAGGATTCAAGGATTATGAAAGGCACCAAACTAAAGTGCATAAAAAAGAAAAAACTATTTGCATTTGGGTCCAGTTATTGCAGCGCAAGAGATGTGCGATTACGAAGTTATTGAGTTTTTTTTTTTTTTTGGTTTTTATTTTACTTTTGTTTATTCACTTGCCTGTCTATGTCACAATAACGGATATGAATAAATTTATTATACACTTGAAATTTTTTGTGTTGTGTTAGTTGTAAAAGTAATAGTCGTAACATACGTGTATGTATGCAACTTAATATATGGGTGTAGGATTCAGTTTTCATTGTGATGTAGCATTGCTGCTAAATTTGAGTCGCTGTAGATGGGGCCGTTCGTTATACCTCAGGTATGAATGTCATTTAGATATTGTTGAATGCATTATTACTTTTTACCTGTTGTTGTCAATATATAAAGTATTTATGCTGACATAAGTATGCGTTTATTGAAATGGTGAAAAAAAAGGAGAAATGAATAAGCGCTGAACATGTGACCGTGTAAATGTCTGAATATTGATTATTATGAATGTTGCGCCGTTAGCGTTCAATTTGATTGTGTATATCCGTAACGTTATGAAAAATATAAACAAAAAAAAAAAAACTTACCTGGCACGGTGCCTGAAAGAGATAGGCATCACCAAATGCAGTACTTAGGCAGAAGATATAATCGCGTTTGGGATGTTCGGGTATCGGTTGCATAATAGCACCATCAACAATAATTAAATGTTTTGGAGCAGCCTCCACACTGCGACCTTCACGAGAATCACATGGATAGAATAGTAGAGTGGTGCCTTTTAAGCAGACCCAATAACCCTTCCAGCCTCGTTTACGGGCTAATTCTATTTGATGCTTTTTGCGTAATAACCATTTTTTCACCGATAGGAAACTGTAAAGATATTTAAGGCGATTTAGAGAGAGTTGCAAACAAACAAGCGAACCATTAAGTGTTTTTTATGTAGGTACATACCCAGCCTTGCGAACAGCTCCGGTACAATTGAATGATGATGCAGCTGTTCCAGTTGCTTTTGCTTTATATGGTGACGCCATGACACTTTCGCCGTCATCTTCATCCGATACGGCTGTTGTTAAGCTCATACGGTCATCGTCGGAAATCTAAATCAATTAAGCGAGAGAGAAATATCGTTAAATCGTTTATTTCATTGCAGAGCAGTTAAGTAAAACTTTCAATTCTTGAAGTTGTCATCAAATGAGAAAAGCAAGTCAGAAACAAAGAAATCAGAAAATCAGAAAATCAACTTATACACATTTGAGCCTTTTTTAATTCTTTTGTAGTTTGTATTTATTTTTTTCTTCCATTTTTATTTTTTTAATGCACTCCTCTGCCTATTGTTGCAACATCTGTTGAGGTTCAATCCAACCAAAAAAATGGAACAGTAGACCGACAGAGTTCAACATAATCTCATTATAAACAACAAACACTCGGAATTTGAGTACGATGAAAAGTTGGCATTGGCATGCATCACTGTGCTTTTAAGTTCCATACTCACAACACTACTACACTACACTACATTACTCCATACCGTACTGTATAACTATTCTGTTGTATACTCCGTTTGGCTGGCTGTCTTTAGTTGTGTGTTTTGTTGTGTATTGAGTGTTACATAAAATAAACTATTGTATACGGGTGATGGTACTTACAGACAGCCGCAACCACTGGCATTTTTAAAACATATAAAAAGCATTTTCATGTTCGACCTCACAACAGTCGAGTAGAGATAGCACGATTACTAACTACGGCCACTAAATGAAAAGCAAATAAATACCAAATGCACATTCCAGTACCCTTAAAAACAAAACAAAAAACTCAACAAAAAAAAAAAAAAGAAAACAACAAAAAAAAAATACAAAATACAAAACAGAGAACTCAATATGCATTCTCTACTTTAGAATTACCATTGGGTAAAGGGATTTTAGAAAAGTTATTCATTGATGGTCTATTGAAGTGGTAGTACTTTTTACGATTTTTCTGATTTACTTATTTTTTTTTTTAATTTATTTAGTAACCCAGTGTGTATTATTATTTGAACTGCAGCTAGTGGTGATATCATTTAAAGGGCATATACACTTATAAGAAGAGATAAAGATGAATCGCTAAAAATTGAAATTGGCCCAAATTCAAAAAGAATATTTTATTTCAAAACGGGTTCTTTGTTGATTTTGATATAATCCGATAATAGACATATAAAACACGCTGTATCGTTTTTTCTTCGACTGTATTTAATTCAAAATTCTTAAAATTAAATTAATAATATTTGCTGATATTTCGTGCTTAACATAAACCAATCAGAATCGTATAATTAATATCAATGTACAAACAGCCATTCTGGGGAGTGAGAAATTCCAAGTCAGGGTGAAAGTACTAGGCCAGCACATTATTACTTCCAAAGGGTTTGGCGATCTCAGGCCATAACTCAAGAACCATTGATTATTTCTCATTTCATTCTTCGGCAGATTGCTTCAGATTGCAAATCTAGTTGTACTAATATTATCGAATAAGATCTTAAAAATTGTAATTTATCCATTTTTTTTTAAATACATTTTTTTAATAACATGACATTATAGAAGAAAAGAGATAGACGTATAATATACATTGTATATGTATGAGTGATATTTTTTAATTTCAAATCAAACGTCAGTATTTTTTATTATATTTTATACATGAATATATTAAAAAAAAAAAAATGATTTTAGTCTTAGCTATAATTTTGCTTAAGAATTAAATGGGAAATCATCAATGGCTCTTGAGTTATAGCTGAAAAACTCTGCAAAGATAATGAAAAAATATACAAGGTCACAAAAAAAGTTTTTGGTCGGAGAACGTCAAACCCTTTGGAGGTTCTACTATGCTGGCCTAGTGCTATTACCCCGACTTGGAATTTCTCCCGAAACTGTTCCACAGTTTATTGAGTTATTGTTTTTTGTTAGGTGGGTTATTGAATTAAATTTTCAAAGGAGCTTAACTGTGTTATATGTAGATACGAACATTATTTGTAACATACACACTACGCCGTAGTTTAATTTAATTTGGTAATTAGGTTTTGCCAACCATAACTTTATGAGCTACTGACTCAACAACTCTCTGTTAACTATTCAATGAACAAAAAAAAAAAGAAGAAACAAGTAAGAAAATTATAGTCGGTCTAGACCGACTATACGATACCCTATACCATGCGTTTAGAAACCCTATCTCTTAGGCCCAACTAACTGGACATTGAAAATAAGCAAGAACCAAATTTGAGTGGGATTTTTATTAATTTTTTTGGCTGCAGATATGAAAAAGTTCATATCGGATGCTATATCTATAAAGGGACTAGGTCCAAAAATGGACCGATCCTGATCATGTTTGGTAAAGTCTCTTGTATTTTGCAAAAATAAGTACAAACAAAATTTGAGAAGAATCAGTGCAATAATTTTGTTTTTTAATAGATTTAAGTGAAGATCGGGAAGCAGCTCTATATGGGGTCAAAGGGATCATTTTTGGACTACTCATTAGTGGATGTAATGAACGCATACAAACCCAATTTGAGTAAGATCTATATGACAATTTGGATCTTATGGCAATTTATGTCGATTTCATATGGGTAATTTGTATGGGGGCTAGGTCTGAACATGGACCGATTCTCACCAATTTCAATAGCGTTCATCCCATGGCCGATAAAAGCTTATATACCAAATTTCATCAAAATATATTCATATTTGCGACCTGCAGTTTGATTACAAGCTTTACATGGACACACAGACGGACGGACGGACGGACGGACGGACGGACATTGTTAAATCAACTCAGAAAGTGATTCTGATTCGATCGGTATAATTAAAGATGGGTCTAGGTCAAATATTTTTGGTTGTTACAAACAGCAGCACAAAGTCATTATACCCAAACCACATAGTGGTATAGGGTATAAAAATACCTATAGATCACAAACTGACCACATTGTATTTACACTAGTCGGTATGTGTGTACATATTAAAGTAATATCTTAGGATGATTAGTTTGTTTTTTAAAAATAATAACGAAATTTAACCGAAAATCCCTTAAAGTAATTAAGACAAGTGGATATTTCTAAGACGTAAAAGAGTCATATGAAAAATTTAATTTCGAAAGTGTATGTCTCAAATGAAATTATTTTTGTTATTAAGGATGTATAAGCAAACACGCTCAAAGAAACTTAAAATAAGTAACATTTTCTTGAACACAATAAAATGAAGAGAAAAGACAAACAAAACCCCTTTGGTTTGTTGTTACCCATGGTGTTGGTTGATTTTACATCGTGAAAGCAGGTGGTTTTTGGTTAAACATTGAAAATCTCTTACCTTTCTTAAGAACATCTCATTGCATTGTTTAGCAGTACTACGCCAATGTCTGTGGCGAAAACGGGAATTGCCTAAATGTAATGTGCCGTGTAATTCGGCGGCTTCATTAACAACTCGCTTTATGACTTGGTAACGTATAACATTATAACGATGTAGAGGCTTGAGTGCAACGGTGCCGTGTTCGGGTTCTGATTCTGCACCCGAACGCAATTGATCTTCATCGTCGTCGTCATGCCAAGCACTGAGCACTCCTTCGACGAAATTGTACAACAGTTCACCATTGGTTTGAGTTGGTTGTGAACCGGACGGTTTTTGTTCGTATTTGATTAGTTTACGATTTTGACATACTTCTCGAAGAAGATTTTCTCCAAAATGTACAGTTTTGTGTCGTCGTCGACGCTCATCCAAAGAGGCCGCAGATGCAGACTTTGTTAGTTTTCCATTGGTGCCATTCGCATAAGCATTTTGGTGTTTTCGCTTTGCAACAGCTGGTCCAGTACAAAGCAAGGCACAAGATTCACCACGTTGCAGTGTGTTTGGTTGGGAATTACTGCGTTGGCCGTTGTTGCATTCCGTTGATGAGAGCAGCGTTAATACTGGAGTGGCTGGTTCGTTATCGTTTAGAGAGGCAGGTGGCTGTGCGAGGGTAGTACGCAATCGATTGAAATCGGCGGCGCAGCGAGGCAGTGAGTTACACTTAGGAGCATTTAAGCATTTTCGATTCCGACAACTGAGCGGAGCACAATAACGGCAATCATGGCAGATAACAAATTTGCGCTTCGGCTGGTTTTGAGCGGGCGGCACTTTTGACGATGGCGGTGGTGGGGCTGAACCGTCATCAGACGGAGGTACTGTGTGCATTTGAGCTTTCGTTAGTTGTTGATTCCGCAGAAGATTTAACGTTGACGTCGACGAAGGCATTTTTCGTTGACTTGTCGATTGGCATTCGAGATAACAACAATTTGGATCTGTGCAGATGGGCAACAACGGACATGAGGGATCTGTGCAAGGCGACGGAGAGCGAGGTGCTCGTTCGGCGGACGATGACTTACGTTTCAATAAGCCATTGTGCGAGACCGTCATGTCAGATATGGTTGCTGATCTCTGAGTTTGGTGTCGTCTGGAACGATCTCTTTTTGATTCTCGCGATAGTGGTTGGGTGGAGGTTTTAGCAGTTTTTGCTGGCAATTGCGGAGGAATTAGCTCATCTTTGGGAACATATTGGTAGCGTTCTTTGTGCGGCTTTGCATAAAGACGTTCAATATTTGTAGCGGTTGCAGGTGTTGCAGTTGAAACGGTCACAACTTCACTTGCTGAGTGTCGAAGACGTCGATCTCTAGTTCGTTGTTCTTGATATCGTCGATCGGTACATATTTGCTGCCCAGCAGGCTGTGTCTGATGCTGTACTTGAGATGGGGGAGCGGATGGTTTCTGGGGTAGATCTACAAAACTTTGATGTGATGTGCGTCTATCCACCGGTGTTTTTCCTATGGACTGCAAACGATTAAGTGGATAAGCAATCCAGTCTGGTATACTCTCTTCACTTCTTTCGCTATAACCGAGTGAGTGCCGCTTTCTGGCTGGATGCTGACTTACATCATCCTCATGCGAGTGTGACCGAGGTGTATCTCCACTTCCGTTTCGTCGATGATGTGGTCTTCTGGTTTTCATCGTTATTGCAGGCTCTTCTTCACGGGTTGTCAGTGCTTTGGTGGACTTTGTAAGCCATTCCACAAGATCTGATTTCAAAAGTGATATCTCGCCGGGCCCAGAACTTTGGCGCGACAAAGGTTTCTTTAATAACTCGACCAACTCTTCTTTCAACGCTTTAGCATACGATGATGTGCTTGACCTTGTTTCGGTCTGCTGCGCAAGCTGTTGTCGTTCTGCACCTGATCGCTTGCGCGGAAGATGTTCGAGTAACCAGTCAGGTATTTCATCTTTCATCACAGTTATTTCACTTGGGCCCGACGATGTACGAGCTGGCACACGTTGCCGTTCAAGCCACTCAATAGTTTCATCCCGAACAGTTCCACTTTCAGCTGAACGAGACGAATGCCTTTGTTGAGCTTTGCGATCAAACCACTCAAGTTCATCCGGAGATCGCTTGCTGCAGTCTTTGGACACTGGCACTTCCTCGGCACTTTTCTGTCTTCTGGGTGGTAGCTGAGGTTTTTGTTCTTCCGAATGCCGATGATGATGTTTGTGGGTATGAGTATGAACATGAGGGACGGCCGAGATCTCCTTCTTTGGTGGAGCCTGTTGAGGTAATCGCTTTGGTTCCCTACATTTGATAAGCTTTTGTTCAATGGTATCTTCATTTCGTGCCCTTACTCTGCGTGTTATTTCAAAGATATCGCCATTAATTTGATGATAAAATTTTTCCACCTCGACACCTTTGTCAAACTCTTCTTTAACTTGCTGAACATTCAACTTACTGCGGGAAGGTGGCCGAGGTGGAGGAAGAGGCGGAGGAGCTGTTGTGCCTTTATCATCTTTAAGAACATCATCGCCCGCTTCAGCTGCCATCAAAAGTGTACCCTTACCGCCGTCACCCACCAGTCCACCAATGGTTCGTGCTGACGATGTTGCAGGCTGTTGCTTTTGTTGCAATTTTTCTTGTTGTTGCTGCTGCAGTAAGCGGTCAAGTGATCCATGATGTGTTTTTATCGTAGGTCCCAGAGGACCTTCGCCAAATTGCTGAAGGCGGCACTGTGCATTGCAAATGCAGACAGGACGTTTCTTGCTACCGAATCGAAAAAGACTATTCGCCAGCTGTGTGACCCCATCACCCAAAACACTCCCTCCACTGCTTGCCCCACCGCCACCAGCGGTCACATCCCTTCCCGAAGCCGTTGTTGCCGATGTCAAACGTCCGGCTTGTGAAACTGGCGTTATGTCGACTATCACGCAACAGCAATGCAACGAGAAGGTCTTTTTATCGCAGCCACTGCCGCTAACAGAGTTATTGTTATCGCTTTCACTATTTTGTGAGGCTGCCAGAATGAGCGGCTTACGCGTCCACCACTGAAATATCTATACAGCGTCGACCAAAATTCCCTTCTTCTGCCTACAATTTCGAATTTAAAGCTGAGCTGCCAAGAGATGTCATGTACCTTATAAGAAATGCTTAACAATGAATCTATACTATTCACAACACCTTTAGATGATCCTTGGAAAATCCGAATTGATAGCAGTGGTAATAGAGCAATGATACTTTTGGTATTAGAAGCAATAACAAATTCATCAACAACCAACATTCCCACATTTATTTTTTATTAAATCGAAGACTGTTTGGCTAACAATTGAATTGTATTTTAATTTTTTTTTCCACTTTTATATTTACTCACACATACACGTATAACTAATATTCGGTATATCTCACTGTAACCGCTCTAACACTTCACAAATTTTTTTTTGTATTCGTTCAATTTGGCATTAGCATTCCTGGGTAAATATTTTTCGAAGTCAAAGTCAAGTTTTATTCAAATCAATCGATATGTTTATTTTACGTTGCTGCGAAACTATAAAGGTTTGTTAACACTTTGAAGTTTTCATCAACTTTCAATACATTCTACTGTATGTATGTATGTATGTCTGCAAACACACACACACTACAAACGTAAAAACTGTCGCATTTCTGAGGATTTCAAATACAAATTGAATTAAACTTGATAAAAGAATCGTGTTCAGAGTTATTGTATAAGTCTATGTGGCTAAGAGTAAGAGTGAGTCAGTGAGTGACTGTAAGTGAGTGAGAAAATGTTTTCGTGAATGTGTATATAAATAATTTTGTTTTACATATGCTTGACTATAACGGTGAAGGACATTGGCAGATGTAGCGAATGTTTTTTTTTGGCGCAAGGACATCGACTATAGAACTTTTTTGCATTACGAAAAAAGCAAAAACATACATACATATTCGTATAAAGGCACAATAAAATGAATGAGTGACGTGAATCTGTGTGTGTGTATATTTCTATATGTACAATAGCGTGTCCCGTCGGAAATAGTTTTGCAGTAATAACTCTCAAACTATAACTACTGGTGAACTGAATACGGCAAGAACACAAATGTAGTATATTATGTTCACAAAAATATATAATTTTTTCTTCCAAAATTAAATTCTGGAATGCTTTGTAAAGTGAAGCTTATTAGGGGAAAAACATTTATAGTTCACTGCAACATTTTGATGTTTTGAACAAGTTCCCATTTTTTTAAATAATGCAATAAATTTTAGTTGCCGAATTGTTTCGCTCCACATTTATATTTTGTGTTCAGATTGCTGCGGGAAAAAAATATTTCTCATTTAAAAAAAAAAATTATTTCGAAATCATACTTGCTCGAAAATTCAAGATGTTGCAGTGCAGCAAAATTACTCTACGAAAATTTTATTAAATATTTTTCCCTTAATAAGATCTACATTACTAATACGCATTTAATGCGAAAAAGCCGCATTGTACGGGACAAGCTAATGTACAAACATACATTCACATTCACACGTAAATACAGTATCAGCTTTATATGTACGAGTATGTTAAAGTCTTGATACGTGGTGCATGTTGTAAAGAGTCAAGTGTATGTTATGATGATTAAGAATAACTACCAAGGGACATAAAGTTATTACATTTATTTTAATTAAAAATCGATATTTCTAATGTTGATTTTATTCAACTTTATATATTCAAAAATTTTTATAAACATCTGCCGAGTACCAGATTGATTGATATTTTCAACGGATGATAAAAACAGAAACTGTATAATATTAGCATCCGTGATCTATATAGACTCTATTTAAGAAGCTTAGCTTTTATAAAATGTACAAATTGTATTGTACTAGAAAAGATTATATATTCGAAATATGATATATTACAAATTTATTTGCAATATATTGATTAAATTACAATCAATCTTTGAAGCAAAAACAACCATTTATTTAAAAATATGCTCCCGAATAGAAATATTTTTTAACTCATAAAATTTTCTTTGTTTTTCTAACTGGTTTAAAAAAATATTTCCAGGTTAAGGTATGTTATAATTTTTTTTTCATTTTCTAAATGCATAAATATAAACATATCGGGCCGTATGCAAAAAAAATTAAGATGAAAAACATACAATAAAGTCTACTTGAAGTACACTTTAATTTTTTTGCATACGGCCCATTGTCTCTAAGACAAAAAAAAAAAAAAAACGAATGTGGGCTCAAATCAAATCGTTAAAAAAACTAAAAAACTTCACGAAATGGTTGTTGGTTTGCGTTTCCGCTTTACCATTAACCTCGACTAGAAGTCGTGTTGCTTATTTTTCCTTGTTTCTTAAGAAGTCATCTTATTTGACTTATATGTTCTGAACATTTTGAAGATCATAAAATAGTCCAAAACACTAATCTCAAGTTTGATAAGATATTAATATTTTTTTTCTTTTTCAACAAAATCACATTTCTAACTTATTTTGGCTTCCAGTCTGAAGAGTATAACAAAGTTTCCAAAATTTTCATATTAAATGTATGGTCTTCCTTTGTGGATTTATTAAGATATTTTAGATAATTATTAAACAGATTTGGCTTAACCCATTAGCGCATAATATCCTTTAGAAGGATTTATAGAGTAGGTGACTTATCGAGAAAACTAATTTATAATATTAATAGGTAAGGCGATTTCTTGTGACCGATGATTTGTTAAACAGTTTTCACCCGATTTTGACCAAACGTATCTTATTTGAAAGCTACTTCTTTTTAGTTGTCCACCAGTTTTACTGATTTTTAAATTTTTACAGTGTTTTATAGTAAAATGCATTCAAATTGGTACTAACACATAGATAAAATTATACAATGCTATGTGTGTATTTATTAAATTTGTTAATGTGTTAAAAAAAAAAATTAGTTTGTTTTCCACATTCACAATAATGATTGTGTTGAATTGAAAAATAATTTTGGACATAAACCAATATCGTAATCGATATTAAAAAAGTGTTGAATTGTGAATTGTCTTAAAACATAATTTATCAAATGAAAACAATTTTTTTTTCATAGAATTTGCACTCGAATTGCGAGGGCTGAAATCTGCTAGTTTGATTAATTGATTTCAATCGAGTTAATTTGTTGCTTTAAAACTCGTGGTGTTAAGCAAAACCTAAAGAAAACTGATAGGATCAATTGTTTGTCGTTTTTGGAGCAACTGAAACATACTGCTTGTGAGATGGAGGGACCTGCGATATTTTAATTGTGTTTAAATTGTGTTTAAATTGTGTTTTAAAACTTCATTTTCAAATGTAAAGGTCTTTCCAAAAAATTCTTTAAAATAAAGCATTGCAAAGAGTTTCTCTTGCAAAAAACTCTTAATTAAACTGATTTTATAATAAATATGTATTTTGGGATAAGAGTTTTCAATGGATATCATGCGGCAATAACAAAGCACAAATCTTAACAGAAAATGGTTATAAATTCGATGGCATCTCAAACAATGTGGAAAAAGTTTTGTGGCACCGTTTACTTTTTTAATGTGTTATAACTTTTGTTTAAAAAAAAAAAGTGTTTACACATACTTCTCACGTTAAGCATAACTGACATAACTTTTATCTGAAAACATAGTTTTACTATTTTAGTGATTCTCCAACAATATCTCTGATATCTCTATATTATATCAACTGACAATAAATTCTGCCGTCAAACGAAAACAAATTGCCAACATGTTGGAAATTTTATTTAAAATGTCAAATGTAAATAATGCCATGTTACAAGCCGTTTTCAAGCAACAGGCAATAATTGTTAAGAATTGACACTGAAATAGGCATAAAAGTCTTCCAGTTATAACACAAGCGAACAAACTTTAACTTGTTTGGTGTTGATTGGAACTTTGTTGCCATTTTTTTACTAATTTGAGGTCGCTGATTTCAAATATGACTTGGTTTTTTTCTATCAGCTCGACTATTCGCGATATGCCGTTATGTGCAAAATTAAAGCACTTCCACTACATATATTGGAATAACTTGAAAACTGTTCATCATATTCAGTTAAAAAAAATCCAAAACTCTTTAACAATATTATTTTTAAGCCGTGATTACATTTATTTTAAATTTGCCCAGCAGTTTCATAGATATCGTGGATGTTTTGAAAAAAATAACAATTTTTAAAAACAAAAAATTTTTTTGTACTTTAAAAATTCATAAAAAATAAAAATGCGACATAGATCACAAGTTTGGTCACACAACATTTAGTTAAACATATTTCGAATGAAATGAGCTCTACTTCATTGTAATCGGTGCATAACTTTTGATTTTGTTGAGAATTTACTGGGAAAACTCAATTGATAAAAATCGCGATTTCCATAAGATTTTAAGATTTTATAAGATTTTCTTAAATTATAATTTAAGAGAACAGGGTTTTTATTGATTAAGAACTGAATGTTGTTTTTAAGGTTATTTGGGACGCTGAATCCAAATCTGCACTTGATTTTCTCTATCAGCTCTACTTTTCGCGATATAGCGTTATGTCCCAAATTAAGGCACTTCCACTACATATATTGGAATAACATGAAAATGTTCACCATATTTTGGTGATTTTCAAAATTGTTTATTTTTAAAGATGTAATTATTACCATTGGAACACAATCAAATTTGAAAAAAAAACACAAAAAAATGGTTGAGTACTGGTTGTTTAAGTAAAAAAATAATAAAAATTTTTTACATGAAAAATTCAAAACTGGAAAAAGTGTAATGACTTTTTACTTTCACGTAAAGTCACATAAGCTATTTACAAAATGAGACATAGATCATAAAAATCAACGAAAGCATAAATAGAACAGCAGCAAACACACACATATTAAAAAATGTTATTTTTGAATGGAATCGCGATTTTTATCAATTGAGATTTCTCACTAAATTGTGAACAAAATCAAAAGTTGTACACTGATTACAACGAAATAAAGCTCATTTCATTCGAAATATGTTTAACTAAATACTTTCAGACCACACCTGTGATCTATGTCGCTTTTTTATTTTTTATGAATTTTTATTTTTATTTTTATAATTTTTTTTTTTTTTTTTTGAAAATTGTTCTTTTTTTCAAAACTTCCACGATATCTCTGAAACAGCTGGGCAAATTTAAAACAAATGGAAACACTGCTTAAAGATAATAATGTTAAAGAGTTTTGGATTTTTTTTAACTGAATATGATGAACCGCACCTGTGAGTCAACTCAAAATTTTTCAATTTTCACTTTTTGCAAGAAAACGATGCACAGTGGTCATCTCTATCCACTTTAAAAATCTTACATCGGTTTTTCTAGTCTTTCGCAAAAAAATACAGTTGTAATCTTATTGTGTTATAGGAGTAGCTTCTTTAGAATCCATTAAAAAGACATATTTTGAGTTGCACCCAAATGATCACTGAAAAAATCGCAAAAACAACTATTGTTGTATGCTTATTATTCGCAATTCTTTACAATGAAACAACTGTTTTTAAATTTTATAGTAAATAAAAGTAGCTACTCCATCTAGCGCTGTCTTCAATTTTTTTTCCAATATTTCTCTTACATTACAAAAATTATTATCTTTCTTTCATTAGAAAAATATATACATGATCTTAAGCCGAACAATAAATAACTAATTATTCCAATACAGATCAACAATACATACTAATAATTTAAAAAAACGTTTTTTGCCTCTACTGAAAATTTGTAAATTTGAGTTGAGGTACAGGTGCGATATGTAGTGGAAGTGCCTTAATTTTGGACGGTATATCGCAAAAAGTTGAGCTAATAACTTTAAAAACAACATTCAGTTCTTAAGCAACAAACACCTCGTTCCCTTGTGTAATCATAATTAAATAAACATTTTTTTTAATAAAATATGATTGTGAAAATGACCTGCACTTGTTCAAATGTTTTTAAATTATTGCTTATTTTTGACTTTTGATTAAAAATTTTAGTATCGATTGATAAGTATTATCTCTTATGGTATAAAATATGGATCCGGTTTAGAAAGCCAGTGTTAGTTTTTAAGTTATTTTTATAATTTTTTATTTAATTTAAATGCTTAATATATACATAATTTTGTATTTGAATGTTGAAGGATTCTAAAAGCAATCAAAAACGAATTTATTCAACTTGTGAGGCTTCCCTATAGGAGTTGTCATACACATTTTCAAAATATCATTTGATATATTTGTTTCTATGGAATTGAAAAAATATAGTCGGTCTGCACCCTATGCCACGAGTTTTTAGAGAGTCTTGGATCCAACTTTGCTGAAGTAATAACAGAATATAAAAATGAGCATAAACCCAATTTTAGTGCTATTGTTATTAATTTGTGGTGTGCAAATGCGAAAAAGTTCATATCCGATGTTATTTTTGTATGGGGACTAGGTCAAAAACTGGACCGAGGTTTCTTACCTTCCTCGAAAACATATATAAACCAAAATAATCTATGTAAGATTTTTGTTTTTTTGATTGATTTAAATGAAGATCGGGAATCAGCTTTATATGGGCACTATGACTTAAAATGATCTTACAGAGTTTATTTTGGACTACTGATTAGTGGATGTAATAGACATATATAAATCAAATATATATGATATATATGATAATCTGTATTTTACGACAATTTTAGTGGGTCTGCTGTGGTTATTTATGCTTATATTTATATTTTATAAAAAAAAAAAAAAAAAAAAAAACGATTCAATTATCGTTAAAAGAAGTTACTGAATACGGCGGCTGGGCCTGAACATGCATCGACTTTCACCAATTTCAATAAAGTTCATCGATATACATATATTCATCAAAATATATTCATACTTGCGACCTGTAGTTTGATTACAGGGTTTACATGGATACACAGACGGACGGACATTGTCTATACAGATAAATAATTTAATTAATCTGTACAGATTAATATCTACTAGCAGATTCCAGCCCTCGAAATTCGAGTGCAAATTTTAGGAAATTTTATTTTTTCATTAAATAAAGACCCTAAAGGTAGCTAATCAATTATAGCCAATTCACAAATCAACACAAAAAAAAACTCTTTTCTATTACAAACACATTAACAAATTTAATAAACACACACATAGCATTGTATAATTTTATGTATGCATTAGTAGCAACTTTAAATGCAATTTACTCAAAATAAAGGAAAAAATTTAAAAATCTGTAAATCTGCAAAACGGCTAAAAACAAATACCTTTCACATAATATATGTTTGGTCAAAATTGGAATAAAACCGTAGAAAAAAACATCGGTCACAAGAAATCGCCTAGCCTATTAATATTACAGATTTTACCCCCTCAACATTCGAAGTCCAAAAGTTTTCCTCGCATCTGATGTTTCTTTCTCTAGTGGAATCCACATACTATATTTCATATTCCTAGATTCGTTTGCTTAGAAGATAACAAATGTACAATTTTCCCCTTTTGGCCATTTTTCCTCCCCTAGAAGTTAGAATTAGTAATAAATTCATCCTTGATTGATGCCCACGTATTCGGTGGAGTTTGAATATCAAAATTCATGTATATAGATTAATATGTTGAGAAAATGCAAAAAGGTATAATTTTCCCATTTTTTGGCCGTTTTTACCCCCTTAATGTATGAATTTCTAAAAGTTTTCGTCTTATTTAATGTTTCTATCTCTAGTGGAATCTACAGACTATATTTTATATTCGTTTGCTTAGAAGATACCAAATGTACAATTTTTACCATTTTGGCCATTTTTCCTCCCCTAGAAGTTAGAATTAGCAATAAATTCATTCTGGACTGATGCCCACGTATTCGGTGCGGTCTGTATACCAAAATTCATATCTATAATATTAATAGGCTAGGCAATTTCTTGTGACCGATGTTTTGTTCTACCGTTTTATCCCGATTTTAACCAAACGTATATTATTTGAAAGGTATTTCTTTTTAGCCGTTTTGCAGGTTTACAGATTTTTAAATTTTTTTCCTTTATTTTGAGTAAATTGCATTTAAAGTTGCTCCTAACACATACACAAAATTATACAATGCTATTAAATTTGTTAATGTGTTTGTAATAAAAATGAGTTTGTTTTTTTGTGTTAATTTGTGAATTGGCTATAATTGATTAGCAACCTTTAGGATTTTTATTTAATGAAAAAATAAAATTTCCTAGAATTTGCGCTCGAATTTCGAGGGCTGGAATCTGCTAGTTATATTATTATGTTAAGAAGATGCAGAAATGTAAATTTTTTACCCTTTTTGGCCGTTTTTTCCCCATGTTTGTTTCTCGGATGGAGTCTACAGACCAAATTTTATATTCCTAAACTCATGTGCTACCGTTTTCCTCTTTTTGTTCGCTTTTACACCCTTAATGTACGAATTTTTAAAAATCCTTTGTTAGTGGACGCCGAGAGGCGAACCTATAGTCCGATGAAAGGTTGAAAAGCTGGTTTGTTGGCTTAAAAGTACTTTTTTCATTTAAATGTTCTTCAATTGGGAATACGATCACATAAAAATGTGCTGTTATTAATTTTATTTGCAATGATTTGTGATTTTATATTCTAGCAACAATAAAATGAAAATAAAATTTAATTTCTTAATTTCGTTTAACCTGAATATCAATCAGAAAATATTTTATGTGTATAAATGCCAATAAGTTTGTAAGTGATTCAATTGGCTTTACACAGATTTGGAAAAGGGAAAAGTTATTTTAATTTTAATAAAAATAATTGTTGACATACATACATACAAACAAACTATGAATGTTTGTGTGTATGTGAGTTATTTGCCATCATAACTTATCTGATAAATTAATTAAGCTGCTGCTAAACTAATTTTTTATATTGAATTGAAATGACCTTCGGAAAATGGGTGTGTCGCTTTGTGAAATATATGATTTTTTAATATTTAATAATGTTATAACTGGTGCGTTTCATTTGTTCAATGTTTTATAATTGTTGACCCTAACTAAGTACGGGTGTTGAAGAAAAAGAGATTAAACTGTTTGAATTTCAGTTGAAGCAAATAGAGAAAGTACACGCAAATGAAAGCAACAAACAGACAGACAGACAACATAACAAATCTGTGACGTTTTAAATATCCTTGCGTTTGTGACGTTGTTTTGATTTAATTGTTGTTGTTGTTTTTGGGATTTTGGTGGCAACTATATAGGTACTAATAATACAAGAACAATAATGACAACAAAGCCGTATCGAATTCGACAACATCCACTTTTAACTTCGTTCCCTCGAAAGTTCAATCAAGCAAATATGTACCGTACGATTAAAAGCAAATGTTAAATATTACATGGTTTGGTTTTAATAGTGTGTGTATGTAAATGTATGTGTGCGTTTTTTGCAAGGTGTTAAATTTGATTAAATCCCATAATAAAAGTGGGGAAACAGCAGTACATTTTTTGTACAACTCTACACACACTTATATCCTCAACTCTACAAGGACTCATAATCGTAGAAATAGAAAGGATGAAGGAATACAATCTCACAAATAGATTGAATTAAATCAAGTCAAAAAAGTGAAATAAACAACAATCTAAACATATTTCGTTTATAAAATACAAACAGAATCTCTATTATTTCAGGTTTTATTTTTATATTCAAAATCAATTTTCTCTTGTCACTTGTTAGGTGCTGTGTTTGTGTTATTTTTTTTTTATAAATTTAAGATGTTCGATAAAATCCTTTTACATGTTTTTTCCATTTTGGTGTATTTTTTTTTTGCTTTTTTTTGTTTTCTGTAATTTGTTATTTTGATTTAAATTTCTATTTCTATTTCCATTTCTATTCTTTGAGTTGCTTATTACAAACATATGTATGCGATTGTTAGTTGTAGTTGTGTTTGAATGTTAGTCCGTTCGTTCATGTGTATGTGTGTGCGAGTGTGTGGTGATTATTTCGTTGTATGTATAGGTATTTGTTATTTTTTTTTCTACTCCCAGCAGGCGTTTTCATATTTTTTTTTTTACATTTAACTATTTTTTTGATGATTTTTTTTTTAAACAACATTCTCTGATGTTTGTTTAATTTTTGATATATTTTGATTATTTATTTGTTTTAATAAATTTTGATTACACTTTGTTAAAATATTTGCTCAAGATAAATTATAATTTTTTTATTTGAAAAAAATTGCAAAGTTTATGATTTGATTATATATTTTTTTTCTACATTATATTTTTCTTCACTCGCGGTACAGCTTCCCCGAATTATTTATCTACGCACACAGTACCCGTTGACGTTCTCGTTATGACTGATTTTCACCACACAAGACAAAAGCTGTATCCTTAAACGTCGCCGAGTAAAGCGAGTAAATTGAGAATCGGGTCCATCGAACGAACACTTGAATCGTACTTTAAACGTTTAAAGGAATTACATCCTTGTGAGTTGAACAAGTACATGGCCTTTGAATAAGGCGAGTGTCTCACTCACACTTCCACATACTCTCCCTCTCTTGTTACAGCTATGTTATGTTATATTATTTTTTTTTTTTTTTTGACACAAAACACAAATCAAATCGGGTGGAGCTTTGCGTTCATATGAATGCGCATGAAAAGAGTTTTCGTGTTACAGTTAAAACTGTTATGTGTGGTTGTTTATTTGTGGTGCAAAAAGCTTTTACTCTTTAATGTAATATTCTCTTAAATAATGCCTGTTTAGTTGTGCCTGTGTTACGTATTAAAATGAGGTGATTAGAGTTTCCACATTGATTTTTTAAAAATTTTTTTCCGTTAGAAAAAAAAATATTCAAAAGTTCTTCAATACATTCTTTAAAGACATTCAAATATTTTTTCTAAATATCTGTATACTGCAGAGCCTGAGACAGAGTTTTTGGTAAATCAATTAAGATTATTTTAGTTAAATTAACGATTTTTTAAGCTTTAGTCAAATAGTTTGAAAGTTACTACTGTTTAAAAATTAGACTTTAACTAAATTAAGTTTAACTGACATCCCAAAACCCTCGATCTAAGTGTTGTTTAAATACCTGTTCATCACTGTAAGAAAAGAAAAAAGTGGTCACAATTTAAGAGAGGCATCATGGGAGAGAGAGAATAGGCAAATTTTTAATTATGCCAATCGTTACCATACTCGTGTATCCTCTGAAACGTGTGCATCAGGGATGGAAAATTCCATATAACCCAAGTACTCCTTTCGTTTGTACTATTTTCTTTTCTTGAATTTTTACAGTAGAACCTAAATGAATATTCTATATATGCAACGATAAAAATAGTCAGGTAACGTGATGTAAGTGAGACAAATCTAGTGTTGATAAAACACCAAAAATTTTCATATTTTTCTGATTTTTCAAACTTTTCATATTGAGTCCTAAACAAAATTTTACATCATCATGTTATTAGAAAATGTTAAACTAATTTGTGTTTGTTTTGAATGAAATCAGAAGAAATGAATATTTTAATAAATGATTTTTGTTCAATAAAAATTTCATCACCACTGAAATTGAAGAATCGAATCAAAATTTATTAAAAGCTAAAAGTTTTTATTATAACTAAAACAGACTGAAGAAAAATAAAAAAATTTTATATGACGAAAATATACTGAATCGTTAGCGAGAGTACTGCGGTACTTTTATAGAGTGGAAGGTACTAAATTTATTCTTCCCCTTATTGGATACACATACATGTACATACAAGACTAGAAAATGTTTTGTTTTGTATAGTAGAATTTTTTCGTGTTGTTTTCCTTTTCGGTTGTATCTCTTAAAACACAATTTGGATAATTGATTTACAAAAGGCTTTTTGCTGTAGATGTTCACATGATCCCATAATAATTGGGTCTTGTTGTGAGTGCAAGGACTTTATTTTACTCAAAACAAATAATGACGTCAGCATTTTTAATAGATTTTCGTCTGCCAAATCCAAACCACAACTTACATCCTTGCAGAAACATTTGAGAAATCATAACAAATCCTAATGTAACTACATGTGTAAATGAAATAAATTTATATCATGTACTCGCATGCATATGTATGTATGTATATGTATATAGTTTATATAGTATTCGAGCAATTGTCTATTTTGTTGTTTTGAATAGTGAATGTGAAATATATTTATGAAATATTGATTGACTCTTTGCAACAGTGATTATTTAATTGTTGAAGTCAAATTGTCATTGTCATTGATGTCGTCGTTTTTGCTATTGCTATTGCTATTGTTGTAGTTGTAATTTTTCTTTGCTTTATTTATTTCTGTTGTTCACCACTTGTACGAGTGGCAACATTCTATATATGTATGTACAAACAAACAAACAAACAAATAAACAATGAACACACATACGACATAAACGTACGTATTTAGCTAAAATGCATGTATTAATGTGCAAATGTAAGAATGTGTAATATCTTTGTTACTCACTTCTCATACATACACACGTCCATACATACATACAATGCAGAATAGGAGAAATAAAAAAGCTTTACATAGTATAGACATTTTCTGGGTCAAAGCTTTGTGCGAATTGAAAAAAAAAAAACATAATTTTGGTTGTTTGTTTAATTCTGCTGTAAGTTTTTGCTATAATTGTGCATTAAAGCATTTCATTTCACTGTATGAATGTGTGTGTGTCCAAAACACACAAAACAAGCCGAGAACAAGAAAGAAAAAAAAAAAAAAATAAAAAACAAAAACAGAACAAGTGTTGTGTACATGTGTTTTAAATAAATATATATTTTGTTTGAAGTTTTCACAGCATTAACATAATGTTAACACTAGTCCTTCTAACTGTCTACAAACCTCTCGTTGTCCTGTCCATCTACAAGTAATGCCAGCCAGTCAGACAACAACAAAAAGTCAAGAGCCATTAATTTCTATCTAAATCAACAAACACCACGAAGAAAATGGAAGAAAAAGCTCTTGAAGGCATTTGGCTTTTTAACAACACGTTAATTTTTTTTCCATCTTCTGCTGTTCTACATGGTACAATACGACAGTAGTTTTTACACCTTGTGTCAACAGAAACACTAAATTGCAATTTCACTTGTTTCGTTAAGAGTATTCCCCACCATGAGTTGCATTTGTGGTGTTTCTCACATACATTGTACATACTCGTATTTATGGTACTGCATCATCCAAAGCATTTGCCGCCGACATCCACTAACAACAAATACGCTGCAGAAAAATCATGTGATTCTTTAAAATGAAAAAAAAAAAAAAAAGGAATAACTTAACACCAAAAAAAGAAAAAAAAAACAAATCAAAAAAGCTAAGAGTATAAATTAAGAGAGAGAATGAAAGTTAAGTTATTTTTGTGTGCGTGCAATTGTGTAAGTGGCCTTGTGTGAGTGCGTGCGCCATCTACAACAACAACGACAACAATATATTTGTATGCAAATTGATTTGTTACAACCACTAGAACAAATTCATGTAAAAAAATATATGTACATACATATGAATATATGTATATTTTGAGCTGTTATCTATTTGTTGCAATGTCAGTTTAAAAAAAATATTTATGATTTGATTATGTTTTAGAAATGATCGACAAATTGTTACACGTTGTAGAACAAACACGTACATATATATATGTTATATTTGTGGTAGTGTATTTCGAATTGTATTAGTTAACCATAATAAATGCTAGGCAGTTGTGTAGATTCTAAATCTTTTCTGGCCGAAAATTTAACGCTTAGAATTAATACGTATTTGTTTTATAGAATAAGCCCTCCCTATATTTCGGTTTGGAAACTAAAGTTACGAGTAGATTAAAGAAAATAAAATTTTGCGAATATTTAATAAATAGGAAGATATGAAATACAACTTGTATATTTTTTTTTGTACGCAGACCTCAAAAAACATCTGAAATTTGTACTCTTTTTCTTCAACACACTTTTTGATATTCTGATTTCTGATATTAGTCTGATGTCTGTTTAAATTTCTTGGTAGACGACGTATTCGTTTCAATCTTTTGCAAAAAAAACCAACTTTAAACCGACTATACGATACCCTATACCATGGTTTTATAGACCCTATCTCTTAGGTCTATCTATTTGGATATAGAAAATAAGCATAAAGCAAGCTTAAAAGGCATTGTTATTAATTTTGATGTGTAAACATCTATGCGCTCAGGGGGGGAGGGGGGGGGTAAAATCCAATTTCACAATACAATAACAGAAACAGCGTTAGGGAAAATCGGTGTGTGCTATATGTAAGTGTATTGGTGTATTTAGTAAGCAGAACCACCGAGTTCGGTGTCTGTTTAACAAAATCACAAATCTTTTTCGTTAATTTTAAATATTCAAGCTATTGACCGCTAGGTGTGCTGTGAGTTTAACATGTTCACAAACTTACAGAGTTGTTTTTTATACCCTCCACTCCAGTGTGCAGAGGGTATATATAAGTTTGTCATTCCGTTTGTAATAACTAGAAAAAAATTTTTGGACTCCATAAAATATATATATTTGTGATCCTTATAACAACCGGAGTTGATATAGCGATGTCCGTCTGTCCGTCTGTCCGTCTGTGGAAATCACGATGACGGCATCAATCGGGCAGCTAGGGTGCTCGTTGACATAAAAAATGATTCAATAACATCCTGAAAAGTTTGCCCGAGATTTGAATGAAGAACTAAAAAAAGTCTTGAAAAAATATAATTTTCTATGTTGTTCTTGTCACGATCACGCCCTCAATAGTGCAGCTACAGTGATCATTTTTAGTGAGAATGATTCACCAAATTCATAGAAGATTTCTGTTTCAAAAATCATTAAAATCGGTGGAATCTCTGAAAAAGTAAAAAATGAAAAATATGATGTTTCTATATTGTTCTTGTTGTTATTCTAAATGTTGTGTTGTTGTCATAGCTGGACTTGTTGTTTTTGTGGTAGTTGTGGTAATAATATAATAAAAACTAACCCTTTGTACATTTTTTTATTAACTCTGGTAGAAAATTTTAAAAGTTTCCATTGTTTTGGCATCACTAAAAAAATTTGTTAGATCATTTCTGTTATTACCACGAGCTTGCCTGCAAAATTTCAGATCGAATGGGTCACGGGAAAGGGGTTAAAATCGATCCAAAAATTTTTCGACAAGCAGACACTACGAGTTAATATATGTAAAGGGAGTAAAAATTCACCGGCATCTAAAGCAAATAATGCTAAAATACCTAGTTGTTAATAAAAAAAAACAATGTAAATTTAGCAAAAAAAAATTTTATGTATAAATTTATTTAAAGAGAAAACCCCAAAAATAGCTTTTGTAACAATGGAAGGTTCTGCTTATTATTATTATTTTTTACTAATACCATGTTTTTCGTACTTAAATAACAATGAAAGGCAATTATAATGATATATTGATTGCAAATATTTCATATTCTGTTCTGTGTTATTTCTATTCCTTAGTAGTTTTTTGACTTCATCTAAATTCGGATGTTCTACTTTACATTGATTTCGAGTACTGGAGATGAACGGATCTGACGTTACCAATAATATATTAAATAGATCATTTGTGGAATTTTGTGAAATTTTTCTAGTATCGAGCTCTCTATAAAATCTGTAGTCCTTATTCCTTTTTTCCTGAGCTTCCACTGATAGATCTTGTAAACTGTTGCATACATATTTCTATGTGGGTACTTGGTTGTATATATTTTTGCAGTTTCCTCCAAATTTTCTAGAGTCAATTTCTTCATTGCACGTAAGTACTTCTAAGGGTATTTTAAATATACTCCTGTTATTTCAGATGCTGTTTCTGAATCTAAATAGAAGATAATCCAAATTTATATGCATCAGTATTGTCTAATAATTTTATCGGGACTTGGTTTATTTCGTTTGATGTTGCTTGGCATATGATGCAGCCGGAAGCAGCCTTCGTGTTAACCAAAGCCTGGCCTACTCTTCCATCTATCATTGTCAGCATTAATTGGTAGCTTACTTCAATTTGCTGCCCATCTAATTGTAATTGTAATAGCTGTAGTATTGCAATTTGGGCCTTGATATTAGTGTTCTTCTTGTTTGGCATCATGAGTTTCTTTTTTGAATTCAAATTTGATTGGCCTGCAGTATTTCGTAGAAGATGGTGTCCCAATTCTCCAAATATCCTTTGTTTGCGTTGTACTAGTCGAAGGCTCCAAATCTTCCAAAATCTTTTTCAATCGCAATGGTACAAATTATACCATAAACATATCTGAGTCCGAAATATTTTCACATACTATACTTCTTTGTATTATTTTTGTCCGGAAGAACCATCACATCCCCATTTATAAAAAAAGAATTAACTTTGTGTTTCCATTGACATTCTTACTTACAAATATATAAAATGGGTGGTGTATTTTGTAAGCAGATATCATTACTGGTAATATAACAAATAATGATAATGATTATAAGCTATAAAATACCTAAACCACAAATTTAACACACCATTGTATACTTATAGGGCTGTTTAAGTTACCGTGATATGAAATTTTTTTGACTAATTTCATTAAAATGAAAAAAGTGTTCTACCGGCGGGTCGTGGCGGGTGCAAAAGTATATATATGGTTAAAGGGGACACTTTCACCCTTCTCAATGTGTTATACGTTCCTTGTGTCCTTTTGTTCCGTAGAAGTTCTATTTCATTCAAGTTGGAATTTGACAAACTGTTGTGCATATTCATAATAACTAGCATAGCCCAGCACTCGAAATTCGAGTGCAAATTCTAAGAAATTTGATTTTTTCATTAAATTTTTTTCTTTTCATGTTTTTTTAATCAATATATATAAAAAATTTATGAATATTTAAATAAAATTCATTAAATTTCATAATAATAAATAATTTTTATAAGAGCCTTAATGTATGCCAATTAATTTTAGCAATTCACAATTCAAGACAGGGCGTGTGATATACAATTATAATGCTATGCGATGGATTGTGAACTGGCTAAAATTAATTAGCATGCCTAAAATTATTTATTATAAATATTTTATTTTATTTAATTTAATAAATTTTTAACACATATTATACATAAATTTTATCATTCGGCACTTCTCCTCTATAAGATATATAACTAAGCCCAATTTCACACTCCTCCGCTAGCGCATTTTCCTGAAAAAACGGTCACAAAAATTTTCCTACACGTATCAATATATACATAGATAATAATGAAAAATATATTTGGGCTCTTCAGAATTGTATAGGACAATATCATCGACGAGACAAAATCATTCTCTGGATCGATTTAGCGTCTTCATATTACGCTAAAAGCTACAATAATTGATAACTTAAAAAGAGAAAAAAATCAATTTATGCCACATATTTCCCAACTAAGACCAATTGAAACTTGTTGGACTAATAAAAAAAGAAAGGTTAATATAAAGAAACGGCTAGAGTAAAAAAAATTTAACTACCTGTTTCCAAAAATAAAAAAGTATGTAGCTCAAAACCCATGTGAGCCATGACTGCAAAAATAGCTTAAGTGGGTAATTCCATGGCAAGGTCAACCTTACGTCCAATTTTAAAGTTAGAATTTAAATAATTTTTATTGATATCGGTTCAAATAAATAGTTTGTTAGATTTCTTTTTGAATATATTTATCGCCCCTATTATTCAAGTAAGAAAGGAAAAGTGTAATTAATTTTGAAAATAAAGACAGTGTCATGTCTGTCACATTACAAAATACTTATTTATTTACTATAATTTATTTTAGAATTCATATTTTTTAAATGCTTTATTAATAAACTAGCTCTTATATTACCATCAACAACTGCTTTTCTGTGTTTTACAAACATCCTATAAAATGATTGTTGTCATGTCTGTCACCACTGCTTTTTACCCCCAATTATTAACAATAATACTTTCTCACTTTTTCTAATGGTAAATATATTATTCAGGTCCGTCTGCATAATTATGTATATTTTTGTGAACAATGAAAAACTTTTACTGTATAATATTGGATTACAGAGATTTGACAATATAGTATTTTTGTAAATATTTCATAACACCCCTAATATTAAACGGTGGGGCTATGACCACTTACAACAACTAAAGATTACAATCCTACGAACCTTGTAAAAAGGACCGCAGGTCATTATTGATGATAACTTGCGAGTAGTAATCATTTATTTTTGATAAAAAAACAAAAATCACCTTTTTCTGAAACTAAAAAAGGAGTTGAGTGTGACAGCATGCCACGCCCACAATTAGCAATAGTTTTAACCTGATTTTTTGGCTACCTCAGTCTGAATATATATGCTACAAAATGGCAGTAAAATCTTAAAATCGGTAACAAAAAAAAAGTTGACTATTGGTCAATGAAATCAAAATTTCAGCCACTTACCGCGCCGCATACGAGACAATCGATTTAGTGGAGCAGTGATTTCCAAACCCAATCATCTGCCGAAATTCCGATGTGAATTTAACGCCGTGCGATATTTTTTGGGATTTTTTGAAACCTCAGGTCTATGTGAATAAACCAAAAACAATTCCTGAGATCAAGATTGATAGCCAACACGCCATCAGTTAGATAGAGCCACATTTTTTTTTCAATATGTCATCGAAAATTTCATCAAAAGAGAAAGGGTCTAGGTTCAGAGCCGTGGGGCTATATGACGGACATTTTATTCAATACATAATCCAAGCATGTCTACTTTTCAAAGCAATAAAAATATGATCAATTGCTCGAAAAAATGCGTTTTATTTTTAAATTAAATCGTGCACCCTTTTGTTGTAACTTGGGAAAATCATATGTTTTAATGTACTTTTTTATGAAAAATATTATTCAATTCTTCAATTAGTGAATATTTGTTTAGATATCTTTCGGATAGTATTTATGTTCATATTCACCAATTCTAATTATTCTTGTAAGAGAAATAACCAAAGTGTTTTAGAATTTCGTGTTTAGTGTTTAGAATTTATTTTTGCCTTCCAATGTGTTTTTAATCCATATATGTAAAAAAATTTATGAATATTTAAACGAGCCTAAAGGTATGTTAATAAATTTTATCAATTCACAATTCAACACAGAGCGTCTGATATATAATTTAAATCATTCGCATTAACAGGGTGTAACGAATTATTATAAATATTTTATTTTATTTAATTTAATATAATTTTAAGACAGATTAAGCACAAATTTTATCATTCTCAGCTTCTCCTCTATATGAACAATAAATATGCCAATTTTCACACTCCTCCGTGTCCGCATATTGCTTAAAAAGGGAACTAAATATGTACCTTCACGTATTAATACATAGATTAACTGCTCTAGTTAACTAGATAAAACCCCTACTATAATTTGGACTTGGCGCCACAAATGACCCCAAGCTGGTATAAGACGATTAAGTCAAAAAATTCAAAAATTTTGCAAATACTGCTGAATTTTACATCATTTTAACCCCAGGAGCAGATAAGGGTAAGTTTTCGTAAACTATAGCACAAAAAAAGAGTACATTTACGTTAACCCTTTAACCGGGGCTTAATTAATGTGCCAAAAGAGCATTATTTTGTATGTTATAGCAACTTACAGTTAACCACGACTTTTGTGATCGGATAATTAACTTTTAATAAAATTCGCAAAATTTTTTATTTTGCATAAATTTTATTTAAAAAAATATGTCTGTTAATTGATAAATGTTTTGAAAATGAAAAAAAAATATTTCGAGAAAACTCTTGAAGAAACCTGGAATCACACCCCGTCAAAAGGCGAGTCTGTCCAGTTGTTATATTTTTTCAGCTAAATCGGTTAGAGAATTTTCAAACGAAATTTAACTTCGCCGGCAGAAATTCGAAAGTGTCTGTCTATTCTTATCTTCATAAATCTAAAAACCGTTAAGTTTCTGATTCGATTTTTATGTACGAGTACTCGCTTAAAGAATTTTTTTATTTAAAGAAGTTTAAAGGGCAGATGAGGCATAAATCTGTGGTTTTCTGGAATAACAGCGTATGTCCATTTTTTTTGAGTTAACGACGCCAAATATAATAATTTTTAACGCTTTTTACATGTGTTAAATTAAAAAAAAATATTGACCATTTCTGAGTTTTTTCTTTAAATAACGACGTAACTTAAATGTTTGTAACTTACGTTTGATCGCAGACAAATTATTTTCTCAGAAAACGACACATAGCGACATACGTTGTTATTAATGAAAAAGATGCAAAATAATTTTGGAGTAGTTTTCAGTTTATAACCACTTATAAAAACTTTTGTGTTTATTTTTGTTATTTTTTGTCACTCTTATTCTTGATACGTTGTTATATTCTCACCCTAAGTCCCGTTAACTTTCTGTTGACGAAAAAAAAATCCATTTTTCAAGCAACAACAACTTGTGTCTACATGGGTGGTTTTATTGGTAGTTTTCTTTTTCAAAGAAAACGACGTTTGTCGACATAAGTTGTTTTATCTGCACACACTTTAAGTGTTATTTACATATTGTTTTTACGTCCTTCTCTTGGATCTATTCCTCTGAAGATTTTTGACTCAAAATTTTATATAAATTATTTATTGCCCATATTTACAGGACTGTTAAATAAAAAGTCGTAAAAACTTTATGTCGAGCCCATAATTTCAAATATAACGTTTTTTGCCTCTCCTGAACATGTTGATTTTATGACATACGCGGTTATTCTAGAAAACCACAGAAATAAGACTGCATCATCATTGTAATTAATGTGTCTTTAAATAGTCGAAGTTCTAATAAAATTAAAAATTTTTCATCCAAAATTTTTATATTAACATTTTACAAATTTGTAAATCTCATTTTTTACACTAACATTTTATTAAATTGCACCCTACTACAAATTAAAATATTTGTAAAATGTTTCTGGCTTCAGGAGTTATTCATTTTATGTCAAACATTTCCGTTTTTTAATATCAATTTAGCCAAAGTTTAAAGACGAGGACAATAAGAGTGAGCGAAAACTTACAAAACACAAAGAAAAAGTTATGTGTATTTAATATATGAATAATTTCAACAAAGAAAAAAAAAAAAATAAAATAAAAAATGAAGAAGATATGAAACGGCCTCTAAGATGTAGTACCAACGACTTGTGTGAATTGTGTGCATGTAACTGGTAAGCTGTAATCTGATGATAGTTTGACATTTAATTTTATACTCTAGAAACCCTTACCACCACTCTCCCATGGGACCCTTCGTTGTATCAACTTGTCAACAATTGTGATGACTTTGATGTAACTCTCGGTATATATAGAGGAAGTTTTAGTTTAGTGTTAAGGCTTTTTCATTCCTTCTCAATTTGTGTGCCTTGAAAATTTTGTTGATGTTGAAATTGATATAGGAATAAAAGAAAGTGGGTTAAACAAATTGAAGATGGAACAAAAAGAAAAAAAGGGATAAAGTTCTATGCACTTTCGTATTAAAAATGTAATAGTCCAATATTGATCTTGGCTGCTTCTTTCCTAATTGAATGTGTGACTTTAGTTGTCAAACTTATAAATTTGATATCTATTCTATGGCATGAGAAATTGTTGAAATAATCAGTTGTCTGTTCTGCAGTCGTGCAATTTATTGTGAAATGCAATAAAGTCGTAAAAAATAATTGGACAATTTTTATTTTGCTCATTATTAATACATATATGTGTGTGCGTTAGTTTGTAAATTATATTGTCAAATATGAATCCATGTAATTGTCATTGTTACAATTATTTGTTGTATGAATATTAGGGCGTTTCACCAAAAACACTTTTTTTTTATTATTGCAATTTTAAAAAATTATTATATTAAACAATTATTTTCATATTTTTTTTCTCCCGTTGGTGTATTTAAACAAAATCAGATCAATCATTGCCAGCCCACTAAAAAAGATAAGAATTATAATTGCAATGGCCATAATTCTTATAATTCGAAGACCAATCTGACGGATTTAATTTCAAACCAATAATTAAAATTTTTGGATCTTCAGCTGTAAAATGTCTTGAAAAATGTCGGGGTGAAAAGTGAAAAATTCATAAATAGTTGTCCAGAATAATTGCACTTATCTTCTAAACTTCTTTACCTATAGCTTTAATCTACAGGTCCGTACAACTAATTAAGATCAGAATGATAATATGGGAGCTTCAAGCAAATAAAACAAAATGTATTATGATGTTGGTACAATTCGTTCGACTTTAGTTAATTTAAATCCTTATCTTAGAAAATAAATACTAATTGTATCAAATTAATTAATATTGAGTAAGTTGTGATCATTATTTTCAAATATGACTTAAAACAGTCGTGCACATAATTAATGACACATTATAACTTTTATAAAAAAAAAATCATGTGAGTCCGATCACAGGGGAGATGTGTAAACATCTGGCAATAAATAAAATGCAGAAAACAGCGACAAAAAGGTTATTTCATATAATAATTTTATCACCAAACAATCAAAAGTCATACCGATTTGTATTAATGGTCACATCTTACGCGTAAGATGTGACTCTCACATGTACGCTGTTTTTGTGATTGCATTGTGAAATAGAAATTTACCCCCTGCGCGTATAGATGTTTACACATAAAAAAAAAACAAGTATGGAAATTATAGTCGTTCATCCTCTGGTCGGTAGAAGCTTATGTACTAAATTTCATCAAAATATATTCATATTTCCAACCTGATTACAAGGTTTGTATGGACGCACAGATAGACGGACGGACGGACATCGTTAATCGACTCAATAAAAGATAAGTCAAATATTTTTGGTAGTTACAACATATCAGAACAAAGTCATCATATCATAACCACATAGTGGTATATGTTATAAAAAAAAAACAAGTATGAAAATTATAGTCGGTCTGGACCGACTATACGATACCTTATACCGTGCGTTGAGAGACCCTATCTCTTACGTCCAACTAATTAATAGAAGAAAATAAGCATAAACCCAATTTGATGCTTTATTTATATGGGGACTAGGTCGAAAAATGGACAGATCCTATATTTGGCAAGGTCACTTATTTTTTTGCAAAAACATATACAAACCAAATTTAAGAAAAATATGTGCAAAATTTTTGTTTTTTGATAGATTAAAGTAAAGATGGGGAATCAGCTTCATATGGGGGCTATGACTAAGAATTGTCCTATAGGGTCTATTTTTGGACCGCTGATAAATGGATGTCATTAACATACACAGATCCAATTTGACCGCTGTCTGTATGATAATTTGGATATTGTGACCATTTAAGTAGATCTTTTAGTAGGGTCTTTTGTATGGGGACTAGGTCTGAACATGAACCGATTTTCACCAATTTCAATAGAGTTCATCCTATAAACAATAGAAGCTTACATACTAAATTTCATCAAAATATATTCATATTTCCAACCTGATTACAAGGTTTGCATGGACGCACAGAAAGACGGACGGACGGACATCGCTAAATACAGTACAATAAAAGATGGGTCTAGGTCAAATATTTTTGGTAGTTAGAAACATCAGTACAAACTTATTATATCATTATATCAATATGGCCCGAGTGTAGTTTGGATCAAATAGTTTGGACTGTGAACCGCGAATATAATTTTTTCCGTTCTATTAATTATTGTTTCGTACGAAAATAATACTTTGTTGCATTCCAAAACGCAAACCCTAGTCTCTTCTTTCGGTCATGCTCAGATAATAATGGCAACCTTAATCTCATTTGCTAAATTTCAGTTTTTTCGACTCGCGACCGATTTTTGCATCTTCTTGAGCCATTGTCATTCGGTTTCTTTGTTTACGGGCTACCTTCTCTGTAGTCGAATGCTTCTTGAAATATTTCACCGAGTTGATAACCATGGTTTTAGAAACTTTTGAGGTTGCTGCGATGTCCCAGTAAGTATTGATATTGTAAGATTTGCTTTTACCCATATCCAGCAAGTAGTTAATGCTTTCCAAAAATTAAAAACACTCCATGTAATCACAATCAATTAAATATAACTTTTAAAATTTTCCTGAATTTCCAAATATAGATAAAATTTAACAGTGTTCTGAATTTAGTGCACGTTAAGTTAATTCATTTATTTAAAAAAACACCACAAAAAAAATAACGGTAAAATAAGTGTTACGGCTGGTGAATTTAAGATGAACGGAGTTGAATTTGCTAGACAGTGTCAAGCTTTAGCGTTTTATTTTATAACTATTAGCTTTAACTAGCAGATGCCAGCCCTCGAAATTCGAGTGCAAATTCTGGGAAACTTTATTTTTTCATTTAATAAGTTATTGACCCTAAAGGTATGCTATGTCCAAAATAATTCTTCAATTCAACACAATTATTACTGTGAATGAAGAAAACAAACTCCTTTCTTTTTTAGCAAACACATTAACAAATTTGATACACACATATACAGCATTGTATAATTTATGTATGTGTTAAAATTTTAAAAATATGTAAGTCCAGTGGACACTTAAAAAAAAATACCTTTCAAATAAGATGCGTTTGGTTAAAATCGGGAAAAACTGTGGAACAAATCATTGGTCACTAGAAATCCTCTTACATATATACATATATGACGATTTAATAATTGCTTACTATTCTTTCTAATTAGTTGTACGTAGCAGTAGGTCTCGTTTAAAATGTATTGAGATCCTCTTTACAATGACATGTACCAAAATTGTATCTGTATCTGTCAAAGGTTATTATTAATATATTCAATATTCAGGCGAACCTGTTTTGAAACCTGAAAATTATTTCAATTGTAATTATTATCGATTAAAATTTTAAAAGAAAAAATTTAGTAAAAACAATTTAAATTTTATACCGTTTAATAAACAACTACGATTTTATAACACAACAACATAAACATGATTCTTCATGTATCAATCAGTATGAGATGAGAGAACATCGTTCATTTGAGCTGTCTCTCATTGATGGCATTAGACCAGGCCTGGCCAGTCCAAAATCTCCGTGAGCCAACTTTTTAACCAATAATTTTTCGCGGGTTATTTACTTAATATATGAAAAAAAAACAATTTTAAAGTTCAATAGTTAAAGTTCTGTGATACTAGTGTTAAGATCAGTTTGTGATATCTGTGTACTGTGTTGTCATCATATATTTATTTTATTTATTTAAATAAGTAGGATGTAATATAGAATCAATTTAAATAAAATTATACACTCCTGAAGAAGTCTGAAAAAAGCAGACGAAACGTTGGGTGAAAAATGAAAATAAATTGATCTTTTTATTTACACCAGATTTGACCATCATTAGCCCGTAAGGAAACTCCTTTTTACAACAACTTTAATTGAAACATTTGTTTGTTCTATTTCAGCTCATACTATTATTTTCAAGAAGAAAATCTTAAGTTATTGTTGTAAAAACCAATTGTTGATGAACCTCCTTAAACTCATTGTTACATTGCAAATTAATTATTTGCATCTCAAAAGCTTCTGTAACACTGGAAATTTCTATATGCAATGGGAAGCATTGGTGGCAAATGGTGCATATTGTTTTTAATAGTAAGTAATATAGAAGAAGGACGCCGGTATTTTTAAAAATCATAACTACTCTGTCTTCTGACCGGTTTTACAATAAACATTGTAAAAATAGTATGTTATAATTGAATAGATTGTTTCTATATGAAATTTGTTTACTAATGGCGGCCCTGAGATTCGAACCGGCGTACCGTAGACCATATTTTGAGAAGGCGGCCAAAAACCATTTTTTTTTGTGGTTATCGATTTTAAAGTTATGTTATTCATTTGAAAGTAAATACCAGTGTACATCGGGAGCCAACAAATTGCGACTCTATTTCAACTATATCACAGCGAACAGGGTATTCGAAAATGGACTTTCTCTGTATTTTGCTAAAATTAAAAATTTCTTTGTAAGTTATATTTTTTAAATGACTGTAACTTTTTTGTTTTAAACGATTTTAAAGTAAAATAAATTTTGTAACTTCTAAGCTATTAATGTTAGAAATATTAAGTCACTGAGTCGTTTTAAATTAAAAAAGCTCAAAATATCCCGAAAATCTCCTACTTAATAGAGCATAACTCCTGCCCATCAAAAGCCATCAAAAAAATCCTGCACTCTTCTGTAGCTCGAACCCTCCCCTTCACTTCTATACCCCATTGTATACCTGCCAGTTTCCGCCCGTGTACATCAGAACAATTTTTCTGACCCGAGGTCAGATATTTTGTGCAAAAATTATGAATACAAAAGTTTTCCGCTATGTGGTTAGGGTATAATGAGTTTGCACTGATGTTTGTAACTACCAAAAATATTGGACCTATACCTATCTTTTATTGTACGGATCGACTCAAAATCACTTTCTGAGTCGATTTAACGATGTCTGTCCATCCGGCTGTGTGTTATGGATACAAAAGTTGGTTATACTGGTGTATTTTATTTGTTTTTTACACTGACAGAAATAGGAAACGGTAGAGTTGACACGAGTTGTAATATACTTATAAAAAGGGTTGAGACATGATGCGCTTAATTGTTAAATTTTGTTAGTAGGGTAAAATCTCTTTTATTTTGACAGGTACATTTATATAGGTATTTTTCAAAATCATTAATATTCAGAACTTGAGTTATGTAGTTTAAATACCTGACAAAATGGGAAAAAAATTTAAATAACAGGTGAATGGTAAAAAAAACTTTTGCGACACATCCTTTTAAGATATGAGCAGGTGTGCTTCACCTTTTAAAAGGGGTTAGGGCTTGGGTTTTTTATGGTTCAAACAGTGTTAATAAAAGATAAAAAATTGTATTTTACATAATTGCCAGAAAGAGTATTTATAATAACTAGTATAGACCAGCACTCGAAATTCGAGTGAAAATTCTAGGAAATATTATTTTTTCACTAAATTTTTATCTTCCAATGTTTTTTTAGTCTATATAAATATAAAATTTATGAATATTAATTTAAATGAACCTAAAGGTATGTTAATCAATTTTAGCAATTCACAATTTAACACAGAGCGTCTGATATATAATTTAAATCTTTCGCGTTAATAGGGTGTAACGATAATTATAAATATTTTATTTTATCTTATTTTTGAGAGTTCATATACGAAAGTGGCAGAAAAATAAAATAACAAATATAAAATTTAAATAATTGAAAAAATAGTAGAATCGTGCCCAAGGCGCACAAAGAAGATTTTGAAAAGCATTCCTACACCAATTGAAGATAAGAAATTTACTCCAGAAGAAGTGTTCGCCCTACTTTTTCAATATAAGGAATTGCGGAAGCGACCCAATGAAAACAATTGTGGGATTTTTCCAGAGCATCGAGATTTAGTTTCTTCCAAAAAGGAATGCCTACCTTCACAATCTGCTATTAGTGTCACTTCAAGTTCAGCAGAAATAAAATTGCTAGATCTTCTTGAACATACTGCAGAACGATTGCTAAATACGCTTGATACTGATAATTAAAACAAAATTGGAATTGGCAGCATTACTTTAGTTTCTAAATGGGGATGTAATGGATCCTCTGGTCAGAAACAATACAAGCAATTTAATGGCGAAAATTCATCAGATGCTAATTTATTCATGGCATCTTTCGTTACAATGCGCTTAACAAAGATTTATAGCGGCTTAGAGCCGCCAACAAGTATGACAACAGAAATTGTTGTATGGAAAAAGAAAATTCCTTCTTCAACAAAGTATTGCAGAACAATAAAATTTGCGTTAAAAAAGGAAACCAAAGAGGTCAAAACTAAAGAAGTTCAAAAAATAAAAGATCAAATTAAAGAACTTCAACCAGTAATATTTAAATTTGATGACCAAGACACTGAAGTTAATTTTAAAATGTGTGTCACAATGATTGATGGAAAAGTTGCACAAGCTTTAACCGAAACAAAGTCATCATCAAGCTGCATTATATGCCAAAAGACAGACAAGTCAATTAAGCCAACCCCCACCAGAAGACAGTTTTAAGGAAGCCTACGAATTTGGAATGTCCCCTTTTCATGCTAGAATTCGTTTTATGGAGCATATTCTAAAATTGGGTTATGATTTGGAATTTGTGAAGAAAGTGAAGAAAATAAAAGCAAAAAAAAAAATTAATTCAAGCAAAATATCTACAGCTAGGCCTTATAATCGACCAACCAAAACAAGGAGAAGGAAACTCAAATGATGAAAATACTGCAGGAGATTTTTTTCCGATCCAGAAACTGGGGGATTTATCGCAGATGTGGATCACGAATTAATAAGACAATTCAAAATCATTTTACTAGTTCTAGCATGCAGCAGAAAGATAAATGCAAAAAAAAAATTGGAGAGTACGCCAATAAAACAGCTATACTTTATAACGAAATATACTCTTGTAGATATATGCCATCCACAGTTCATAAAATTTTGTAGCATGGGGAACAAATAATTCAAAACAATATGCTACCAATAGGAGATCAATCTGAAGAAGCGCTAAAAAAAAGGAACAAAGACAGCAGATTCTTTCGCGAGCACAACACAAGAAAAATGGCCAGATGTTGCACTTTAGATCCATATGTGTCCAACATTCGACAAAAATGGAAAACCACCTCTATTGAATTAGACGAAGAAGATTGTTTCTATATGAAATTTTTCTACTTACGGCGGCCCTGAGATTCGAACCTGCGTCTATTACAATGGTTTTTAATATTGAACTTTATAGTCAATATTGTTAAAAAAAATCGTGTATTTGAAAATTTTAGTAGATTTTGTAATAATTATATTTTGTTATAGGTTCTGAAAAAGTTTTACAGAGAATAATAATCAAGCAACGGGACAGGCTGCATAAAAAAACATAACGGGCCTCGGTTTGGTCACTACTGTATTAGACAATGAAAATTTCTCTAATTGTGTTGTGCTTTACTAAATCCAGATTTTTTTTGTATGTATGTATTATTATGGACATATAGCAATAGGTTTAAATAAAAAATATCAGTTGTATGTGTGCAGTTTTATTCGTATTGTAATTGCAAGTTATGTCGGTATTTAGCAATTATCCAATGCAGCCTTTATAATTATGTATGGAACGTTTGTTTGTTAATTTACAATGAAATGTTGATAAGTGTATAATCAAAGTGATATGATGCGAAGTAATTTTAATTAACGTAAAAAAAAAACGAATGCTTTAATCTATGGACATACATACATATAAACATTTATCAGTCACCTATCTGCTATAAAACTTGTCCTATGCTCAATGCTTTTAAGTATGTCCATTGATGTTGCTAGACACCATTTTTGTCTTCTGGAGTATGGGTGTTGTCTGCCAATGGATCATAAAAAAGAAATTCATCTGTCGATAAGTACTCTTGCAGTATTAGCCAATCTGTAGTGTTTGTGGAGTGGGGCGGAGAGTTAATCCCACCAACAATGTTAATGTCTTTTACAAATGAATGAAAATAAAAAAATGTATGCTTTTTCCAACATAACAAATGCTACATTGAACTCTATTTGTTGCTATTGTATTTCAGTAGACAATTGCAAGAAAAAGAATACAAAGAATTTAGCATCTAAATAAGGTAACACAGTAAACATTCATACGTACTTTCAAACAAATAAAGTTTATTTCATAGAAATTGTAAATATATTTAATGGATTTAATGGAATTGCCGAAAATGAATTGCTCTACGAGTGTGCTTCTTAATACGTGAACAACAAAATGGCATTTAATTACAGACTTTTTGTAATACGATTTTGATTTTAAATTTGATAATTGTATTTTTCGACTGTTGTTCATTTCTGTTGCACAAGAGTGTTCAAAAATATTGAATTTCCCTTCATTAACGCCTCTTACTTAAAATTCAAAAGATTTTTTAAATTAAAATTCTTTGTCCGTATTGTCAATGGTTTTTGTGAGTTTTTTTTTTTTTTTTCATTTAATAGGTCACTTTTTATTATAATCTAAGGCCAAAAAATACACACAAAAGTCAAGACACAAATTGTCAAAAGATTGTTGAAAGTTCAAAAAATAAAGTGCTGCCATTAGGTTAATTTTTTTTTTCATTTTTAATATAGATCTAAGTATGTAGATTTAACAAGTAAGAAAATTATAGTCGGTCTGCCCGACTATACGATACCCTATACCATGGTTAAGAGACCCTATCTCTTCGGTCCAACTAATTGTATATAGCAAATATGCTTAAACCAAATTTGAGTAGCATTTTTATAAATTTTTTTCGCTGCAGATATGAAAAAGTTAATATCGGATACGATATTTAAATGGGGACTAGGTCGAAAAATGGACCGATCCTGACAATATTTGGTAAAGTCACTTATACTTTGAAAAAATTTATACAAACCAAATTTGAGAAAAATCTGTGCAATATTTTTGTTTTTTGATAGATTTAAATGAAGATCGGGAAGCAGCTCTATATGGGGCCTATGATTAAGAATTTTCCGGTAGGGAGTATTTTTGAACTACTGATTAATGGATGTAATAAACACATTCAAACCCAATTTGACTGAGATCTATATGATAATTTGGAACTTATTGCAATTTATGTCGAGATCATAGGGGTCATTTGTATGGGGGCTAGGTCTGAACATGGACCGATTCTCACCAATTTCAATAGCGTTCATCCCATGTCCGATGGCAGCTTATATATCAAATCTCATCGAAATATATTCATATTTGCGACCTGTAGTTTGATTACAAGCTTTACATGGACACACAGACGGACGGACGGACGGACGGACGGACGGACATTGCTATTTCGACTCAAGAAGTGAATCTGAGTCGTTCAGCATAATTAGAGATGGGTCTAGGACGAATATTTTTGGTTGTTACAAACAGCAGCACAAAGTCATTATACCCAAACCACATAGTGGTATAGGGTATAATTATAGTCGATCTAGACCGACTATACGATATCCTATACCATGTGTTTAGAGACCCTATCTCTTAGGCCCACTAATTGGGTAAAGAAAATAAGCGTAAACCAAATTTGAGGGGCATTTTTATTAATTTTTTTGGCTGCAGATATGAAAAAGTTCATATCGGATGCTATGTCTATATGGGGACTAGGTCCAAAAATGGACCGATCCTGACCATGGTTGGTAAAGTCTCTTGTATTTTGCGAAAATATATACAAACAAAATTTGAGATGAATCAGTGCAATATTTTTGTTTTTTGAAAGATTTAAGTGAAGATCGGGAAGCAGCTCTATATGGGGCCTATGACCAAGAGTTGTCCCATAGGTACCGTTTTTGGACTATTCATTAATGGATGCAATAAACACATATGAACCCAATTTGACTAAGATCTATACGACAATTTGGATCTTATGGCAATTTATGTCGATTTTATAGGGGTCATTTGTATGGGGGCTAGGTCTGAACACGGACCGATTCTCACCAATTTCAATAGCGTTCATTCCATGGCCGATGAAAGCTTATATACCAAATTTCATCAAAATATATTCATATTTGCGACCTACACTTTGATTACAAGCTTTACATGGACACACAGACGGACGGACGGACGGACGGACGAACGGACATTGTTAAATCAACTGAGAAAGTGATTCTGATTCGATCGGTATAATTAAAGATGGGTCTAGGTCAAATATTTTTGGTTGTTACAAACAGCAGCACAAAGTCATTATACCCAAACCACATAGTGGTATAGGGTATAAAAACCGTACATATGTCTGTGTGTGTGTGTTCGTGTGTCATAACAAGTTGGATAAAGTTCATTATACCCTCTACCACTCTGCGGTTAGGGTATAATTAATTTGTGCTGATGTCTCCTTGGCCCAGACCCACCTTTCATTCTACCGATCGACTCCATTTACCGATATCCGTCCGTCCCATTGTCAGTCTGTCTGCATGACTTTTCGATTTCGAAACTGCGAAGTGCAAGTGGTTCCTTGTCGAGCTGAAATAAGGAAAAAATTAAAATTGACAAGAAAAAAAACTTCATAACTGCCACAGAGTCACTCCTGAGGTTTAAAATGTAGGACCAACCCCCCCTTAATTATACCCTATACAACTATGTGGTTTGGGTATAATGACTTTGTGCTGCTGTTTGTAACAACCAAAAATATTTGACCTAGACCCATCTTTAATTATACCGATCGAATCAGAATCACTTTCTGAGTTGATTTAACAATGTCCGTCCGTCCGTCTGTGTGTCCATGTAAAGCTTGTAATCAAACTGCAGGTCGCAAATATGAATATATTTTGATGAAATTTGGTATATAAGCTTTTATCGGCCATGGGATGAACGCTATTGAAATTAGTGAGAATCGGTCCATGTTCAGACCTAGCCCCCATACAAATTACCCATATGAAACGACATAAATTGCCATAAGATCCAAATTGTCATATAGATCTTACTCAAATTGGGTCTGTATGCGTTCATTACATCCACTAATGAGTAGTCCAAAAATGATCCCTTTGACCCCATATAGAGCTGTTTCCAGATCTTCACTTAAATCTATTAAAAAACAAAAAATATTGCACTGATTCTTCTCAAATTTTGTTTGTATATATTTTTGCAAAATACAAGACTTTACCAAACATGATCAGGATCGGTCCATTTTTGGACCTAGTCCCTTTATAGATATAGCATCCGACATGAACTTTTTCATATCTGCAGCCAAAAAAATTAATAAAAATCCCACTCAAATTTGGTTTTTGCTTATTTTCAATGTCCAGTTAGTTGGGCCTAAGAGATAGGGTTTCTAAACGCATGGTATAGGGTATCGTATAGTCGGTCTAGACCGACTATAATTTTCTTACTTGTTTTTCCTCTCCGGAAGTTTTTCCGAGCAAACTTCTCTTAAAAGTTTAAAATTTTAAGTAATTGTAAAAATTTGGCCCTCACAGTTCCTAAGATGCCCCTAGGCGGCTCGACTGTATGACCAACTCCCATACATACCCCCTCTCGCCTATCATACAAAATTTATAGAAGAAAAAGTCCTGCCTAAGAGTCTCCCTGGGGGACTAAAATGTATGTCCAATTGCCATTAGTTTTTTGTCCCCAACAGTTTCTCAAAACATATTGTTATCGGTAATATTAATAAGTAAGGCGATTTCTTGTGACCGATAATTTGTTCCACAATTTTCTCCCGATTTTGACCAAAAGTATCTTATTTGAAAGGTATTTCTTTTTAGCTGTCCACCAGATATAGAAATTTTTAAATTTTTACATATTTTTTTTCGGAGTAAAATGCATTTAAAGTTGCTACTCACACATACATAAAATTATAGAATGTGTGTTTATTAAATTTGTTAATGCGCTTGTGAGTTTGTTTTCTTCATTCACAATAATAATTGTGTTGAATTAAAACATAATTTTAGACATAAACCATTCACAATAATAATTGTGTTGAATTCTACCAAATCGATATTTAGAAAGTGTTGAATTGAGAATTGGCTAAAATTTGTTAGCATACCTTTAGGATCTTAAATTAAATATTAATAAAAACTAGCAGATTCCAGTCCTCGAAATTCGAGCGCAAATTTTAAGAAATTTTATTTTTTCATTAAATAAAGACCCTAAAAGTATGCTAATCAATTATAGCCAATGCACAAATCAACACGAAAAACAAACTCATTTTTATTACAAACACATTAACAAATTTAATAAAACACACATAGCATATGTATAATTTTATGTATGTGTTAGTTGCAACTTTAAATGCAATTTACTCAAAATACAGGAAAAAATTTAAAAATCTGTAAATCTGCAAAACGGCTAAAAGTAAATACCTTTCAAATAATATAAGTTTGGTCAAAATTGGGATAAAACTGTAGAACAAAACATCAGTCACAAGAAATCGCCTAGCCTATTAATATTATAGATAATAGTTATATTACGAAAAAAATAAGTATAAAAATTTAACACATTCCCATTTAGTATTTTGAAAACTAGTGGGATTAAAAACTTTTAAACTTTTCAATGAAGATATTAAAATTGAGTTGTTGTAAATTTAAATTTTCATATACATATAAAAAGTGCAAAATGTGTTTATTATTTATTCAAATAAATTTGATGTTAAATTGTATTTTTTTTAAACCTATTTAGTAGGCTTTGAGAATGCAAAATATTCAAATAAAGTCGTTGTTAATTTTGATTTTCTTAAACCTTTGAAAAGTGCAAAATACTTTTATAGTTACTTATATATAGTCAAATAAAATCGTTTTTAAATTTGATTTTTTTTTAAACCTAGTAGGCTTGGAAAATATACAAAAAATGGGTGTTGTTTTCATTGAATGTGTAGTTTAGTTTTTTAACTTAGGGCGAAATAAGTTGTCCGTTGGTTACATCAGAAAAATTTATTTACAATTTAAGTTAAAATGTCAAAATCGGAAATATAGTGATGAATATGTTAAATTTGGTTTTAAGTGTTCGTTAGATCGGCATAAAACTGAAAAATCTCAATGCTTTTTGTGCAAAAATTTAAGAACATTTTGCAAAAGTACATCCAAATAATAATGAAGATTCGATTGAGTTACTCAAACAAAAGAAATCGGGGTTTCAAACTCTACCCAGGTTAGGTTTTATATCTACTCAAAAGCCACTTGTTGATGCAAGATATAAAGTCATATACATATCTTATTGGAAAGAATAAAAAGTCTCATAATATTGCTGTAACACTAATCAAGCCTTTTGCCCTCGAAATGATGGAAGCTGCTCTCGGATTGTAATAGAAAGACCAGATCGCTAAACTACCACTTTCAAACGACATAATTAGAAATCGCGTCGTGGAAGAAGAAGAACTGAAAAAAACACCTATGCATTTCGGCCTAAAACTGGATGAAAGTACTGATGTAGCTCAATGCAGCCAACTTGTGACCTTTGTTAGATATGCGACCGAAACAGGCATTAAAGAATAATTGTTGTTCTGTCGTCTGTTTTTAGCTACCTCAAAAAGTTCAGATGTTCACCAGTTAAATAATGAGTTGGTATACTTTCCATGTTAGGAAATAAAACTCTGGTTTTGGAGCTTTGGTTCGAGCGGTTGCTCCAAATGGTTCGATTATGCACTGCTTTCTACATCTCCATGTATTAGCATCACTAACTCTTCCACATTGGATTATCTTGCAGATATATTTTCTCATTTGAATGATTTGAACATTTCTTTTCAAAGATCAGATGCAAATATTTTAGATGCAAACGAAAAGTTTACAGCTCTTCAGAAAAAATTAGCTCTTTGAAAGAAACGCGTATCAAACGTAATTACGCAAATTTCCCGACTCTTGAAATGATTTTCGTAGATGAGGACTTATTAAGTGTTAATATCGACATTCTAAAACATTTGGAAAATCACAAAATCTGTTTTGATAAATAAATATTGTTTTGATGATAATTTGAAAAATTATCAATGGATTCGGAACCCTTTCATATTTAATTTGGATTGCATGAATGGCTCTGACATGCTATAGGAGGATCTTATTGATTTGTGCTCGCAAATACATTCCGATCCAGATTTGACTAACAAGTCGCTTTCAGCCTTGATACCATTTGCAACAACATAACTCTATGAATCTGCATTTTCAACTTTGATTAATATAAAAACGAAAATTAGAAATCGGTTGGATGTTAGGCATGAAATCCGTTTAGCATTGTCTAAAACTGTCCCACGCATTTCTCACTTTGCTGGGACTTTGCAGTCCCAGAGATATTATAAAAATATTTTCTTGCAAATTTATGTAATAACAGAAATAAAATAATATTATATTCAGAAACATGTTTTGATTTTTTTTTATTTTGTGGATATTCAATCATATGAGTGGTGGGAAAAATTAATTCACTTTTAGGTGAGGCATGAATTATAAAAGGTTAAGAACCCCTGGTTTATAGATAAAACGAAGGCATATAAACCACTTTTAACCACTGTCTATGCGAATAATCTTCGTTCGATTAATCGAGTAATTGTAAAATGACAAATCTCAAATAGCGAATGATCGGAATAAATTTATATCGATTAATCATTTGAAGCGAATAAAAATATGAGGTTTTTTTAAAACTGTTTAAAAAGTTTAACAAAATAAACATAAATATGTTAATATCTGCTATAATTTATCTCCGATTTTTACAACACTACCCAAAAAAGAACGAATACATACTACGAATAGATAGAAATCTCTCCATTTCAGCAACCTGAACAACTATCTCGTATTTGTGATAATTTGTATTTGTAAATGAGAGCAATTTTTTATGAGAATTCTAAAAAAAGAAAACAGTTTAGGAATTACGAATGTTTGAAATGTTCAGCAACAAAATGAGCTTATGATCCAGATTTTTCTATACAACCATGATCAAAACATTTTGGTAAATTGTTTTTGAATATTTAACATAATCTGGCTTTAATTAAAAGAAAGTTAAAGGTCTCCACTTCAAACTAATGTTTATTTTCCAGGTATCCGGTTATAGTGTGGCTGAGGTTTTAAACAATTTTGAGATTTTCATGAATTAGTTAACCCGAAATGGTATAATATAAATTATAAAATCTACAACAAATATTATTCGATTAATACGATTAATCTTAAAATTTCGAAAATTGCCTAATTCAACAAGTTTAAATATCCTACTATCCTAATCCTAATCGTTTGAATCGAACATGAGAAAACTCGAATAATTATTAATACTAGCAGATTCCAGCGCTCGAAATTCGAATGCAATTTCTAGACAACTTTATTTTTCAACTTAGCCAATCACAAACCAACCAAACCAACATTTTTTTTTGGTTTATCTATAATATTAATAGGCTAGGCGATTTTTTGTGACCGATATTTTGTTCTACCGTTTTATCCCGATTTTGACCAAACGTATATTATTTGAAAGGTATTTATTTTTAGCTGTTCGTATTTTTAGCTGTTGTTTGTAATAAAAATGAGTTTGTTTTTGTGTTGATTTGTGAATTGGCTATAATTGATTAGCATACCTTTAGGGTCTTTATTTAATGAAAAATAAAATTTCCTAGAATTTGTAGTCGAATTTCGAGGGCTGGAATCTGCTAGTTATTATTATTGTGATAAGAAACTCATTAACAAACACATTAACAATTTTAAAAAACACACACATAGCATATGTATAATTTTATGTATGTGCTAGTAGCAACTGTAAATGAAATTTACTCAAAATAAAGGACAAAATTTAAATATCTGTAAGTCTGGTGAACAGCTAAAGAGAAATACCTTTCAAAAAATATACGTTTTGTCAAAATAGGGATAAAACGGTAGAACGAAACATCGGTCACAAAAATCGCCGAGCCTATTATTATTATAGATACATATACATATGTACTCGTACATACTAAGTCAAATCACCGCATAGACCGACCGATTTCAGTATTTATTGTGTTAATTGTTTGTTTATAGAAAAACTGTCTGTCTATGCCACAACAAAAAGAGATTGTATGTTCACATTAATAGAAAACATATTAACACGACTTTTATTCTAAATTGATATTGAAATTGATGTTGAAATGTTACAAAAAAAAAAAAAAAAATTTAAAAGAAAAACGTTTAATAACAAGATTACAAAAAAAAATAAATCAGGTAAAATGAAAGTAAAACTATATGTGTAAAATATACTGAAGGTGGGACTGTATGTGTTCAGTATACTCTGTTCAACAATATCAAATGTGTATTATTAAAAAGTAGAATAGAATTTCATAGGTACTCCTATGTAGGGGAGGTAACTAAACATGATTATTAGTGATATTACCTTTTCTAGACACGATAGGTGTTTTTGAGATATACTTTGTACAAATAGATAAGAATTTAAAGATTTTAACAAAATTTTGTAGATTTTTGATTCATCATCTCGTTAAATCTTTGAACAAGTTTGAAAAAAGTTATAGCCCTAATGTAAATTATAAACATTTGTAAAATTGTATCAAAGACGAACACAACACACTTCTTTTGTGTTCGTTAGTTTGCATGTTTATGTGTAGGTGTATTTAAATAAAAATAAATTATATAATGAAAAAGAATCTTTTTTTTTCTATTTTATAATTTTTTCGTTCTTCCTTTTTTGTTAAGAGTTGGTAAGTGGCAAATAAAAAATAAACAACTTTTAAGCCAACATACATTTAAACCAGTATATATTTAACATACGAATACATCATTCGAACAGTGGCGATAATGTAAATATCGTTATCGTTGCAATGAAAAACTTGAAATTTAACTAGAGAGTTATCACAAGAGAAGTAACAAACTTCGGATATATGTACAAATTTTAAATGAAATGCTTTCTTATTTTTTTTTTTTGCTATCACTTATTAAGATTTTTTTCTGCTTATGTAAAGAAACAAATATTTAGTTTACGTTCTTTTTAAATAAAGCCATCCTAGATATATTTAAACGTAGTAGTAACAACAATTTAAATACCACTTGAAAACATCGCGTCAACGTCAATATCTTTTGAAATCGTATTTTAAGCAATGCAGAATAATGGAAATGGGAATAAATAATGGCAATGAAAATAGAAGTGCATGCAATATTGATGTTGAGCAATGTACTAAATTTTATATATTACTTTCCATACCGATCCTCCCCTTCAATTTTGTACTTACATGAAAAAACAAGTGCACCTATCGGTGGTTTTTCTTTTCGAAATGTTAATGAGTTTGAAGTTTGGAGTACAGGATTGAGGAGGATTAAATTAGATTGCATTGGTCCAGATGGCTTGTCCATTAAATTTTAAAAATTAAATTTTTTAATGGCATTTTAAATTCTATTATAACTACATTTTTATACCCAAGTAGTTGGAAAAATGCCTGAGTTGTACCGGTCCCAAAGGTTAAAAATTCGTGTGCGATTTCTGATTTCCGTCCTATTAATGTTTTATCTCCAAAATTCTCGAAATATTGATGATTACTGAATTGAAGGAATATCTAGCAAGTGAGAGATTACTTTCAGACAATCAATCAGCTTTTAGGAGAGGATATAATAAGAGAAATCTTGTATTAAGGATAGCTGTTGACCCGAAAAAACTAGCGTCAATAATTAGTCTGGATTTTAGTAGACCGTATTTCACACGAAGTGTTGCTCAATAAATTGTTTACGTTGTATGGTTTTCCAAGAGATAGGTCACAGTATATTCAGCTGAGTAATAAAGTTTCAACTATCCGAAATGTTTATCGAGGATCTATCTTAAGCCTAATTTGTTTTTATTAAATATTAATGATGTTTTAAGCCAGTTTAGGTTATGTCTATGCCGGCGATTTGCAACTTATTGCTATTTTGGATTCGGAATATGAGCTTGGTTATGGAATAAATAATAAAATAATAATAAAACCCACTAGTTTAGTAAATGATGAAATAATTGATTTTGTTTCGTATTTTAAAGTTATATGTACATACATATGTTGATAATTAGGGCTGCGATTTCCATGCAAATGCATGTTTTTTGTCGCTGTCGATCAATTATATTTTCGAATAAATAAATATGCGTTAAAATGTCATCGATTTGTTTTTGCATAGTTTTGCATATTTTGGTAAAAGTGCATATTTTTGCATATTTTGGTTATAAATGCATATGTTTTGCATATTTCAAATTTATAAATGCATATTTTTTGGAAATTTTTTAATTTTTGAGTAATTAAAAAAAAAAATCCACATTTAAAAAAAAAAGTTTTTCAAAAAATTTACAAACACACAAAAAACAAGTAAGAAAATTATAGTCGGTCTAGACCGAGTATATGATACCCTATAACATGCGTTTAAAGGCCCTATCTCACAGGCCCAACTAACTGGATATAGAAAATAAGCATAAACCAAATTTGAGTGGGATTTTTATTAAATTTTTTGGCTGCAGATATGAAAAAGTTCATATTGGATGCTATATCTATATGGGGACTAGACCCCAAAATGGACCGATCCTGACCATGTTTGGTTAAGTCTCTTGTATTTTGCAAAAATATATACAAACAAAATTTGAGAAGAATCAGTGCAATATTTTTGTTTTTTTGATAGATTTAAGTGAAGATCGGGAAGCAGCTCTATATGGGGCCTATGACTAAGAGTTGTCCAATAGGGATCATTTTTGGACTACTGATTAATGGATGTAATAAGTACATACAAACCCAATTTGACTAAGATTTATATGATAATTTGGATCTTATGGCAATTTATGTAGATTTCATAGGAGTCATTTTTATGGGGGCTCGGTCTGAACATGGACCGATTCTCATCAATTTCAATAGCGTTCATCCTATGGCCGATGAAAGCTTATATATCAAAATTCATCAAAATATATTCATACGTGCTACCTGTAGTTTGATTACAAGGTTTACATGGACACACAGGCGGACGGACGGACGGACGGACATCGTTAAATCGAATCAGCTATTGATTCTGATTCGATCGATATAATAAAAGATGGGTCTAGGTCAAATATTTTTGGTAGTTACAAACAGCAGCACAAAGTCATTATTCCCAAACCACATAGTTGTATAGGGTATAAAAATCAATAAATAAATACTTTTGGAGCTCTGCTTAAAATACAACTTTACACTAGAAAGAGACGCATATACTACATAACTCGATGTCGCATGCTAACACATTAATTCATATTCAATTTTGAAATGAAAATATAATGTAATTTTTCATTGTTTCGCAACGTATTTAAAAAAAAAGTGGATTCTGCAGAAAATTTCAACATTAATAAAATTTTAACATTCAAAACAATAATTTAAATGAAATTTGTCCATTAATTGTTCGAAATTTAATTATGAGTATATTTTACAGTTTAACACGTATTGCTTTACGAGATTTTTTCTTCCAGGAAATATGCCGAAGATATAGCCATCAAAGTCATCCATCATAATGAAATACGTTAACGAATGTAACAATGCCTTTAAATCTGATGATCTAATACTTTATTGTAAAGTTTGCAATAAATCCGTGAATCACGAAAGGAAATTTTTGGTTGAGCAACACTTAAATAGTTAATAACACAAGGACCTGCTAGACCGTGTTAAAGAAAAGTCTTCCTAATTGTTGCTTAAACAGAGACAAAAAATAAGTTTTGTGTGGACTTATGTGAAGCACTTATTTCCGCAGACATACCCTTAAACAAATTAAGTAAGTAAAATTTAAGAAACTTCTTTAAAACATATTTACATGAATGAGAGTATCCCATGCCAGTCTACTCTTAGAAGATAATATGTGGACAAAATATCAAAATATATGACTCCGAACTAGAAAAAATCTGTTCTTGTTTGAAAAGCAAATATTTACCTAAGGGTGTCGATGGACGAAACAACGGATATACATAAAAGGGCCGTTACGTTGCAAATGTTATAGTCGGAGTTTTGGATAAAGATGAAGAAGTTTGCAAAAATAAATTCTTGCTTAACGTTGTGGAATTGTAAAAGGCCAACCATGCTACGATAGCTTGTGCTTTCCATGACTCAATAAATTTGTTGGGTCAAGATTTCGACGAGAAGCAGGTCCTTCTATTTTTAACCAATGCAGCACCTTACATGGTTAAGGCTGCCAATGGACTTAAAATATTTTATCCAAATGTGTTACCATGTTACTTGGTTTGCAGATGGGTTACACCGCGTGGCAGAGGAAATTAGAAGTCAATTCGATAATACTGATTTATTGGCTTCATACTGGAAAAAAATATTTTTAAAGGCTCTTTCACGAGTTGCAATTTTTAATGTAATGTATCCCTTGGTTCCCCTTCCACCGCAGACAGTATTAACAAGATGGGGAACCCGGCTAGATGCTGTAGAATAATATTCAAAAAACTTTGAGCAATTTTACCCTCCGACGCGCGGTAAGATCCGTGTGGACTTTTTACATTTTAAAGCAAGTGCCACTTTAAAAGTACTGATAGAACTGATCTTAAATTTCATGACTTCTATTGTTGGAGTGTTAAGAATTCTTTAATACCTGTCTAAATTCATTAATTTAGACAAATAAAATATTGATATAAATAAAAAAAATGAATTAACCGAAATTGAATTTAAAAAAAAATAATAATTGTAATATTGATATTAAAACAAAATGAATTATTGAATTGAAATTAAAAAATAATAATTGTTCCTTATACTCAACATAACACTTATCGTAAGCTAATGTATTTGAATTTGCACATTAATTTCTTGTAACGAGTAACCAAACCCTATTGTGAATTGCATTAATTTATCATAAAAGTATCAAAATTACCCTATGATGTATCGTAAGCTAAAATTACCCATTGTAATAAGCTGTAATTATACTAAACCTTTTTTACATTAGTCTCTTACTCTGCAACTTTCACACAATAAGGTGAGCGTACAACCTCTAGAACCCATCTCGTGGTTTTCCCATACAATTTTTATATTACATAAAAAATACATATATCTTAAACTTCTCTATTTTCTTATTTTGTCACTTGCAAAAAATCGGTTATAATTTCTCCATCTCGCGAGAAATTATACACTGACACAAGACGATCTCTCACAGGTTAATCTCTAGGTTCCCAAACCTTACCGCCCTGTTCGTCATTTGAACCATCCCAGAACGTACTAGCAAAGGTTAACCCCGGAGAAGTTTTTACAATACCTATTCCGATTAATTTGTAGTTTTAAAAGTATTTTATTTTTTACATAAAATACATCTAGTACGCCGTTGAGCGGCAAGGTCCCTGTGGACTTTGTATGAATTTCATACATAAAATTGAGAGTTGTACTAAAATTTGAATTCCGAATATTTGAAATTTATATAAATAAAAAAAAGAAAGCAGCAGGCGTGATTTTCCCTACGTATAGACCTGTTTTACAAACAAAATAATCAAGGAGCGTATCAAAAATACTCTAAATCGTCGATCTGCATTCCAAAAACTAAGTATATGTGATCAAGAATATGCTAATAACAATTTAGCTATGTTCCTTGAACTTGAAGAAGAGGAAGAGCCATTTTATGATGAAAATACTGATGAGGAGTATGTGCCAAATGAAGCATCTGATGCTGAGTCCGACATCAATATTGAAGCAGCTGAAGAATATTGTTCATATGATGATTATCAGCAATATGCCTTAACATGTAACGAAGGTGTTCACTTTATTTAAAAAAGTGGCGATAAGTGGCATGTGAACCCCCCGAAAATCGGTCATATTAGACAACATAATGTTGTCAATTTTACGCAACGGGCACTATGCACTATGCAACTTCTTTCAATATTTACCAAAATAATTAGCGCAGTTTGCATTTTAGAAGTTTGAATGTTTTCCTTTAATTTTTTTTATCATATTTCAACTAAATATAATATATCTTATTCAAAATTAATAAAACATATAATAATTTAAACTAAATTCAATGCATTTTCATACAAGGTCCGTAGAAACCTTACCACTCAACGACCGACTAAAAAGTTACCCTCGTCGGAGAGTTAAGAATGTTATTGAAGAGCTTGTTAATACCGATGCTTATGCAATTAAAAAAGTTTAAGAAATATTAAATTTAAATAACATCAAAGTCAATTAGAATTTGTATTTTCCAACTACGGGTATATTGGTGAAACAATAACTAAGTTGGAGGGATTTAGTTCACTTAATACCCAAGTCAAATTAATTGATATTGCAGAAAGTAAAATTAACAATGTGGAAGAAAGAATAGCCCACCAAATTAAGAAAAAAATCCAAAACGTTTTGCAAAAAAATTAAGGATTTCAAAAAATAAAACAAATTTCAAATATTATTGATCTGGAACCAAATGAATTGGTATCCTTGAAGTATGCTCCTATAACTTGGGATGAAATATCAAAAGTACTTATTTGTTTATACAAACAAAAATTTAGATTAGTTATTTAGTTTTTAAAAGATATTGTAACCTTTGAATAACAACAGACTGAATTATATGTATATTTCTTTTTGTTTTAAATAAAATAAAAAAAAAATTTTTTTTTTAGTGCAAAGGAAAAGAATTTACATGTAGTTCATGTTATATAAAATCAGAAAACAAATTGCCCAGGAATTATGCCGATTATATAATATATTGGTTGGAAATATTTTCTGGTACAAGTTCTATTAATTTAGAAAAGATAAAGAAAGGCTATTTAACAAAATTATTCGTTACGTGTATCACCTTTGTCGTCGGGACCATGTATCGGAACACGTTTTTGATTTTTCAGGACGTACATTCGTTGACTTTGTTAGTGTAAGGTTGCTCATGCTATTTTATAAAATATATAAATTTGGTTTCCCAGCTCACCCAGCATCGAGATTCACTTTTTCAAACTCATTATGAACTTGTGCTCTTATTTGTCCCCGATTCAATATAACCATAATGCAAAGATCTTTTATAATACGAGTTATTCGTATATGGAATAGCATAATACCTTATAGTATATAAACAATTATAAAGAAGACGTTGTTTATGCCCCATTTTTGATATAAAATTTTAACATTTTTGCCCATATTCGTGCAACTTAAACAAAATATTAAGTTAATAAATCAATTATTTATGTCATACATACATATTAAGTATTTTAAATATTTCTACTGTGTTAAAATTAACCCTGTAATCAGTTTTGGCCTAACAAATTATTTTTGATTATGTGTAAATAAATGAAATGAAATTAAATGAAAAATTAAATGAAAAAATAATGAAAATATAATGAAATGAAATGAAATGAAATGAAATGAAATGAAATGAAATGAAATGAAATGAAATGAAATGAAATGAAATGAAATGAAATGAAATGAAATGAAATGAAATGAAATGAAATGAAATGAAATGAAATGAAATGAAATGAAATGAAATGAAATGAAATGAAATGAAATGAAATGAAATGAAATGAAATGAAATGAAATGAAATGAAATGAAATGAAATTAATTGAAATGAAATGAAATGAAATGAAATAAAATAATATAAAATAAAATAAAACAAGAAAATTATAGTCGGTCTAGACCGACTATACGATACCCTATACCATGCGTTTAGGGACCCTATCTCTCAGGCCCAACTAACTGGATATAGAAAATAAGCATAAACCAAATTTGAGTGGGATTTTTATTAATTTTTTCGGCTGCAGATATGAAAAAGTTCATATCGGATGCTATATCTATATGGGGACTAGGCCCAAAAATGGACCGATCCTGACCATGTTTGGTAAAGTCTCTTGTATTTTGCAAAAATATATACAAACAAAATTTGAGAAGAATCAGTGCAATATTTTTGTTTTTTTGATAGATTTAAGTGAAGATCGGGAAGCAGCTCTATATGGGGCCTATGAGTAAGAGTTGTATAATAGGGATCATTTTGGACTACTGATTAATGGATGTAATATATACATACAAAACCAATTTGACTAAGATTTGTATCATAATTTGGATCTTATGGCAATATATGTTGGTTTAATAGGGGTCATTTGTATGGGGGCTATGTCTGAACATGGACCGATTCTCAGCAATTTCAATAACGTTCATCCCATGGCCGATAAAAGATCAAATACAAAATTTCGTCAAAATATATTCATATTTGCGACCTGCAGTTTGATTACAAGCTTTACATGGACACACAGACGGACGGACGGACGGACGGACGGACGGACATCGTTAAATCGAATCAGATAGTGATTCTGATTCGATCGGTATATTTAAAGATGGGTGTAGGTCAAATATTTTTGGTTGTTACAAACAGCAGCACAAAGTCATTACACCCAAACCACATAGTGGTATAGGGTATAATAAAATATAATAAAATAAAATAATATAAAATAAAATAAAATAATATAAAATAAAATAAAATAAAATAAAATAAAAAAAATAAAATAAAATAAATTAAAATAAAATAAAATAAAATAAAATAAAATAAAATAAAATAAAATAAATTAAAATAAAATAAAATAAAATAAAATAAAATAAAATAAAATAAAATAAAATAAAATAAAATAAAATAAAATAAAATAGAATAAAATAAAATAAAATAAAATAAAATAAAATAAAATAGAATAAAATAAAATAAAATAAAATAAAATAAAATAAAATAAAATAAAATAAAATAAAATGAAATAAAATAAAATAAAATAAAATAAAATGAAATGAAATGAAATGAAATGAAATGAAATGAAATGAAATGAAATGAAATGAAATGAAATAAAATGAAATAAAATGAAATGAAATGAAATGAAATAAAATGAAATAAAATGAAATGAAATGAAATGAAATGAAATGAAATGAAGTGAAATGAAATGAAATGAAATGAAATGAAATGAAATAAAATGAAATGAAATGAAATGAAATGAAACGGAACGAAATGATATGAAATAAAAATAAATGAAATGAAATGAAATGAAATAAAATGAAATAAAATAAAATAAAATAAACAAAAATTAAATAAAATAAAATAAAACAAACTGAAATGAAATAAAAAATGAAATGAAAATGAAATAATTTTTTGAAGGTGTATTGTTCTTAGATGTATAACAATGATGAACACCTGAAATTATGTCTGATATTGGCTAGCCTTAACATTATTCCTTAATTGGGTTTCAGAGCTGTTTTTAAAGTTGACTTACTATCAAAGTAGTGGGTAAAAAATTTACATTCTCTTATGAACTGAAACTCAATCTTTTTTTCGCATTAATATATCTCAACCATTTCCTGTCAGTACTTGAAAGCTGCGGTATTTTCGACAAATATTTCAATATCAGTGTTTGTTTCTTTTAGTTCTATTAAAAACAATTTTAAAGTTTCAAAATTTATCGATTTTGTATTTTCCGAAATTTGGGAATTCGAAAAATCGGACAATGGTTAAAAGTAGTCCCAAAGTAAAAAAATATATATATATATATATATATATATATAAGTAGTATTGATTTTAAATGCGTACAGTGTGTTACAATACATTGGAAACTTTTGCAAAAATCTTAATTTGCCTAGTCTTAAAAATATGTATTGTATTTGGTGAGTTCTTTATCGAAAGAAAACCAATAAAAAAATTACAGAAGCTAAAAAAATATTTTTTTAAGTGATGCCAAAACAATGGAAAATTTCAAACTTCAGTAACAGAGTTGTTTGAAATAATTAAATATTTAAAAACTTTATTTTTATTATGAATCAGAAAGTGGAGTCTTCTTCAATAAATGTGTTAACTAGAAACTGTAACATAGATCTTAATTTTTTTTAAATAATTATAATTTTTTTTCCAATACTGCTATTTAAATTATTGCTACTGCTTATAAGCAGATGCCAAAAGGCACATGTAGCAATAATTATTCAATCCAACCAAAGATCTATGTATTTAATGACAATCTACAACGCACATATACGCAGAACGTGTGTAAGCACTTATTAACAATGAAACGTTTTAACTTTAAATTAACATTTCTCCTGAGATGACAAACATTTATTTATTATTTTTTTCTTTGAACACAGTTGAAATATTCACTATATGTATATATTTACTATATACATACATACATACACGTATTTACATACGCTTGTGTAGGTAAGTCTTACAGTAGACGTAGATGTATATTAAGATAGTGTAAATAAAAAAATATTTGCATTTGCAATCATGAGAAGAAGCTCAACTTATGTACAAGGAAATTTAAACAGTAATTGTCGATAATATTACAAGTGGAGCAAACTAAAGAAATAAAATGAAAACGAATAATATGCATATGCAATAACAATTATAATGATGGCGATGGTTACGATTACAATGAAGCTTGCATAACATAATGTACACACATACATATAAAGTACATTTTTATCTTATTTACATATAATTTTATTCTTAATTATTTACTTTTGTATTTTTTGAATTACAACCACAATCATAAAAAAACAGGCCTTGTGTTACTTTTCTCGACCTTGAAAACTGTGCGCAAAAAAAAAATTGGTCAACTAACACAGGTAAATTATTATTACATACAGCAGCAGAGCAGTTTGACGATGAATTACATGGGAAATTACTTAATATTGGCCATAAGCAAAGCTTTTGAAAGTTTTTTGTTTTGTTATTGAACTTTAGTCAAGTCTTAAACCATTTCATGTAAAGTTTCTATGTTGCTACATATAAGCCAAAGCTTTAAAAGTGATATAATGAAGCTTTTTAACAATTTTAAAGCTTTTCTTTTAATTTTCCATATTTCGGCTATTCTTTATACATTTATAATTAAGTATTTTTCATTATAAATAAAACTGTAATATTTTATAAATATATATATGTATGTATGTTGTAGCTTTTATTAGTTAAATCACAGTCATATATTTTATCTTGTACTGTAACAGGACAATAATAATTACTCAATTTATGCTTCGTTAGTTTTTAGTCATTAACTTCATTAAATAATGGACGAGAAGAGCAATTACATGTTGATATAATAAGTTATTTAAAGACTCTAACTTAATATTTCGATATTATTTTTTAAGAAATTTAAAATGTAATATCGAAGCAAAAAAAAAAAGGAGAATGACCAGAACTTGCTACGAACGTTATTTGTGTGGTTTTCTGGAATAACCGCTTATGTCAATTTTTGTCAGTTTTGAGTTAACGATGCCAAATATATTAATTTTTAACGCTCTTTACATGTGTTAAATTTTTTTAAAAAAAATATGGACCATTTCTGAATTTTTTCTTTAAATAACGACGTAACTTAAATGTTTATTAAATTAATTTTCAGCACTATCGACGTATGTCAACCTACGTTTGATCGCTGACAAATTATTTTCTCAGAAAACGACACATAGCGACATACGTTGTTATTAATGAAAAAAATGCAAAATAATTTTGGATTATTTTTCAGTTTATAACCACTTAAAAAACTTGTATGTTTATTTCTGTTATTTTTTTGTCACTATTAGTCTAGATACGTTGTTATATTCTCATCCTAAGTCCCTTTAACTTTTTGTTGATGAACAAAAAATCCATTTTTCAAGCAACACCAACTTATGTCTACATGGGTGGTGGCATTGGCAGTTTTCTTTTTCAAAGAAAACGACGTTTGTCGAAATAAGTGGTTTAATCTGCACACACTTTAAGTGTTATTTACATCTTGTTTTTTCGTCCTTCTCTAGGATCTATTCCTCTGAAGATTTTTAACTCAAAATTTTACATAAAGTATTTATTGCCCATATCTACAGGACTGTTAAATAAAAAGCTCTAGAAACTTTATATCGAGCTCATAAATTCAAATATAACGTTTTTTGGCTCCCCTGAACATTTTGATTTTATGACATACGCGGTTATTCCAGAAAACCACAGATTTGCTTTATTTGAGCCATTTAATCATAAAAACAATAAATTGGTGGGAGTCCTGTACAAAAATAAGAATTTACTATTAACTGTATAAGAAAGTAACTGAATTTGAAAGAAGTTAATAAAGTGATTGCATTTTTGTATTGCTGGGTTTGTGTTTAAAATGTATGAAACATTATTATTCTGTAAGACCAAGCAAACTTTGCAAATCATCCAACATTGAAAGTTTATGAAAAACTGCAACCTTAAAGCAGAAATCTTCTGCAAAATGAAATTCTGTAAATCATTTATCATTTTCAACACTGCATTAATTAGATTTAATATTTTCGATTAAAAAAAGTTTTCAATTTATTAGGATTGGCAAAAAACAATAATAATGTACGCTGTAGTTCGTGCACATTGTTTTTTTTTAGAATGGTTTGGAAGTACAATCCATTCATTAAAAATTTTACATGATTTTAAAGTATTGATATTAATTTTTTTTTGCATTAGAATTCTTAGCAAACGTATGATGTGTAAAAGTGTTGGTGTTCGAATGATTCATTGGTTTATGATGTGGTTTATGCAGCCAGCAACAAATATTGTTTGGAAGGGTAGCTAATGCACTTAATTATATAAAATATCTTACAAAATAAATAATTTAAATAGGTATTTTCAGCTGAAAGCGCTTCTCATATGTTTATGGTTGACTTTTGTATTTATTTATTTTTTTTTTAATGATATTAAACTTATATAAATATAAGACTAATATATAGTACAAAGATACTAGCATTGGCTACCAGGGCCATCAGCTATTTTTTCTTACTAGTTTTTTTCTGTTAACCTCAAACACAAGCAAATGTACAGCAATAAGATAGACTTTTTTTTCTCTATAATTAAGACGAAATTTAAATTTTATTTTAAATAGAACAGTCTCTAATAATTCAAAGATATTTATAATATTTTCAACTTTTAATAGTTAAGCTTATTTTTCAATAGTATTTACTTGGTTAATATAAAAACAGTGTTGCATTTTGTAATTTTAAAACGGTTTAATTTATACAAATATATATTCATTTTTTTTGGGGATTTTCTAAATAACAATTTAGTTTAAAATAATTCTCACAAATAAATTTCTTCTGTAACGGGGAAATATATGCGATCTTCATAATAAACTTCTTATCAGATGTGATTATTACACGGGGACCATGGTTCATATTTAGTGATGTTTTAAAAACAAATGCAATCTTAATTTGCATAAAATATGTTACACATTTAACTCTTTGGACATATATTAAAGCGAATATCGGGAGGCTGCTTTAAATATTCGAACATTAACATTAGTTCTACATTCTCAGTTTCAAAAATTCAATACCACCTTATGGGAAAATAACAACTTATATACCAAATTTCATGTGCGATCTCCAGTTTGCGAAATATTTTCGGAATACGCTTTTAATAGAGAAAAATTAAAAAAAGCTGAATTTTGATACTTGTATATAATTGGTAATAAAATGGGAATGCATCCACAGATTTTCTTTTGTAATATCTGTAGAGCCAAAAATTAACAATTTGTAATAATTTCAGTTTTTCGTCGACCTTTTTTATTGTATTTTTTTGATATATTTAGAAATTCTTCTAATGGGCTTTTGAGGTCATAATCAATGTAAATAAAAGATTACTTATTTAATTATTTCATCCTACGTTTCGTTGGGATTTTTTCCAACTTCTTCAGGGATATTATAATTTATTAGATCTGGTAACGACATAGATATACAAAGGGATAACATTTAGTAAAACATCAACAATATGATTATTAGACACTCTTGGAAAACATATAACTTACATATAATCTTTTTGTCAATTTTTCACATTTAATATTAAAACATTTTTCCTTGTTTTTATACGACATAACGATAGAAAACACATAATTGAATAATAATAATTGTAAAAATAATCAAAAAGTAAATATCACAGTATAATTTTTTTTCCTTTATGTTTATATCACAGTTGAATTTTTGAGTTTTTAAATTTTTTCATATATGAACTTTTGTCGTAAAATGAAATTGTTTCCATATTTGTGCCCTCGGTAAAAGCTCAAAACAGTAACTCAGAAAGCCCTAAAGTGCGCTAAAATAAAATGAAACGAAAAGCTCTAAAAAGCGCTGGTATTTAATGTTACTTTTTAAGTGTATATCAATAAAAAGAAAACATATAATTTCTTCCTCATCACCAGTCCTAGTACTGTTTAATATGTATGAAGTGAATTAATTTAAGCAGAAATATTAGATTGAATTTTGTAATTAGCATAACATTAATTTTACGTTTATAATCTATTTTTAATCTATGATATTAATAGATAAGACGATTTCTAATGACCCCTTCTGCGCTTTTAGTTATCAACCAATTTTGACAAAAAATGTACCATTTGAAAGGAATTTCTTTGCAGATGTGCACTATTTTTACAGATGTGCACCATCTGGTAAATTTTTTTTTGGAGTAATAATCATTTAAAATTGCTAATAACACGTAAAATTATATATTAACGAACCCATTTATATATCTTCTGTGTGTTCAATGAATGAATTTTATTGAAAAATTCACAATTTAATAAATTTTATTTAAAAATTCACAATTTAATGAATTTTATTGAAAAATTCATAATTTAATGAATTTTATTTAAAAATTCACAATTTAATGAATCTTATTTACTTATATATATGTATAGTTTAAAAAAATATTGAATGAAAAAAATTGTATGAAAAAATGAAATTTCCTAGAATTTGTACTCTAATTCCGAGTGCTGGGCTCTGCTAATATGTATTTAAGAATAACCGTAAACATTTTCAAAAGAATATATTTTACAGAACCCTCTTTCGATTTCGGTGTTTGAGCATCGAAGAGTCAATTTATCTTTAATGAAACTTAAAAATTAAAAGATTGACGTTTTGCAGTTAAGGATTTTAATAATAAATGAACTCTGTCTCGATTTTTCCATTTACTGTTTTTTCTTACTCTTCGATTTCTTTTTTAAAAATTCCTTTATAAAATTAATAACACTTTCAAAATTTCTGTTTAACAGACGCTAAAATCGTAAAAAGGAAAACGTAAAACGCCCATTTAGCGTTGTTTTTTTTTTTGTAAAAGACACTAAATAGAAAAAATGTCCTTTTTGGTTTGTCAAAAATCGCTAAATCTAGCGGGAGAAGCGCTAAATCCGCAAGTACTGATTTAAGAACAATATTTGCACTCTATGTTATCAGTTTTTATTATTTTCATTCTGATATCGAAAATATATTAATCTGAAATATTTTACAATAGTTAATCGCCCATATTTTGTATTTTTCATTCCCATGAAAGTTTAACCATCATAAATTTCGTATTCTTTTCACTTTTGGTGTGGAAAAATTCTCAATGGTTTCAGTTTCATGGGTTTGAGAAATACAGAACGAGCCAGCAAACAGTTTTTTTTAAATTATCTTTGCCTTAGTTTAAATATGTACACACACTAACAAGGTGCACATAAACTGAAATTGCTGTGGCTGTATTAAGTTATTTTCGCTGTCATGGCTAAATAGTTTTTAAAAAAATTTTCTTTAGAAGCATAAAATCTATTATTACTGAATCTTTGCCATTAGAGAGAGAGGTAACAATACCATGTCTTTTTTGCAGTGCTCAATAATTATAATTATTTATGTATTTAATATAATTTGAAAAACTGATATTAATTTTATAATTTCATATATTAATTTTTTGAAACTAAAACAATTCAACATAAAAACCAAATTCTGAACTTAACTTAGAAAACAAAATTATATTGCATAAATCTGTACTTAAACCAGTTTGGACTTATGGTGTGGAACTTTGGGGAACGTCTGTCCAGTAATTCATATATTGAAATTTTAAGTCAAAAACTTTAAGAGTGATAACAAACTTTCTAAAAAAAACAACATTATTCTAAATAATTGGCATTGGTTCAATAAAAGATTAAATAAATAGATTTTTTGAAAGATACGCAAGTCGTAAGTGATTAAAGAAAACAATTTTAATCGCACACTAAATCATCCTTAAATACATCAAAATATTTAAATAGAATTAATTTTATATATCATATAGAAACATTATTAGATAAGACTTCATTATTTTCATAGTATAGATTATCATTAGCACGAAAAAAATTATTCAGGGCATCAAGGTTTTCAATACAAAATGGTTTATCAGTACTCAAACGCTTGACATATACAAGTCCCCGAAATGAGTAGGCAGATTGCAGTAGTTTTTGTTTCTTCAGGGTAGATGCTTCTCTAAGAATTTTGTAGTTCCCGTTAGTTAGATTTTCATGTATGAAAAAGTAAGGATTTTTATCATCTGGTTGGAACCCAAGCAACGTTAACAATAAATTTTTGTGTTTCTTTTTATATTCATTTAATGCTTTTAGAACAAAATTTTTATCATACGGAGTCATCAGCCTAGCAATTATAACACCATCAGGGGAATTTTCAACGTTTTTGTTGTTTTTATTTTGCAATCGGTGGATATATTGCACTGGCGGAGTAGAAATTTTAAGAATCTTACAAATGGTATCAAATAACAGATATAAGTCTTCATCAACACCAAAAGGAACTCTATTAATACGCAAATCACATGCAACGATTGAATTTGAATGTTTTAGAGTTTGAATTTTTAATTTTCTAATTTCATTTTTCATTTCTATAATTTCACCCGACACTGTTTCAAGTTTAGCAACTCTTAAAGTAACATCTTTTAGTTCTTCTCTTATCTCACGAAATCTCTTATCGATTTCATTTAAGAGACGATCTTCAGCTTCCTTGACCGTATTTTTTATGTCTTCCGCAAGACGGGATTCACCTTCTCTTAAAAGAGCACAGAATTGTGTTATTTGTTCATTAATGCTCTCTGTTTGTTTTGTCATTTTTCTATCCAGCCATTGCCATAGTCGAGAAACTGATTCATCCTCAAATAAAACGGGGAGTCCAAGATTGCTTAAATCAGCATCAACTGCAGTTCTCTTAGATGATTGGCGTGTATTCATCATGTTTACAAAATATATTAAAGAGTTGTTATTATTTATTATATTTTTTTTGTATAGGTTTCAGTTCACGAACAGTATTAGTTATTACTGCTTTGAAATTTTATTTTTTGGTTGTTTTAGTTTTGTTATTTGATGTTCAATATTTTTGTTGTTTTTCCTCTTCGTTTGTTTATGCTCACTGTTAATTTGTTTTTTTTTTTTTTATTTTTTGCTTTGTTCGATGCACTTGTGTGTTTTGATTGTTGTTATAGTTATTGCTTGATAGCTTTACTTAATATTTGTTTTTACTTAAATTTTATTTTTGCAAATTACTTCAATTTTATATTAAGTTAAAATTTAAATAGTGGCACACTGATGTCAGAAATTATAAAAATATTGTATTTAGTACAAATCTTATATAAAACTATGTTTTAAAACTGTAGATTTTAATAAATATGAGAAGATTTAAATTCTCTTCATTCTCTTAAATTCTAAATAGGGGTCATATGTGACCCCAATTCCAAAAGGGTTAATGGGGTCATATTATTTTTTTTCCCGAATCCCTAGGCTATTAAGATAAAACATAACATTTAAAAGTAGACAAGTGATGAATTTTTGATACAAAGTGTTCGGAAATAGTACATTTACAGAATATTTTACAACAATCCCATTTTTCTCGAAATCCGCAAAAATAAAATCCTTGCCAAAAAAAACCTGGTATAGGGATTTAAATAAAAATTCATACAGTTAATCTCTAATATACATTTAACAAGACCTTAAAGAGCTAGATCAATTTTTTTAAAGTTTTTTAAAGAAAATTTTTCAAAACTTGAAAAAGGAGTTTTCAAAATTTTATCAAAAAAATTGCCATTTTCGGTCTCAATGCTTAATAGGTTAACAAGGTGGTAATAAAACAATACTTCATATCTGAATACTTACAGGTATAGAGACTAAAACAAAATGTTGGCTTTAATTAATTTCTTAAAGTTTAAAAAAATGCCATCAAATTTCATGACCTAGTTTTTTTTTTGCTTTTGCTATTTCTTAGCGAGTTTTTATTCGATTTTGAAGTTTTATAGCTTTTTTCGAAAGATAATTTAATACTGATCCCGAATTATATAACAATTTTCGTAAAATCTGAAAGAAAGTCATATTTTCCCCATATAAAACACTCTTGAAATTTTCAATGGCGTTGAGCCACCTCTAAATGTTTTTTGATTGTCCCAAAACTTTGCATTTCTCAGTTTTTTTTGGTATTCGCATATTTCTAGGGGGTGCGACCGAGAGTTTGAATACTTTTTCTTTTCTCCATATAATGAAGGGCCACCCTAATGTATACATACTTGTAAACAACAACACAATCTTGTATTTTGCTTTTTATTGGAATCTTTGGAAACCAAGTTATTTATAATTAATTACACTACATGACAGTTTTTTGACCAAATGTATCTGATCCTAATCTTTCTGTAAATTTGTCCGCTGAATCCGAATATGAAGTCAGAATGGTCAAAAGTAGAATAGTTTTCGAGATATTCCAAATTTACCGTTATTTGTGTTTTTAAAAAAGATGATGTCACTTAAATGCAAATATCTTCAAAAATATTAGACGGATTATGTATTTTTTTTTCTTTTTAATGAATAATAATAAAATTACTAAAATAACCATGGGTTGTTTGTGAAGATTATTCAAGAAGTGACTGAGTTACAGTGGACAAAATTTCAAACTTCATGAAAAATTTTAAAAATTTTGCAATTATTTTGTTTCAATAGGAACATTTAGCGCCTAACAAGACCCATTTTGGTGTAAACATGACAAAGCTGCAGGAGATTTAGTGAATTAACCCACTTTTCACTTTTTATCAAATCAAAAAACCAAAGGAAGTAAATACGCAAAATTTGAAAAACGAACGTTTTATATATTAGAAACATTGAAATATTTTGTAAAAAAAATTACTAAAAAAGCTTATGTTTTTAAAAATAACGCGGGAGAAAATATTTTTAAGAATGGAAAAGTGTAAAACGCTTTATTCATTAAAGATTTTTGACAACACTGCTTTTGGGCTGACATGTTCAATTTGTTTGCTAAACGTTTTGATTCTCTTGAAACGCAGAATTCATAATAACAAGAACGAAATGCAAAACTTAATTTATATTCAAGAACAAACCAAAAAAAGTTTTGCTATGCTTGTGGAGTTTATAGTTTTGCGGAATGACAAAATGCATTTTAGCTGTAGTTTGAAGTTAACCCATAAAACATTTTGAAATCTTGGACTCCAAATAGTTTTTTGCACTTCATACAAAACTCACTTAAATGTCAGACGCAATGAAAGTATGCATTTCTTAATTTAGTGTTTAAAAAATATGTAATCTTAAGCTAATTTACTATACCGCAGGCAGTATGTGCCATTTAATCTTCCCGATACATATTCAACTTGACTTATTCAAAAATTTCGTCAAAGCTTTGCTAAAATGAGGAAACAGTGTCGCATTTGAATACCTGAAAACAGGTTTTCCCAATGTATCAGGTGCAAAAATTAAAGAAGGACTCTTTGTGGGACCATAAATTACAAAGCTACTGAAAGATCCCAAATTTGATTCGATTTTGTCTGAAGATGAACCAAAGGCATGGAGGTCAATTTCTTTGCGTGTATAAAGCTTTCTGAGAAGTTTTAGGAACCGAAATTATGAAGACATTATTCAAGATTTGTTAAAAAACTAGGAGAAAATTGGTACAGTTTTTAACACGATTTTGAATTATTTTTTTATATTAACATTCATTTTTAAATTCTTTCTTTTAACTCATACTCGCTATCTGTCTGTCTGTCGTGGGTCAACCCCATTCCCCCTTATCCAATTGATCTGAAACTTGGCCCATAGTCTTGTTGTGAAAAAAGATTAATCTTGGGGTAGTCACGCACAGTATAGTCACGCACGCATAGTCACGCACAGTCACAGAGTGATCTAAGTGTCATTTCCCCTCATCCAATCCATCTGAAACTTGGTCCATATACTTGCCGTGAATGATTAAATCCTCACTTCCCCTCATCTGAAACTTTGTGAATAGACTTGTTGTTGTCAAAGATTAATTTTGAGATAGTCACGCACAGTCACGGAGATATTAGTTTAGAAGATATAACCGTTCAAAGTTGACCGACTTTCGGTTTTAAAAAAAAACACAGATTTTTAGTCAATTTGTTGCGATTTCAGGTGTAATATCACGAAAAATAGGTAACGAATCGCCTTATTTTTTGTTTGTATTGATTAATGTATTTATTAAATGTATAATGATAAAAAAAATTAACTGTTTGCTTTGTGTTTCTCCTGGTAAATCACTATTTAAAAACTATCCGTTTTTTCACTATTTTCCAACTTTGAAGGAAAATAAAAAAATCTATATTTTCTATATTTGCCATATTTGCAAAACATGTTCTCTGATTATTTCTTTACATAATTCAAAAGGTTTTATCTGCCCGTACGTGCTCGTTTGGCTTCTAGAGGTTAAAAAGACATGGTTGCAGAAATTGTATGGTGCGCATCCCTTACATGTTTTAACTGACAGTAGTTTGATCTAATAGTTTGAAAATTGCATTTTAAGTCGGTTGTCTACCTGTGACCCTCTGCTAAAGTCTACTCCCAATATTCTGTAACAGACACAGGATGCACAAAAAAAAACTCATTGAAATTCGCAGGTACGCACCTCACTTAAAAATTACTTTGGAGTACAAATGGTCAAGAACAATATTGACTTATGGTCCCTCCAGGTAGGCACAAATCTTATTTAGACACGAGCACTATATCAAAATTGCATAATTCAGCCTAAATCCATATGTATGCAGGGAACAGGTAAATTTTTAGGCATGGTAACATAAGCCTATATTGCAAAATAAGCATAATGCCTGGATTAGTCTACGATTGAAAGTTGGCGCAACAAGTACTGAAACCATGGCGTTAAACAATTTAAAATTATTTGAACTGTTTAGAAGGTCAACCACACCAAAGTTTTTCACGGAAGCTGCTTTAGAAGAACTTGATAGCTTATACGGAAATATTGAGAGAAGCGAAATTATAAAAAATAATTTTTATCTGATATATACAAATATTAAGGCAAAATGGGTGAAATCTAATCGAACCATTCAGAACTTTAACTCCAAATACGAGGACTGGCTTGATGAAGACACCATCTTGGATATATTGGCATTAGATAAACCCACCACATCAACCAGAGGAGCAAAAGGAAGGCCAAAAAAAGTATTGAGGAGTGCTCAATTTTCAAGAAAGAGGAAACTTGCCGATGCCACCAATGACTTGACCTCGAAGCATTTATCGGACGCGCTGTCGCAGATTACAAAATCTGTTGCTGATGCAAGCCCACTGCGACTAAAAAGGATTAAGGAAATCATTCGCACGCCCACAAACGCACACATTAAAAAGTATGGTTCCGAAGAAGCCTTGGCCTTGTTTATGGACTTACAACTTTCCAAAGAAAAATATGAGATACTACGGGCATCTTTGATGCGACACGGGGCTGACGTTTTACCAGGATACAAGCATATTACGCAAGCCAAAATAAATCCACGACCACTGCATACGGAGTTTAAGGAAGTCTCTGTGAAAGCCAATCTGCAGGATCTCATGGAAAAATCCACGTCCGTCATCAGTGCATTATTGCCGACCAATAATGTTTCAGTTTGCAAGGGAATCGGCAGAACTCACAAGGACCACGGACATTGAAGAACAAATAAGCAAGATTAAGCCTACAAAGCTGCAAATTGGAGAAGGAAAATATATTGAATGCAATTACGAGTTCCACCTGACCATGGTTGACGGAAAAGTCGTAAACGAACTGACAGGAACAACCTCAACATTGTCATGCCCGATTTGCAAAAAGAGTCAGAAGAACTTTGGTAATTTAAACGATTCTACAAACGAGGAGAATTACGATTATTTAATGTCACCATTGCACGCAAGGATAAGGTTTATGGAGTTCTTGCTAAAACTGGCGTATACCCTACCACAAGAGGAGGAAAAATTCGATGAAAACACATCAATAAAGGATAAGGAAAAGATCAGAAAGAAGCAAATACAGGATGCTTTTTTTAAACAAGTTGGACCAAAAGTAGACTGTCCCAATCACGGATACGGTAACTCAAACGATGGAAACTCTTCTAGGAGATTTGTTGAAAATGATGAGGCAGTAACTAGAATCACTGGAATTGACAATCAAATCGTGAAAAGATTGGGAACGATCTTGAATGTTTTAAACTGCAAAGAAAATGTCAATTCTACAAAATATGGAGAATATGCATCGAAAACTGCATCACTTTTAGCAGAAATGTATCCACAGAAGAAGTTGACCCCGACCGTCCATAAAATATTGGCGCATGGCAAAGATATAATTGAGTACCAGTCTTTGCCAATTGGAGAGCTTTCTGAAGAAGCACAGGAGTCTCTTAACAAATTTTATAAAAAATATAGATTGCAGAACATATTCAAAGCATCAAGGGTAAGGCAAAATGAGGACCTCTTCAACATGTTGGCAGCATCTTCCGATCCACTTATTTCTTCCCTGCGGCATGTGAAGTCACGAATAGAGTTAGAAAATAATTATAGTTTAGAATTGATTAGTTTTTTAGATATACCTTCTCGTACGAATTGTGATGAATATTTTACAGAAAATTGAAAAAATAAATTTAAAAAAGAAGTAATTTTTTTTAAATTTGTTGGGTAATAATTTAAAACATAAAACCCTAAAGAAAAAAATAAAAACAATCTAAAAATGTAAAAATAATTTTAAATTAGAAGATAAATGCAAAAAATATTCAAAAAAAATTCAAAAAATAACGATTGTTTGTTTGGACAGAGTTGTATCTTCTGAAATTAATACAAAGTAAAGCTGTATGGTACGAAAACTGAAAACTAACCACACTGCTCGTAGGCCTGACTTTAGGTGAGTGTGTTAAAGCGCTGACCAAAAAGTGCAAGTACGAGTGTATGTGAAGTTCACGGTTGAAAACCTCACGGCCGCCCTAAGTAGAGAAAAATTTTCATATAGAAACAATCTATTCAATTAAAACATAACAATTATCACAATGTTCAATAAATCGCTGATGAAGGCTGAAATGCCAGAAACCGGTCCGATTAAGAATACAGTGCAGTTATGAATTTTTGAAATATATGCTTTCTTCTTCTTTACCACGCACCATTTAAACAAAATTAAAAAAATTGCATATTAATTACAGTAGTAATTGCAATATGTCTGAAAAATGACGATAAATCAAACAAACAAAAAATTTCTTCGCTTCAAAGCGTCATCTCAAATATATGTAAAGTGCATATGTAGTTATGTACAAAAACCGTACATCACATATGACAACTCTTACGAAAACTGAGAATAGTGGAAATTAGAAGATAAATGCAAAAAATATTCAAAAAAAATTCAAAAAATAACGATTGTTTGTTTGGACAGAGTTGTATCTTCTGAAATTAATACAAAGTAAAGCTGTATGGTACGAAAACTGAAAACTAACCACACTGCTCGTAGGCCTGACTTTAGGTGAGTGTGTTAAAGCGCTGACCAAAAAGTGCAAGTACGAGTGTATGTGAAGTTCACGGTTCAAAACCTCACGGCCGCCCTAAGTAGAAAAAAATTTTCTTATAGAAACAATCTATTCAATTAAAACATAACAATTATCACAATGTTCAATAAATCGCTGATGAAGGCTGAAATGCCAGAAACCGGTCCGATTAAGAATACAGTGCAGTTATGAATTTTTGAAATATATGCTTTCTTCTTCTTTACCACGCACCATTTAAACAAAATTAAAAAAATTGCATATTAATTACAGTAGTAATTGCAATATGTCTGAAAAATGACGATAAATCAAACAAACAAATAATTTTTTTTAGTTACCATAAAATTGATTTTTCTACAAATTTGAACTTTGATAACCCCTACAAAGCGTAGCACCCTTTCCAAACGCTCATTTCATAGGCTGAACAGTTATCTATCATATGCTGTTTAAACTGTTCAAAAGATATGATTTTTGCAACGAAAAAACTCAAATGGCGCCACTGCGCATCGCCTCCATTTGACAACATTATAGCTATCTTTTATGCATTTTTTTTTTTAATTTTAAATAATGTCCAGTTACTGCAGGCTGTTTTTGGTAACGTACCACTATTTTTTTTTTCGTTTTTTTAAAGAAAATAATTACTTATTTGATTTAATAAACTGCAAACTTATGGATAAGAGGGATTAAATGTTCTTCACATTTTTTTTTTCATTTTCAGAATGTAAGATTTAAAATTTTAAAACAACAAAATCTATTTAAAATTTTTACCATATTCTTCGTGAACTCAACTATTTTCCCTTTTAGTCATTGATAAACACATTCATACAAAATCTACACAAACCCATTTAGTATCGGCACTGTGTTACGTCCATGGATTTCGATCAGTTTAGTACAACTAACACATGCTCATAAACACTTTTACTAACTCAATTCTCTCGATGGCCACAACTGGTTTAAAGTGATATTTCGTAAATTGACACACACATATCTCGCTCAAAAATGAAATTTTTTCATACGTAAAAGCAAAAAAAAAAAAACAAGTAAGAAAATTGTAGTCGGTCTAGACCGACTATACGATACCCTATACCATGCGTTTAGAAACCCTATCTCTTAGGCCCAATTAACTGGACATAGAAAATAAGCAAAAACCAAATTTGAGTGGGATTTTTATTAATTTTTTTGGCTGCAGATATGAAAAAGTTCATATCGGATGCTATATCTATATGGGGACTAGGTCGAAAAATGGACCAATCCTGATCATGTTTGGTAAAGTCTCTTGTATTTTGCAAAAATATATACAAACAAAATTTGAGAAAAATCAGTGCAATATTTTTGTTTTTAATAGATTTAAGTGAAGATCGGGAAGCAGTCTATATGGGGCCAAAGGGATCATTTTTGGACTACTCATTAATGGATGTAATGAACGCATACAAACCCAATTTGAGTAAGATCTATATGACAATTTGGATCTTATGGCAATTTATGTCGATTTCATATGGGTAATTTGTATGGGGGCTAGGTCTGAACATGGACCGATTCTCACCAATTTCAATAGCGTTCATCCCATGGCCGATAAAAGCTTATATACCAAATTTCATCAAAATATATTCATATTTGCGACCTGCAGTTTGATTACAAGCTTTACATGGACACACAGACGGACGGACGGACGGACGGACATTGTTAAATCAACTCAGAAAGTGATTCTGATTCGATCGGTATAATTAAAGACGGGTCTAGGTCAAATATTTTTGGTTGTTACAAACAGCAGCACAAAGTCATTATACCCAAACCACATAGTGGTTTAAAAAAATTAAAAGAAGGCTTAGTTTCTATATTGACACAAGAATTAAAAACCAAATAATTGTTCGCATTTTGCGACGGAAATAGCCGTCTTATCATGAAAGTCTACGATATAAATGACAGCGTATGCCGTCGTGTCACATTAGAATTCTTAGTCTTGGCGACATTTGCCGTCCTTGTTCGCTAAAGGGTTAAAAAATAAGTTAATATGTCTTTAAACATACATCTTCTGCATTCGCACTTAAATTTGTTTCCAAATGACCTTGGCGATGAAAGTGACGAGCATGGTGAGGATTTTCACCAACAAATACAAGAAATGGAACGCCGCACAGTGGACCATATTTTGAGAAGGCGGCCAAAAATCTTTTTTTTTTTGTTACCGATTTTAAAGTTATGTTATTCATTTCAAAGTAAATACTACTAAACCTCGGGAGCCAAAAAATTGCAACTCTATCTCAATTATGTCGCAGCGAACAGGGTCTTCGAAAATGGGCTTTCTCAGTATTTTGCTAAAATTAAAAATTTCTTTGTAAATTTTTATTTTTGAATGACTGTAACTTTTTTGATTTAAAAGATTTTGAAGTGAAATAAATTTTGTGTAATTTTTTGACTTCCATACTATTAATGTAAAGTCATTCCGAAATTAAAAAAAAAAACAATTTTTAAAAAAGGTCCAAATTTTCCGAAAATCTCTTACTTAATAGAGCATAACTCCTGCCAGTCAAAAGCAGTCAGAAAAAATCTTGCACTCTTCTATAAACCGAACCCTCCCCTATACTCCTATATCCCATTATACACCCGCCAGTTTCCGCCCGTGTGCACCAGAACAATTTTTCTGACCCAAGGTTAGATATTTTCTGCAAAATTTATGGGTACAAAAGTTGTCCACTATGTGGTTAGGATATATTAAGTTTGAGGTGATGTTTGTAACTGCCAAAAATATTGGACATTTATCCATCTTTTATTATGCGGATAGACTCAAAAACACAGCGGTGTATTTTTTTGCGTGTCGGTAGAGTTGTCAGGAGTTGTTATATACTTATAAAAAAGGGTTGATATATAATGCGCTTTATTGTTACATGTACATTTACATAGGTATCTTTCAAAAATATTAATAGTCTGAATTAGAGTTATATAGTTTAAATACCTGACAAAATGGGAAATAATTTAAATAACAGGTAAATGGTAAATGGTATGCTTCACCTTTTAAAAGGGGTTAGGGTGTGGGCTTTTTATGCTTCTAAAATTGGTAATAAAATATAAAAATTTTTACTTTACATAATTGCAAGCAAGAGTATTTATAATAATGTTTCCACAATTATTATTCATTACAATTTGTGCAATGGCTAAGTACTGTTACAGAGATCTGGCAGATATTTATTTTCAACGAAATGATGTAGACGATGTAATTTTGCACATAGTGAGCAACGACTTCTTTAAGAATTGTAACCTAGAAGACATTGAAATGCACAAAGGAAAAATATTAAACTAAACCGTGGTGTATTAAAGGTTCAAATTTATGTTTTTGTTAGTTCAAAATTAATTAAAATTTATTTAAATGTGATATAATCCCAGATTATTACGAAGTCCCTTGATAAAGTCGACAAAAAATCGACGAAACGTCGGGAAAATATGGAATTAATTTGTTTTATTTACATCAACAACAATAGGCCCAAATAGCTTAATAAAGGAAACTTTAAACCACATAATTAACACTTGGCCAAATAAAAACAACCAGGACAAATTACTAATTTTGCATCGAATTTGAAAAGACGGTACATTGAATGCTCTCATAACAAGGCAAAGATGTACAAACGTTACCAAGACTGGTTAATAAAGGAACTTATTTTTGAGAGTGCATCTACAACTGCCAACGAAAGTGGAAAAAAGCGTCGACTATCAAAACCAATTGACGGATGTAGTGAAATATCTCGAAGGCGCAAGCTGGAGAATGTCAAAGAAGAAATTTCTCAAAGAATTATTAAGGATTAATTTTTGCACCAAATTCAACCAACCCAAAATAAAAAAAATAAAATTGAAATAATTGAAAAAATAGTAGAAGCGAGCCCAAGGCGAACAAAGAGGATTTTGAAAAGCATTCCTACACCAATTGGAGATAAGAAATTTACGCCGGAAGAAGCGTTCGCCCTATTTTTGGATTTGAAATTGACCAAAAATCAATATAAGTTATTGCGGAAGCGAACCAATGAAAAGAATTGTGGGATTTTTCCAGAGCATCGAGATTTAGTTTCAAAAAAGAATGCTTTCTTTCACAATCTGCTATTAGTGTCACTTCAAGTTCAGCAGAAATAAAATTGCTAGATCTCCTTGAACGTACTGCAGAACGATTGCTAAATACGCTTGATACTGATAATTAAAAAAAATTGGTAATGGCAGCATTACTTTAATTTCTAAATGGGGATGTGATGAGTCCTCTGGTCGGAAACAATACAAACAAATTTAATGCCGAAAATTCATCAGATGCTAATTTATTCATGGTATCTTTCATTACAATGCGCTTAACAAAGATTTATAGCGGCTTAGAGCCGTCAACAAGTATGACAACAGAAATTGTTGTATGGAAAAAGAAAATTCCTTCTTCAACAAAGTATTGCAGAACAATAAAATTTGCGTTCAAAAAGGAAACCAAAGAGGTCAAAACTAAAGAAGTTCAAAAAATAAAAGATCAAATTAAGGAACTTCAACCAGTAATATTTAAATTTGATGACCAAGACATTGGAGTACATTCTAAAATGTGTCTCACAATGATTGATGGAAAAGTTGCACAAGCTTTAACTGGAACAAAGTCAACGTTAAGCTGCATTATATGCCAAAAGACATCAAGTCAATTAAGCCAACCCCCACCAGAAGAAGATAGTTTTTAGGAAGCCTACGAATTTGGAATGTCCCCCCATCATGCTAGAATAAGTTTCATGGACCATATTCTTAAATTGGGTTATGATTTGGATTTTCGTCCGTTAGGCGAAACAGTGAGAAAAAACAAAAAAAATGAAGAAAAAAGAAAGTAAAAAAAAAAACAAATTCAACAAAAATATCTACAGCTAGGCCTCGTAATCGACCAACCAAAACAAGGGGAAGGAAACACAAATGATGGAAATACTGCAAGGAGATTTTTTTCCGATCCGGAAACCTGCAGCATCTATCACAGGTGTAGATCATGAATTAATAAGATGATTCAAAATCATATTACAAGTTCTAGCATGCAGCAGAAATATAAATGCAAAAAAATTTGGAGAGTACGCCAATAAAACAGCTATACTTTATAATGAAAAATACTCTTGGAGATATATGCCATCCACAGTTCATAAAATTTTGTACCATGGGGAACAAATAATTCAAAACAGTATGCTACCAATAGGAGATCTATCTGAAGAAGCGCAAGAAAAAAGGAACAAAGACTACAGATTCTTTTGCGAGCACAACAAAGGAAAATGTCCAGATGTTGTACTAATGAAGACCTTATCACTATTTTGTTGTGCACTTCAGATCCATATATGTCCAACATTCGTCAAAAATGGAAAACTACCTGTATTGATTTAGACGAAGAAGCTAAACAACTTCTAGAAGATGAAAATCAAGGCTATTTAGAAGAAATTTTTACTAAAATTGGTTGATTTAAAGTACTTTTTCATTACACTAACAATAAGTTACACTTTTTTTTATATAGTTAAAAAATTTTCTTGATTTAAAAATTTATATATTTTGTAAATTTCCAATAAAAATTGTTATATTTCATAAATTTACCATAAAAATGATATAGAAATATTTAAAAAGACAAAAAAAAAATTTAACTAAAGCTCTCTATCTTGAACCTAATAAGGTAACTTTTACGTTCCTTGCTTAATAAATTATATTTTAACTCGGGATCTTTCAAAAAAAAAAACAACCTTTGGCCCTTGTGCACATTAGGACTAAAAAGTTTACGGGGGCCAAAGTTTGGCATTTTCGGAAAAAATAACTTAAAAAATTGTTAAAAAGTATTAGTTGTAAAATTAACTGAAAAAATAAGACATTATATTTAAAAAAACCTTTTTTTACCATTTAACACTTTACTTTTGTACTAAAATTGAACTACAAATGAAAATGTATTTTAAACCCTCCGTAACTTTTTTATTTTCGGTCGAAATTAACGTTTTACAGCAAAACTTAAAGGCTAAGGTCTCACCTACCAAACAAAAAAAACCGCATATTAAAATTCCAATCCAATCAAAAGTTATAGATTTTTGACCGCCTTCTCGTCAAATGGTCCACTGTGCGCCGGTATCAAGGGGCGTATGATGAGGCAATGTTGGACGACTACTGATGGTTCCTTGTGCGACAGGCAGAAAATAATCACAATAAGCAAAACAATTCAACAGTTTTAAGCAATTTTTAAAATCTTTCTTTTAACTCATACTATCTGTCTGTCTGTCTGTCGTGGGGCGACCCCATTTCCCCTTATCCAATTGAACTACAACTTGGCCCATAGTCTTGTTATGACTAATTTTGGGGTCGTCACGCATAGTCACGGAGTGATCTAAATGTCATTCCTCCTCATCCGATCGATCTCAAACATGGTCCATACATTTGCTGTGAAAAAAAGATTAACTTTGACTTAGTCACTCACAGTCATGCATGGTCAAGCACAGTCACGGAGAGATTTAAAACGGATTTCCCCTCATCCAATCAATCTGAAACTTGATTGATATACTTGCTGTAAAGAAAGGTTAACTTTGGCATAGTCACGCACTGTCACGCATAGTCACTAGGGTGCTCCATAAAAAAAATTGTGAAGTATTGACTGGGCCACCCCCTAAAAATATGTGTTTGGGTGTAAAATAACGTCTACCAAAAATTAGGACAGTCGGATAGAGGAACAAGTGCCTCAACGGCCCTGAAGTTTGATTTGATCTTGAATTAAAAGAATTACAAAATCGTAATAAACAATAAATTATCTTTCTAATAAGGCAAAAAAAAACCTAAATCGGTTAAAAAAACCAAGTTATTACAATTACCCCAGGCAACTAATGTGTCACAGAACGATTATTGAAGAAGTTCGAGCTCAAATTTTTAAATTTGTAGAAGCAATGTAATGCAAAACCACTTTTGTGTTTTATTAGCTCCAAGGTACTCAACTAAAGTGTATTTTTTATCATATGCTTTGCAAACCCGTTTTAAAGCCAAAATGTCTGAATTTTTAAACACAGTTTTCAAATATCCAATTTTAAAGTTTCAAAAATTTTTTTAAAGAAATTTAAAAAAAATCAACGATTGGACTTTATGGTTTAATTAAGCACGTATCAGGGACTAAAACCTCCAAAAATTTAAGGTATTACTCTTTTGATTTGGCCAGTGCAGCGGTTTAACTTCAGCGTATTTCGGGAAAACAGCGAGTTAAGGTTTTATTAAATTTTTGAAGGTTATAGTCCATAATATGTGCTCAATTAAACCGTAAAGTCCGATCGTTGATTTTTTTAAATTTCTTTAAATAAAATTTTTATACTTTAGAATTGGAGATTTGAAAACTGTGTTTAAAAATTCAAACTTTTTGTCTTTAGTTTAAGACGAATTTGCAAAGCACATGATAAAAAATACATTTTAGTTGAGTACCTTGGAGCTCATAATATACAAAAGTGTTTTTGCATTACATTATTTGTACAAATTAAAAAATTTGGGCTCGAACTTCTTCATTAAGCGTTCTCTGACGCATTAGTAGCCCGGGGCAATTGTAATAACATTGTTTTTCTTAAACTGATTTAGGTTTTTTTTGTCTTATTAGAAAGATAATTTACTGTTTATTACGATTTTGTAATCCTTTTAATGCAAGATCAATTTTGAATATTAAAAATTTTAAGAAATTAAAAAAAGTCATATTTTTACCATGCATACCGTTTTTCAAACTTTAGGGCCGTTGAGGCACGTGTTCCTCTTATCCGATTGTAAAAATTTTTTGTGAGACGTGATTTTACATCCAAATATATATTTTTGGGGGGCGCCCCAGTAAATAACTGACATTTTTTTTGCTTCATACAAGGTTGGAGCACCCCAATGGTCATGGAGAGATTTAAAACGGGTTTACCCTCATCCAATCAATCTGAAACTTGGTCGATATACTTGCTGTAAAGAAAGATTAACTTTGACATAGTCACGCACATGCATAGTCACGAAGAGATTAAAAGCTTACTTCCCTTCATCCGATCGAAACTTTGTTCATAGACTTGCTGTCACCAATATTAACTTAAAGATAGTCACGCATACTCACGCACAGTCACGGAGAGAAAGAGTTTTAATAAAAACTTTGCTTTTATGGCTTAAACTATATATTTATTGTTACTAACACTTAGCTTTGTTTATTTACTTGTTGTGTTTTTTTTTTTTTTTTTTGATTTGATAAAATCGAAAAGTGGTATAATTCAATTGATCATCTATAAGTTTGTCGTTTTCTCAGATCTGGATTCTATTAGGCACAAAATGTTCATATTGAAATAGACTGACGTAGTAAGTGATAAAACTTAAAAGAAATTTATTTTTTGGTTAACAAAAAAAAAAAATGAGAAAAATTGCAAAGAAAATCATTAAAATTGTTGTGAAATTTTAACTTTGGCCCACTGTAACTAAGTCACTTCTCGACCAATTTTCACAAAAGATCTGCGATTGGTTTAGTAATTATATTATCTTTTAATAAAAAAAAGAAATTGAAAATCTGTCGAATATTTTCGAAGATACTTTTATTAAAGTGACATCATCTTTTTTAAAAACACAAATAACGATAATTTTGCAATATCTCGAAAACTGTTCCACTTTTGACCATTCTGACTTCACATTCGAATTTAGCGGACAATTTTACATAGGTGTCAAAAACAATTGGTCACGACTTTTTTGAAAATTTGTATTATTATAAATTTTTCCTAATGTTTTTCGAATTTTTGAATACATTTAACAGATTTTGATGTACCTTCAGGATGAATTCGCTAATGTTGAACATGTTTAAAAACTATCTCATTTTTTTTTTACTTCGGATAACGATAAATGGCAAACTATTCGATCTAAGCATTATTAGTACCTATCACAATGCTTTGAATTTTAACATGAAGTAATACAATGCATTATTGTATGATTGTTGTAATTTTGCTAAGTGAGAAATAAGTTAGAATATCACAAAGTTCCTCTAGATGTATCGGACTAATCGTTTGTATTTTCCATTTGAGTTAATAACATATATTTCATTGATAGACTTTAAAAAAAGTCTATATTTATTGCAAAATGAACTTTCATATCACTCATCTCTAATTTTTGAAAACAAAAATATACAAATTAATCATTTTGAGTCGTTGAGTTGCCATGTTGATCTACATTTATTTATTTTACATAAGTGCATATATAACTGTTTAATTATTTTTTAAGAGTGCTTTTTTTATCCATAAATATAAATGACCCTTGACGCATATATCTGTATGTGTGTGTGTGTGTGTATACTTATATATGATAGATAGTTATTTGTATTTTATTTAAACAATAATAATAATGCAAGTTGCAAACAACACTCATACGTCTGATGTCGTATAACAAACAGTATTCATTCCTTTACAAATTTAGTAATACGCTTGGTCAATAGTCCGTTTGTGTCATCATCTGTATATTTGGATATAAATATTGAATGTGAAACAGTAATTTAACAAATAAAATATTATCACTTGTCATAAGGTATGACACACTTTAGAGATTTACTGCATGCAAAGTCTCTGTACCTTGACATACACACATACTCAAACACAACCATCATTTATGTCATTCTCACTCTTTTAGAGGGGGGGGACGCGTGAAGGGGTTTGATGGGACTATATTTATATTAAATCTATATAATATATTGTATATAATCGCAAATAAATGAAGACTGTTTAGATATCACAGATTAATTGATTTTTTTACAAACACACAGTGAATTTTTCTTGATTTCTACACAAATATTTAAAAATAAAACAGTAATTCAACGTATAAAACTAACACATACTCATTGAGGGCGCTGCTTGATGGTTTTTATTATTTATGGCTTCCGTATAACACAGTATTTATACAGTTATCGTTGAGCTGCAGCTGCTATTTTTTTTTTTATATTGAGGTAGTAAGTTATTTGTCTATTTGAAATTATTGCCAAAATTATTTATTAGAAGTTTACAAATTTTAAATATATAAACTTTTTCTTTATTAAAAGCTGTTTAAAATTGCACTTTTGTGTGTGTGTGTGTGTATGTGTGTTTGTGTGATTTTAAAATAGGTTGCACATTTTCTTTATTTTTCGGGGTTTTTTTTATATTTTGTTCTTCTTATTTTTGCCACTCCCGCCTCGATAACAACTGCGCTTTCCGTAGGAGGGCTCAGTTCATTTCAGTTCAGTTCAGTTTAGTTTAGTTTTGTTTTGTCATTTTGTGCATACTCAAAATAAGATTAAAATTTTAGTATTGTTTTCATTGATGTAAACAAAACACTTTCTAACGAGGAGATAATATTACAAAATGACCGCATGAGTGCTGGCACAACACTAGGCTTGTAAGAGGCCAGTGACGAAAGTAATCAGAAAACCAAACCAAGAGAAGAAGAGTTTAGAGCTTTTAACTCTAAAATTGTAAAGCAGTGTTGCAGTTTTCGTAAACTAGAGAAATTATTATTTAAAAAAAAGCTCTCATCTCATAGCTTTTTAAGAAAACTGGATAGAACTGCAAAGTTAAAAATTAAGAAGTTAGAATGGTTAAAATAAATTTAATACTCGATATTATAAAAATTTTATAATTAAATAAATAAAAAACGAGCGCGTACATATTAAATATTCATTGCTATAATATTATTATGGGTTGTCAAATGTACATAGAGTTTTTTTTTTTTATTTCGAAGCATTTTTTAAAAAGCTTATTTCTCTATTTCAAATTTGTGCCAAAACCTGCGCTTTTTAATTTTTCACTATAGCAAAACCCAGAGAGATTACAAGCAATAGAGAGAGAGAGAGAGAGAGAGTGAGAGTGTGAGAAAGCTTATGTATCATTTATATAGTGTAGCAACATAAATGAGTTCTTATACTGGAATACCTTGAGATTTTTATGTGTCACTGTAACAGTGGACTTTATTGCACCCAATCAATCGTATTGTCTAAGTAATCAAAAAAAAAAAAAAATGTAAAAAACAATAATGACAACGCTGAAATATCTTATATTATATTCCTCCTAATTCCATATCCAATGCTTTCGTTTTTCCGTTTTCTATTTTTTATGCTCGTGCAGTTTTTATCTTCTTTCAATTGAATTAAAGTACTTTTAGCCATATGTTGGGAGGAAGGTAGATGTGTGTGATTATAATATGTATGTCCATACAAATGTATTAAGGTACATCTATGTATAGTATTTCTCATACACGTGCTTTGATCAATTTTCGATTAATTGGATTTAATTCGCACAGATTGTTAATGGAACTTGATGTAGATTTTTGAACACTATTTTCGAAATGTAGCTTTGTAATAAAATAAATCAATAATAATTCATTTCAACAACAGAGCTAATAGTGATTTTTAAATAATCATTCATTTTTTAAACATATTAAACCCATGACACTGAAATTTATCCGTGCAATATAGCTATTAAATAGATAAATTAATATTGTCTTTGAAAGACAAAAAAATTGTTTTTGAAATTAATTTGAAAACAAGTATTAACTTGAATACAAATATTAAATGTAAATATTCGATGAGTGTACTTTAACAGTTCAATTTTTATTTTAGAAACAGAAATTATAATTATCCTGTGCTACTTAGTTTTAAAAATTTAGTTTCAAGGAATCTTTGAATTGATTACAGGTTGTCGGAATTTGGTATCATTAGTTCGTATTGCACCAAGGACGATTGGAGAATCGGTCACATAATAATCTCATTCAATACACTTTAAAGAACAACAGACGTAAAAGTAATATTGAGATCATTTAAAATATTAATCATACGCAAAATAAAATAAAAAATAACACTGTTGAACAAATTCAGGTTAGCAAAAGTTAGGTCGATTCTGAGAGTGAGGGGTGAAAATAGAGGCTAAATTAGAAGACCTGTATCGCGGCGTTTGTTTATGTTAGTTCGAATTTTTTTTTAATCGAACTTCGAACTTTGCAGTCAAATGCCGATTTTCAGCATATTGTTTACATGGTTTTTTGGCTGTAACTCGTCGACTAATTGATATTTTTTCAATCTGCAAATTATTGCTAGAGACCTGTGCAACAATTAAAATTTTTTAAAAAATTAATTTAGAAAATTCTTGTGGTGCTTATGAAGCAGAATGTTGGAAAAATTATTTTTTTTCATGCTTTTTGAAAATATTTTCCACAAAACTAAGTCTTTTTGCTTTCTGTTTGATCTATAATATGCTTCTTAGTTTCTTCAATAAATTTAATTTGAAAAGAAAATGGTCTTAGTCGATAATTTGCGTTAAAAATTCCAAAACCATTAAATAAATAGCGATTTAGGTAGAAATAATTAAAAAGGGAAGTTCCAAGAATTAGGAATTAGTAAAACAACTTTTTTGTTTTCAACCACCGCACAGGTAGCGATTTTTTTTATTTCGTACAAGCGAACTAATTTTAAAAATGAAGATTCAGTTAAGATTTGAAACTCAGCCGAAGCTGATGTCTTTAATTTTTGCTCGGTCGTGATAAAATTCGCTATTAATTTTTTTGGAACTTATTTCATTTTGTGAGTGATTTAAGTTAAGTGCATCGGTTTCATAAAAATAACAAAAAAAAAAAAAAAAACGTTGTATAATATATATTGTATTAAAAATATCGGAACCAAAATGTAAAATGGACCATTTTTTTAATGTTTGTGGACGTTTCATAGCAAGCGATGAAAAATGTGGCAATGCGAGTGATTTTTTTTTGGAAGCCTATAAACAATAATTCTCCAAGAGTTTATCACTGACGTAAACTATGCCCCTAAAAAAGTTTGCTTTAATTGCTATTCAACTCTTATACAATGGAAAAGTGAAAAGAAGAAGGCTATGCCTTTTGGTATACCAATGATGTAGTTAGACAACAGCCCGCATCAAGAAGAAAATCGCTATGGATGTATCAATTACCATAAAACTTTGAATAGAAGGAAAGCAAAGAATAAAACTTATGTAGCAGTGCCAAGTGTCCAATTACCATTACCGCACTTAGAATTCGTTCCAGTACCAACATACCGAAGTACTGATCTTCAAACAGATATCAGTACTACAACCGCCGCTGCTAAATCCATGGATTTCTTCTCAGAATACGACCCTGGTGAAGGTACATCCTATGAAACATCAAAGGACCCAATCCTAGTCACACAAAACCAATTGGATGGAATTGTTGCAGAAGAGGAAGACGAGGAAAAAGAGGAAGACGAGGAAAAAGAGGAAGACGAGGAAAAAGAGGAAGAAGGGGAAGACAAAGATGAAATTCCAGAATATCTGTTGGACGAAATTATCGACCTTTCTGATGATGATGACGATGACCAAGATATTAGAGAGAGCAGTGATGTTGATCCACAGCCGCCTGCTAAACGGCAACTGGCCAAATCAATAATTTAATTTATTAAATTTTTTTACTTAAAACTTTTCATAACTAACATTTCAAAAATATATTTTTTTCCATATTTTTATAATTTCTTTTTCAATATTTTTTCAAAACCAACACTGAATAAAATTGGTACATAAAAAATGAGAAGTAAATTAATATTAAGCTGGAAAACGCAAGTTTTGTATTATGATTGTTTTCTTTTCAAATAAAATTTATTGAAGAAACTGAGAAGCATATTATAGATCAAACAGAAAGCAAAAAAGACTTAGTTTTGTGGAAACTATTTTCAAAAAGGATGAAAAAAAATAATTTTTCCAACATTTTGCTTCATAAGCACCACAAAAATTTTCTAAATCAATTTTTTTAAAAATTTTGATTGTTGCTCAGGTCTCTAGCAATAATTTGACTTTTACAGATTGAAAAAATATCAATTAGTCGACGAGTTATAGCCAAAAAACCATATAAACAATATGCTGAAAATCGGCATTTGACTGCAAAGTTCGAAGGTCGATTAAAAAAAAAATCGAACTAACATAAACAAACGCCGCGATACGGGTCTTCTAATTTAGCCTCTATTTTCACCCCTCACTCTCAGAATCGACCTAACTTTTGGTAACCTCACAGTGTAATATAACCCATAAAAATGAGTTTTGAATCTCTCCGTAACTGTGCGTGACTTTACGCGACTGTTTTAAAATTAATCTTTGGTCACAACAAGTCTATGGACCAAGTTTCAGATTGATTGGATGAGGCAAAATCCGTTTTAAATCTCTCCGTGACTGTGCGTGACCATGCATGACTGTGAGTGACTAAGTCAAAGTTAATCCTTCTTTCACAGCAAGTGTATGAACCAAGTTTCATATCAATCGGATGAGAGGAAATGAAATTTACATCACTCCGTGACTTTGCATGACTATGCATGACCACCCTAAATTTAATCTGTAATCACAATAATACTATGGGCTAAGTTTCAGGTCAATTGGGTAAGGGGAATGGGGTTGCCCAACCACAGACAGACAGACAGACAGAGAGTATGAGTTAAAAGAAAGAGCTTTAAAATTTGTTTCAAATAGTATCTATTTAATGTATATTGTATATAATGTACATTAATGAGATGTATATTCGATCGATATACATAAAAATAGATTAAATGGTCGAAAAGCGCGTTTTTGGATGCTGCTAAAAAACCAATTATTTATTTTCTGACGAGTTTTGAGAAATTCACAAAATTATAAAGAGATTTTATCAGGAATATCAAAAGTTTTTACATTTTTCTTTTACATTTTTTAACATTGGCGACATCTTTCTTTTAACATAACCTTAGACACATTAATGTTTACATATATTTAGATATTTTTAAAGTGCATTTTATTGGGTATAATAACAAAACGATATAACATATTAATTGTAAACAGGACTTTGAATTTTAAGAGTTCTTAAAAATGCTTACTTAGCTGACATTCTGATTTTGTTTTGCCTCTCGAAACGCATTTCTATTTTTGATGTATATTGATGAAATCTTCCAATCTGTTAGACTTTTATGGGAAAACCCTTGACTAAGATGCAGAAATGAATTTTCAATGACATAGACGCTTTCTTTGGATTTTTTGGTTTTTTTGTTGGACCAGAAGTCGTAAAAATTGTTCACAATAAAGGCTGCTTCGAAAAAAATAAATGTGTTGCTGCAGAATAAGATAAAATTTCCTTTGTTAGATTTGTAGTCATTTTTCAGACATATTCCAATTAATACTGTAGTTAATATTCAAATTTTAATTTTGTTTCAATGATGCGTGGTAGAGAAGAAGAAAACATATCGCACCTGTACCTCTAGAGTGAGTCAACTCAAAATTTTTCAATTTTCACTTTTTGCAAGAAAACGATACACAGTGGTCATATCTATCCACTGTAAAAATCTTACATCGATTTTTCAAGTCTTTCGTAAAAAAAAATACAATTATTAGGTGCGATATATTTCAAAAATTCATAACTACACTTTATTCTTAATTGGACCGGCTTCTGGCATTTCAGCCTTCATCAGCGATTTATTGAACATTGTGATTATTGTTATATTATAATTGAATAGATTGTTTCTATATGAAAGTTTTCTACTTGGGGCGGCCGTGAAGTTTGAACCTTCGTCTATCACACATACACTCGCACTTGCACATTTTGGTCGTGCGCTTTAACACACTCAATTAATGTTATACCTACGAGCAGTGTGGTTAGAATCAGTTTTCATATCGTACAGCTTTAACTTCGTATTAATTTCAGAAGATACAACTCTGTCCAAACAAACAATCGTTATTTTTGAATTTTTTAATATTTTTGCATTTAAACTTCTAATTTCCACCATTCTCAGTTTCGCCTTTTACATACTACATATTTCACTCTTTACATATATTTGAGATGATGTTTTGAAGCGAAAATTTTTGTTACATTTGTAGTCATTTTTCAAATTTCGTCTTTTGTGCAAAAGCTAAAAGTGACGAATGAATTTCTGGAGTCATCGAATTTCTTAATATCCTTGTTTAGAAAAATAACCGTAAATTTAAAATTTTCAATTTATTTAAATAAGTGAATTATTTATACACTCAAACATTTTTGTGTTTGAAGAAATGTTGCAAAAATTTCAGCGAAAGAAAAAAATTGTAGCAAAAATGGTTCAAAATTTTAGATATTCTTAATAAATAGTTTTGTTCACATAAAAAATTGAATATGTATATGTTGTAAAATCTCAAGTGATCATCTTTACAAACTCCGTCGGTTAGGAAACTAAACCATAAGCAGGGGTCGAATCGTCGCATTCCATAGTTAATAGTAAAAGTGAACGAGGTCTGACGATAGCCCGTCTTCTTTAATTAATAAACTTAAATGTGGAATTTTGATTGATTTTACTCGATATCGTAAAATTATGAGGTATTACAAATGTGTTTATATTCTGTTATTTTTTGTATGGAGACTCGAAAGTACTGAAAATTAGTTACGTATATATTCTTTTTTTGGAAATAGTTTAAAAGAAATAGTTTTAAAGAAAAAAAGAAAAACTGGTAATACATTTTGTAATAAACTAATTTATTTATTTTTGGCGTTTTTGATTTTGTCGATTTTTGTTTTTGCGATTTTAGGTTTTTGACAATTTTTTGACTTTGGCGATTATTGTTTTTCACTACTTTCAGTTTTTACAATTTTTGATTTTATCGATTATTGTTATTCGCAAAACTAGGTTTTGACGATTTTTGACTTTGGCGCTTTTTGTTTTTTGCGATTTTTTATTTTGGCGATTTTTGATTATAGCGAATTTTGAATTTTATTGATTTCTGGCTTAATAGTTTTTTGTTTTGTGTGATTTCTAGCTTTAACGATTTTTGTTATTCGGGAGTTTCGGTTTTGGCGATTTTTGAATTTGGCGATTCCGCCCATATTTTGCACAACTACTCACATTGGTAATTAATGTACTTGTCAAAAGTTTCAAGGCTGTCATTTTCATAGTACTTTATAGTTTGTTTATATAGGAGGTGCCACGCCCCTTGGTCCGATACAGCCATTTTTTCCGACTACTCACATTAATAAATTATGAACTCTGACATTGTTCCAAGGCATTATCTATTATAGTACTCCAATTATATGACATAAATATTTACTTTGTATGGTGCCATGCCCACTGGTCCAATCCCGCCCATTTTTTATCGGGCTACTCACATTAATAACTCATGAACTCAGATAAATTTTCAATATTTTCACTACTGCAGTACTCCAGATATATAACATTATATATTTACTTTGTTTGGGGGTACCATGCCCACTGATCTATCCCGCCCATTTTTTCCGAGTACTTACGTTGATAACTTATGAACTCACACTAAGTCCCAAGGCTTTATCTTTTACAGTACTATATGACATTAAATATTTACTTTGTATGGTGGGTGCCACGCTCATTTTTTCGCAACTCTTCAAATCAGTTTAATATGTTCATGTACATAGTTTCAGAACACTTGCTGTCTTAGTACTCCAAATATTATATGTTAAAATTAGATATTAAAACTTCAATTGAAAAATCCAAAAAAATATAGCCTATTTTTTCTTCCAGATAGGCTGTTACCTACTGTAAAAATTTCAATACGATCGGTCCAGTGGTGTTGTCTCCTGTAAACAACAAGTGTACAAATAAACGTACAAGTCTTTTATATATAAAATTTCAAATTTTTTTACGTATGTGTAATATTAAATTTATAACTGAAAAAATTATTCATACGCTCCCAAATACTATCACAAAAGCTTAAAGTGGGTATCGAAAAAATAAGTATTCTTGGCATTTGAAAATTATGAGATTTAACACGCCTTTAAATCAATTAAACATTTTCGTATAAAATTGTTTGATTCGATGTTTTAAGAAATCAAAATTGCGACTAAAAGAGTATTAGGTCAAGAATATTAAAAACAAAAAATTGAGTTCAAATCGTAAAATAAAAAACTGAAATTGTCTTACACTTAGAGGGTATATTTTTTGTGATTTAAGTCACATTTCCAAAGAAATTGAGTTAAGGGTGTTCTCTGAAGTTTGGTTGCATCGATAAAAAACGGTTACACTTTAATGGGAGAAGTTTTGTTAGTTAACGTAACAGCAAATGTTTAAATTTTGAAGCTATATATCTAGTAAAAATTGGCTGATTTGTACAGAATCTTATACTGTGTTTCCCATCACAAAGGTCTAACCATACTAATTATGTCATATCGCTATGGACTTTGTTCTGCACATTCTAAATTTGTTTGATACGCGTTTCTTTTGCGCACCATTTCTAAGAAATTCGCAATTTTTTTTGTTATAGCGATAAAAAAGCGAACGTTTTTTAAACAATTCAATTATATTCTATATTAAAAAAATTTTTAAAAATTATTTTTAGTTATTTTTTCGGACCTTTTTTAATTTTGTTAAGTAATAATATTTTTTTTGTTATTTTTTTTTTAATTATGAATATACATTTACTTATCAAAATATTTATTGTAACTTAAAGAAAAAATTATGTTATTTAAGTTTACTGTAATTATATTTTTTGGGATCCTAACATTATGCTACACTTTTTTTCAATATTTTTTACTAAGGGGTTAGTTACAATTAGGTCGGCAAACGATAACCGCACACTGTTGTTGTTAAACATGAATGACATGTTGTCGCTATGAATTGCTGGCCCAATTGTGTTTAATTTCTTCTGCGCAACAATATTTGGCTTCGATTTTGTATATTATCCTTAAAATATGTTAACTTTTTAATATCATCTTCAAATTTAATCGTTATATTTTTAAAATAAAGGCTACTATGTTTCTTTGGAATTGTGTGTCTAAAATTTACATTTCTAACAAAAAGTATTCATTTTTGTTAGTTGATTACATTCTTTAAACAAGTGCGGTCGTTTAAATTTTTTTAATGGATAAGTGGTTAATAAAAAAAAATACAGAATCAAATGTAGAATGCATTGATTCCAATGATCCTCAGACTAGCCATACCACAAAAAAGCAATCTAACAGATCGGAATCTCCACCAATCAGCGCTCCAAAAAAATTCAAGGCTACACGAAAATATAATGAGGACTATATAATATATAGATTTAGTGTTTTGGCTGAAGAAGGTTGTGATGAACGCCCCCAGTGCGTTATATGTCATGAGGTTCTATCTAATCACTCCATGAAACCATCGTTATTAAAAAGACATATTACGACTAAGCATTCTAGTTTGGAAAATAACCCAGTAGCCTTTTTTGAGCAAAAAAAAAAGTGAAATGAGAACCAGCCAAACAACACTGTCTACATTCTGTGGAACTACCAAAAAGGCTGTAGAGGCATCGTTTTTAGTGTCTTACCAAATTGCGAAGTGCGGTAAACCACATACCATAGGAGAGGAGTTAATTTTTCCAGCTACAAAAGCAATCGTAAAATGTATGTTAGGAGAAGATCAAGCCAAAAAATTGGATACGGTGTCTCTTTCAAATAAAACAGTGGGTCGCAGAATTAATGCCATGTCTTTAAATGTAAAAGAACTGTTAATAAACCAAGTTAAACAAAGTGATTTTTTTTCCCTTCAAATTGATGAAAGCACAGATATAGCTCATTGTGCACAATTACTTGTGTTTATTCGATATATTTTTGATTCGGAGTTAAAAGAAGATTTTTTATTTTGTGAAGAGCTACCAACTCGTACGACATCAGATGAAATATTTAAAAAGTTAAATGATTTTATGATGGAAAATACGCTAGACTGGAAGCGATGTGTTGGTTTATGTACAGACGGTGCTCGTGCTATGACAGGCAAATACAATGGGGTAATCACAAAAGTGAAGGCTGTTTCTCCCGATTGTAAATTTACCCACTATGTTATACACCGGGAAGCATTAGTTTGTAAAAGAATTCCTGATGACTTGAAAGAAGTGCTTAATGATGCTGTCAAGGTAGTTAATTTTATTAAATCTACATCCCTTAACTCTCGCTTGTTTGGTCTGCTGTGTGCCGATATGGATAGTGCACACACCAGTCTACTTTTAAACACTGAAGTAAGATGGCTGTCAAGAGGAAAAATGTTAAATCGTTTGATAGAACTAAGAACAGAAGTAGAAATATTTTTAAATGAAACAAAATTTGAGTTGCACAAACAATTTTTGGATGATATTTGGTTACAACAATTATCATATCTTGCGGATATTTTTACCCGATTAAATGATTTAAACCTGAGTTTACAAGGTCCATCAAAAACACCGTTTATTGTAGAGGGAAAAATAAATGCTATGAAGAAGAAGTTGAAACTAATAGTGGATACTGTAGCTCAAAATAATTATCAGTCCTTGCCAAACTTAGAAACATTTTTAATAGAAAAACAAATTCAAGACTCATGTCAAATTAACACTTCAATTGTAAAACATTGCAATATGTTAATTAGCAGTTTCGATCAATATTTTAATGAAGAATATGGCGAATACTTATGGATTAAAAACCCATTTCTAGAACAACAACATTTTACAATGTGCCTTAAAGGCCAAGAGGCATTAATTGAGCTCTCTTGCGATCCTACGCAGAAAATGGCTTTTCAAAATACGGACCTATACTCTTTCTGGATAAAACAGAAACGTGAATATAATTCGTTATACAACGAAGCTATGAAATTATTATTACCATTTACATCCACATATTTGTGTGAAGCTGGATTTTCATCTATGGTAGCAATAAAAACAAAATTTAGAAATAAATTGAATTTAGAACCTAATATGAGACTAAAGTTAAGCAAAATTGAGCCAAATATTGATATTCTTTTATCACAGGTTCAATGCCAAATATCGCACTAAAAACTAAACTCATGTAATTGTTATTAATTGTTAAGTTTTTGTTACCTCTAAGTTTTTATATTTTTATGAATTTAATGTATGAAATATAAATAAACCTTACAATGTTATTTTTTTCTTAGCTTCTTAGGGATATTAAAAAAAATCCATTTTACTATTATAAACGTTTAAGTTTTTGTTCGCTTTGAATTTTTTTAAAAAGTTTTTTTTTTTTTTTTTGTAAACTTTAAGCTTCATATACAAGTAAAAGTAATACAATTAATTAAACTTTACAATATAATTTGTTTTAATTTTCTAACCATATTTAAATATGAAGTTTTTTGACAAAAACTAAAAAACTCGTTAGGGGGTACGAGGCTGCCAAAATTCAAAAGTAGGGGTACGCGAGCCAAAAAGGTTGGAAAGCCCTGTTCTAGAGGATATTTCTACTTAAAATAATTTTGCACACAAAATAAAATTAACGAAAATGAGAATAAAAATTCATATGTAATGAAATAATTATTTAAAATTAAAGAGACGACTTTAGATCAATAACAATTGCTTTGCGCTATTAAAAAAAGATAATATAAATTTCATTTCACTTGTTTTGCTATTATACAATTGTAGCAATTAAATAAGTTGGCTATCACAGCCAAAAGTCTGTTACCACAACTGTATTTCTGCTTCCTTAATCGTTATCCTAATGATAAGCAAAAATTTCAGTTTCTTCCTTCAACCTAAAAACTTTTAAAAGAATATAATATTGGGGAAAATTTATCATACTACGTACATATTTAGTAATCTGGGGGAATGCGACGATTGCCATTCGTTATCAAAATTTTTCGATTGAAATTTTTTTATATTTTCTAAAATAAAATACTAAGAGTAATTTTACTCTGTCAGAGTTAACGAATTATTGCCCTTGGTTAAGAGTAAAAGTGAAACGAGGTCTCACGTTTGTCCGTCTTCTTTAAACATTAAACCAAATATGGATCTTAGATTGATTTTACTCGATATCGAATGCGCCGATTAGCGCCCCCAGCCTTTATTTTGTTTTAATTTTTTTTATTTTATTGCATTTCATTTCATTTTATTTTATTTTATATTATTTTTTTTATAATATTTTATTTTATTTTATTTTAATTATTATTTTTATTTTATTTTATTTTATAATATTTTATTTTATTTTATTTTATTTTATTTTATTTTAATTATTATTTTTATTTTATTTTATTTTATTTTATTTTCTTTTCTTTTATTTTATTTTCTTTTATTTTATTTTCTTTTCTTTTCTTTTCTTTTCTTTTCTTTTCTTTTCTTTTCTTTTCTTTTCTTTTCTTTTCTTTTCTTTTCTTTTCTTTTATTTTCTTTTATTTTATTTTAATTTATTTTATTTTATTTCAATTATTTTATTATATTTTATTTTAATTTATTTTATTTTATTTTATTTTATTTTATTTTATTTTATTTTATTTTATTTTATTTTATTTATTTAATTCATTTTATTTTATTTTATTTTATTTTATTTTATTTTATTTTATTTTAATTATTTTATTTTATTATATTTTATTTTATTTCAATTATTTTATTATATTTTATTTTATATTATTTTATTTGATGTTATTTTATTTTATTTTATTTTATTTTATTTTATTTTAATTTATTTAATTTTATTTTCTTTTTTTTCTTTTCTTTTCTTTTCTTTTCTTTTCTTTTATTTTATATTATTTTATTTTATTTTATTTTATTTTATTTTATTTCATTTTATTTTATTTTATTTTATTTTATATTATTTGATTTTATTTAGTTAAATTAAATTATTTCAATGTCTTTAAAAATGTGAGCTCGATTTTCTTAATCAAGTGGTCTGAGACGCATTTATTGCCTGGGGATCTTCATATAACTTGGCTGTTTTTCAACCGATAATAGATTTTGTTGTTTTATTGGAAAGATAATTTACTCTAGATTATGGTTTATTAATTAATTTAATTGAAATGCAATTATTAGTATCAAAATTTTTGTGAAAAATTATTTTTTTTGATAATTTTTACATATTTGTACTTTAAACTCAATGCGCGTCTAGAAAGCATTGTCCGATTTGGCTCAAATTTTGCGGACTAAAGTTTTAGATCCAGTGTCACAATAATCTGACTCGCACAACTCAAAATTCGACCAACAGTTTTTTTTTTCAGACAAACCGCTGTCACCCTAGTGCTTATATCCACTATTTTATTGCATTTCATTTCATTTTATTTTATTTTATATTATTTTTTTTATAATATTTTATTTTATTTTATTTTAATTATTATTTTTATTTTATTTTATTTTATAATATTTTATTTTATTTTATTGTATTTTATTTTATTTTATTTTATTTTAATTATTATTTTTATTTTATTTTATTTTATTTTATTTTATTTTATTTTATTTTATTTTATTTTATTTTATTTTATTTTATTTTATTTTATTTTATTTTATTTTATTTTATTTTATTTTATTTTATTTTATTTTATTTTATTTTATTTTATTTTATTTTATTTTATTTAATTTTATTTTATTTTATTTTATTTTCTTTTCTTTTCTTTTCTTTTATTTTCTTTTATTTTATTTTAATTTATTTTATTTTATTTTATTTTATTTTATTTCAATTATTTTATTATATTTTATTTTAATTTATTTTATTTTATTTTATTTTATTTTATTTTATTTTATTTTATTTATTTAATTTATTTTATTTTATTTTATTTTATTTTATTTTAATTATTTTATTTTATTATATTTTATTTTATTTTATTTTATTCTACTTTATTTCATTTTATTTTATTTTATATTATTTGATTTTATTTAGTTTAACTTTATTTTATTTTATTTTATTGTATTTTACTTAATTTTATATTATTTTATTTTATATTATTTTCTTTTCTTTTATTTTATTTTATTTTATTTTATTTTATTTTATTTTATTTTATTTTATTTTATTTTATTTTATTTTATTTTATTTTATTTTATTTTATTTTATTTTATTTTATTTTATTTTATTTTATTTTATTTTATTTTATTTTATTTTATTTTATTTTATTTTATTTTATTTTATTTTATTTTATTTTATTTTATTTTATTTTACTTTATTTTATTTTATTTTATTTTATTTTATTTTATTTTATTTTGTGTTATTTTATTTTATTTTATTTTATTTTGTTTTCATTAAGTAGTCAATCTATCTGCTGTGATAAATTTGTCCAACAGAGTAGAACTGTCAAATCATTTTATGAATGTCAAGTAGCAAAAAAGCTGTAGGGAAATTAATTTTCATTGATTCTTTGTACACAGTAATGCACTGAAAGTAATATTGTTATTCTTGCCTGTCAAATGACACACTTCATAAAATTATCCTATTTAACTAGGTACATACCTCGGATGATGTTAAATAGCACATGCGTGAATCAGTACTCTCAATGGATGCTTGTTGTACGATACCATAGCGAGAATCACGATCACTTAAGTAATCGGACCGTAGGCTATCTTGACGTATAAATTCCGCTCTAAGTTTTAAATAAACAGAATAGAATACAAACAACGTTTTTTTTTTGATTATTAATGTCTAATATTTACCGTTGTTCTAAGGAATCAGCTCTGGCAGACTTATAGCCAGAATCATTTAGGCTACTGTCTTGTCTTAGCGATGGCAAGGAATCCCATGGTGAACGCTTGTTGCCCGAGCTTGTAGTTTGTTGAGACATGACACCTTGACCAGATCCTGAACCAATAGTAGAGCTACCGGAGCGCCAACCATCTGAATGACGGAACCATTGAGCTCTGGCCGATTCACCAATACATGATGCACAACGTGAATTAGAGAAACTAAAGAGATACAAAATTGAATAAAATAAGAATGCTACAAAGACTTATATAAAATAATTGATTGTGTCCATATACCTGGTATTATGATCTGATAAATAACCACGTTCTCGTTCTCTTTCACGTTCTCGTTCACGCACCAGTTCATTGCGATCACTATAGTAGCCATCACGTTCCCGATCACGCTCCTTATCACGCACAGCCGCCAAAGGACGATGTGGAGGCAAAGGTAGCGTAGAAGATTTAGCACTAGTAGCTGCATTTATAAAAGAAAGATTGAAAAGCCATTTAAATCTAAGCAATGACTTAAATTTTATATTAACAGCACTGAAAGTCAAAATAGTACAACATTAAGTTGCCCAAAATTTTCAACACAGAAATAAAAATTGAAAAAAAGCAAACTAATGATGATAAACTACTTACGCCTACGCATTGGGAAGGGGCTGCGTTGCATTGATCCGGGCAGACTTTCGGCAAATTCTGATAGTGTTTTATGTTCAGGTGATATAATTTTAATATTGAAATATTTTTTTTCGTAATTATATGATGTGGTAGTTGTGGTAGTCGTAGTGGTGGCAGTGCATGGAAATACAATGAATGAGATTTATGAACGAGTGTTACAGATGACGGATAAGAATTATATATGTAGTTTACTACTGAATGTGACAGCGTTTTAAAGTATATTTTAGAGACACAGAAAAAAAAAACCTATATATTTTGACTTAATTATAACTAATTAATAAATATTCGAATAGTCAGTCCAGTCTTGAAATCACATTTATAGTGAACGTTTTTTCCCAATGTTCTATCTCCTAAATTATATTCTGAAATATTCCTCTCATAAGTTGTGCTTTTTACGTCACAACATATTTATAACCCTGTGGAACACTTTCGGAGTCATTGTCTTGGGGGGTGAGAAATTCCAAGTCAAGGTGAAAGAACTAGGACAGTATAGTAAAATCTCCATAGCACCATTGATGATTTCTCATTTCATTCTTCAGCAAAGTTGTAGCTAAGGCTTAAATAAATAATTTTTATTAATAAATCCATGTAAATAATATAAAATGTATGTTTGATTTAATATTAAAAATGTCACTCATTTTTATATATCTATTCTAATCTTCTAATAAATAAAAATCTTACGCCCTGAATATGTTATGTTATTAAAAAAATTTGTAAAAAAGGGGAAAAAACTAAATTATTTTTAAAGATTTCATTCGATTTGCTGAAGCTATTTGCTGAAGAAAGAAATGGGAAATCATCAATTGTTCTTGAGTTATAGCTGAAAAACTAAGCAAATAAACATCAAGATAAGGAAAAAATATAAAAGGTTATTAAAAAAGCTTGACTTGGAATTTCTCACCCCCCCCCCCCCCCCCCCCAGAATGGTTGTTGCACTGTGTAATTAACCACGATTCACCGGCTGTCACGATTATCGACGCTTGGAACAACTTTATATTTTATCTTAATATTTATTCAAGTTGTGTTAAGTATTAAATATGTGTTGATGTGCTTGGAAACGAATTGTTAAGTCGAAAACTTGGATAATTTTGGTTAATGAAATTCTCGAAATTGTTATTTGATTAAAAAAAAAAACTGAAAAACAACTAACAATTCCAATTTTTCCTTTGTTTAAAGTATAAGACCATTTAAAGTTCCATTGAATGTTTGATGACTTAAAAATTTTAAAAAAGAATCACTTCAAATATTCCTGAAATTCTTTTGAAAGTAAATTTGCTGAATGTTTTCTTTTTTAATTTAAATATAATAGATGGGTCTAGGTAAAATAGTTTTAGTAGTTACAAACATCAGCAGCAAGTCTTTATATCTTAACCGCATAATGGTATAGGGTACAGATATTAAACGTATGTCGTCTATATGAAAGTTTAAAAATTTCAAGTCAAACGTGATTTAATTAATAAATTAGTTAAAAGTTACAAAATTTTCAAAGTTATTAAAAGAATAAGGAAAAAAACTGACACAAAAATTTGTCTACTCAGGCGCTGTAGGTGGTTAGTGTCATGAAACAACTTACCCAAATTCTCCATACTCTGCGAGAGTAAGGCCTCAAATGTATGAAGACTATATGATTCTGCATCCATACCCTTGGCCAAAGTGTTGCGTAAATGCATTTCGTACTCAAGCAGAAGACGGGACGTGGGACTGCCAGGGGTTGGTGTAACATTGGGTCCCTGATGACGATGTTGATGACGTCCACCACCGCCACCTCCACCACCGCCGGATGGACGTTGAACATATGATGATTGATCCTGATCGGAGTTACCGTTACTCGAACTGGGTGTAGTAGCATAACATTGATTGTCGAACATCACGTTATCCGATGGTGGTGAGCCTTCAATGCAGCTCCGTTCTCGTTCCAATTCCAAATAGAGATTACGTGGTGTATAACCACGACCAATTTCATGGGAAGATCTAATAGAAGAAAAAAAAACCCAAACCAAATCAATGTTAAGGCACCATCGCTCTCTAATCCAATTCGCAATAATTCATTTCCAATACCGTTTTACAATGTTTACAGTTCGCTTTTCGAAAAGACACTATTGCATGATGGTATTGTACGGTTTTGTTTTGTTTGATTTAATTTGGTTTATGCGTCTTACCTTGATCCCGAAAATCGCGACGATTGATTGTTTGTACGACCACCACCCAGGGTGTTGTTGTTGTTCAATATGTGATGCATGCCAGCCATGCCACCCATTCCAGCCATGCCAGCATGTTGGTGCATGTGTTGCGGACCAAATGTGTTTGTTGCGTTGGCATTGTAGTAGTTGTAGCGACGCCTACCCATCTCAGGCGATGTCACTGGGCTTTCAGTGCTAGTCATGGGTTTGAGCATACGCTTTAGTGTACCCGTATCGACATTCATGTCCTCAGTGCTTTTCGTTTTGCGTCTGGTATTGTTGTTAATTATGTTGTGCTGGTGTTGGTGTTGGTGCATGTCGTGGCCATGTGGATCGCGTGTCTAAACATAAATGGAAAATGGAAACATTAAATTAAATTCATGAATAAAGCGACAACAGAAAATTATTGTGTTTAGGAGACCGATATCAAGGGTGCTGTAAATGTGAATTGTTGCATTAATGTGGCGTGTATGCACTTTATATAATTTCAGTTTTTTCTTTCACATTACCTTTGTTGGCTATTCAGAAGGGAAGTATGCCAACGAATCAAATTTAAAATTTCGTTAAAAGTTGAAATATTATTTTATTTTTCATGAACAAACTACAAATTATATTTGATCATAATTTGGTTGAATTTTCTTGTCTTCAATACGGACTAGAATTTATTTCATGTAGAATGTTAGAATTTCTGCCCCCAAAGAAGACATGAATAAATTCATATGTAAACTTCCCCTTCGCCGTTTATAGAATAGTGGCAGGCTAAACCAAACCAACTTGTATGCACAGGTTTAATGTAAAAATGAATCAGCACATAAATTAATGTCGTAAGCACTGGTGTGGCTGCACTTAAAAATCGGCCACAATTGGCTACAGGTTAAATGACTGTGTGCTCTACTCACCATTTCATCGGCATAATCTTTAGTACGAGTTCCAGTCGATTTTGTAGATGTACCGACGGACTGATGCAATGGACCTCCAGCTTGGGTTCCTTCGCTCTTTGCCATATCTGGCTCCGTCTGGCCAGCCAGAGAATCTTCGGGTCCAGCTTGAGAGCCAACATGGTTTTGAGAACAAATATCACCAGTTCCTCCGCCACCTGAACCCGAGCCGCCACCACCACAGACTCCACTATTTGTGGGTGCTGCAACATCTTGATTTTTAGTTTGACGACTTAACGAATCTAATAAATAAATGTTGGTTTTGGCATAAGAACAATTTGACAATGGGACAGTTTAAACTCATGAAATGATATCATACCTCCGGCTGGGCCTAATGTTTGATTGCCACCACCTCCACTGGCAACATTATCGTAGAGCGATGTACTACTTGTTGCATTTGTGACTTTCTGATGTGTTTGTCCATCTGCATCGGTCGCAACTCTGGAACCCACATTGCGAGGCAAAGTGGAAGAACCTGCAAAAGTTGTGATGATGAATATGATGAGGATGGCAATGGAAGGTAAATTAAGATTTAAAGAAAACCAAAATCTACAAGGGATCATAAAAAACAAACGAAAGCGTACATCACAAAACCGAAAATTAAAATAATAATTATTATAAATGATTTGAAGTAAGGACTCAAATCAAAATGGGATCCATATCAGGAAGAAGAAGGGTGGATAGAAGTAGATAACCGTTTTTTTTTTTATTCAAAGTTTTTTTTTTTTTTTTTTGTTTAGGAAGTAGTAGGTGTAAATTGGTTTTAATTGAATTTGGCTGTGCATCCTCACCTCGTACTCTGGGATCATTTCTCAAGCGTGCATATTGTTCAGCTGTCATACAAGTGCATTGCGGCTCACTGCGTACACGTGAAGGTGAGGCCGGTGTACTTAATGGCTTTCTCTTGGCTTTGACTTTTCCCTTGCCAGGCGGATCCAATTTCAGCGAATAACTCGATGAGGCCTTTCGTGAAAATTTGAAAGAAGGCGACTGTAAAACGTCGCACTATCATTAGGTTAGTTGAATGGGATTCACAAGGTTCTGTATGTGCGGTTCTCTAACTAGTCTACTTGATCATTACAATCGATTTTTGAAATAAACTAAATTTCTATTTCTAATTATTATTATTTGGGTTCGGTTTGAAGTTAACAATTGTATCAGACAGATTGACAGATTGAAACGTAAACATTTGTGCAAACATTGCGACTTATCTAAAGAAAATATATTAACTTACTCTTTACGATATTGTCGTTATTGGATGGAACGCTAAATTGTGAACTCTAAAATATTACTTATTACGCTACATTTCTAAGGTACAATTGTTATCAATGGCTTTGAATTTGAATTTTTTCAATGTCTTCAATATGAAACTAAATTAAATCTTTACTTCTACATATATATAATTTGAGGGGAGATTTTCAATGTATTAAAAATCAATTTCAGAGACTTAAAAGTATGCATTCTTTTTGTCAGTTTATTTAATTAATTTATTTGTGTTTCTTTACTTTGTTTCTCAAGGAAAATTAAATTTTTATTAAAAAAAAATAATCCTTAAATCTTCTGCAAATTGTGTGCAAAAACAATCCGAATTTTTCTTTTATCGTTACTTATTACATATATAATTTTTGAGCAAAAATTACTGTTCCACAAAGTAAATTCAATCATATTTATTTTTTCAAGGGCTATGCTTTTTGAGGTTAAGTCACAACATATATGAATATTTTCATTTATAATTTTAAAATGCATGAAACCAATGACAATGACAATTTTATATCAACTCTTTAATATACACAAAAATGTAATGTAGTTAAATGTTTTTAGTTCTGCAGAATCTGTTTGTTTCCATTATTCGAAAAAAAAAATTCTAAAGCTAATTTATCTGCATGAAATATGACAACCTTTTTCATTTTATAACTTTTGTAAAAAACATTGAAAGGGAATTGATTTAGTTGCCATTCTGAACGGATTTGTTTATCCTTCTCTCGATTTCATTACAAGTTCAAAAACTTATTTTTTTTTGATGTGTAAACATCTACACGCGCAGGGGGGTAAATTTCAAAAACAGCGTAACATGTAAGCGTAAGATGTGAGTGGTAAGAGAAAATGTGAAAAATAAAAAATGAAAAAAAAAATTAAAATAAAAAACTAAAAATGAAAAATAAAAAATTTAAAATGAAAAATTAAGAATGAAAAATGAAAAAAGAAAAATAAAAAATGAAAAATAAAAAAATGAAAAATTAAAAATGAAAAATTATAAATAAAAAATGAAACATGAAAAATAAAAAATGAAAAATAAAAAATGAAAAATGAAAAACGAAAAATTAAAAATGAAAAATAAAAAATGAAAAATGAAAAACGAAAAATGAAAAATAAGAAATGAAGAATAAAAAAATGAAAAATAAAAAATTAAAAATGAAAAATAAAAAATGAAAAATAAAAAATTAAAAATGAAAATTGAAAAATAAAAAATGAAAGTAAAAAAAATTAAAAATAAAAAAAAATGAAAAATAAAAAATTAAAAATGAATTAAAAATGAAAAATGAAAAATAAAAAATGAATAATGAAAAATAAATTAAAAATGAAAAATAAAAAATGAAATATAAAAAAATGAAAAATAAAAAATTAAAAATTAAAAATAAAAAATGAAAAATGAAAAATGAAAAATAAAAAATAAAAAATGAAAAACGAAAAATGAAAAATAAAAAATGAAAATCGAAAAATGAAAAATGAAAAAAAATTAAAAATGGAAAATAAAAAATTAAGAATAAAAATGAAAATAAAAAATGAAAAATTAAAAATTAAAAAAATAAAAAATAAAAAGGAAAAATAAGAAATTAAAACTAAAAAATTAAAAATAAAAAATTAAAAATAAAAAATTAAACATTAAAAAAAATTAAAAATGAAAAACTAAAGTTAAAAATGAATAATGAAAAACAAAAATTGAAAAATGAAAAATAAATTAAAAATGAAAAATGAAAAATAAAAAATGAAAATCGAAAAATGAAAAATTAAAAATTAAAAAAAAATTAAAAATGGAAAATAAAAAATTATGAATAAAAATGAAAATAAAAAATGAAAAATAAAAAATTAAAAATAAAAAATGAAAAATGAAAAATAAAAAATTAAGAAAAAATAAAAAGGAAAAATGAAAAATAAAAAATGAATAATAAAAAATTAAAACTAAAAAATTAAAAATTAAAAATGAAAAATAGAAAATTAAATTTAAAAAATTAAACATAAAAAATGAAAAATAATACATAAATGAAAATTGAAAAATAAAAAATGAGAAATAAAAGATGAAAAATTAACAAAGAAAAATAAAAATTGGAAAATGAAAAATGAAGAAAAAAATTAAAAATGAAAAATTAAAATTAAAAAATTAAAAACTAAAAATAAAAAATGAAAAATAAAAAATTAAATTGTTTGTTAGATTTATCGTCATTTTTCAGACATATTGCAATTACTACTGTAATTAATATGCAATTTTAATTTTGTTTTAAAATGGTGCGTGGTAAAGAAGAAGAAAGCATATATTTCAAAAATTCATAACTGCACTGTATTCTTAATCGGACCGGTTTCTGGCATTTCAGCCTTCATCAGCGATTTATTGAACATTGTGATAATTGTTATGTTTTAATTGAATAGGTTGTTTCTATATGAATATTTTTTCTACTTAGGGCGGCCGTGAGGTTTTGAAATGCAAAAAATATTCAAAATTCAAAAATAACGATTGTTTGTTTGGACAGAGTTGTATCTTCTGAAATTAATACAAAGTAAAGCTGTATGGTACGAAAACTGAGAACTAACCACACTGCTCGTAGGCCTGACTTTAGGTGAGTGTGTTAAAGCGCTGACCAAAAAGTGCAAGTACGAGTGTATGTGAAGGTTCACGGTTCAAAACCTCACGGCCGCCCTAAGTAGAAAAAATTTTCGTATAGAAACAACCTATTCAATTAAAACATAACAATTATCACAATGTTCAATAAATCGCTGATGAAGGCTGAAATGCCAGAAACCGGTCCGATTAAGAATACAGTGCAGTTATGAATTTTTGAAATATATGCTTTCTTCTTCTTTACCACGCACCATTTTAAAAAATTAAATATTAAAAAAAAAAAATGAAAAATAAAAAACGAAAAATTAAAAATAAGAAACGAAAAATTAAAAATTAACCGGTTAAAATAATAAATAATAATAAATATTTTTATATTAACAGAGCCCCTGCAGTTGATTGCTATAAGTGATACGCTTTCTGTTTGATTTTAAGAAAGTGCTATAAAAAATCTTTAATTACTAGATGTTTACACATCTCCCCTGCGATCGGACTCACATGATTTTTTTTTGTTTTAAATATGACAATCATTTTAAAATACTCGTATTGTCATTCTTGTAAACAAACGAAATATAATTGTAAAGAAATTTGCTCTTCTGTCATTTTATCTTTTTTTTCTCTTGTTTTGGTGATACGTTTTGTTAAAAATGTGCTTCGCTGCGAAACTAGTTATAAAACCAGAATTTAAAATCGTTTAATAAAAGTTTTTGCGTAGTTGCGTCTGACATAACCTCTGTTGTTAATGTTACATTTTAAACTTTCTTTAATTTCATATATTTTTTTAATTGTTAATTAATACTAAACAATACAACACAAGCAGTGTTGTATTTTCATATGTTTTGCCATGTCACAATACATGACTTTCCATATGTATTGAAAGGGTTCACACGATGTGTACATATAGCATGTACCAAAAACAAAAAAAAAACATTCATTCTGAAATTTAATAGAGTAAGATGTTTTAAACGGAACTCATACTACAATGCCGCTGTCAGTATCAAACGTAAGAGTAGAATTTCATATTTTTCATTACTATTTTTATTTTATAATAAAAGCCAATCATCTCTTTTCAAAATTATCCATTTTTAGAATATTTAGACTTTAAATTTTTATTAGCTTATCTAAAATCAAAATATTTTAGACAAAAATCTATATATATCTATATAATATTAATAGGCAAGGCGATTTCTTGTGACCGATGTTATTACTTTAAACAATAACCGATTTTGACAACCATTTGAAAGGTATTTCTTTTTAGCTGTCCACCAGAATTACAGATTTGCACCGGCTGGAACATTTTTTTAGAGTAATGCTCATTTAAAGTTGCTACACAGACAGAAAAAAATCGCCAACCGAATTGTTCTAAAGTTTAACAACTCCATTTTCGATTGCATCAACAGACATTTTATAGCAACTAACCATTTTCTATTGTGACAAAATATTTACTGTTAATACAATAGAATTGTAATTCTAATCAACTCAAAATTCGGTTATTATCTTCATCTCAATTCGGTTGGCAATAAATTTGGTAGCCACAACAAATCTGTTTTCTGCGTGTACTAATACATATATAAAAGACATACAGTGTGTGTGTTTATTATAAATATCAAAAGCCCTGTGTTGAATTGTGAATTTGCTAAAATTGATAGCATACCTTTAGGCTAATTTAAAATTATTATTAAATAAAATTTCCAAGAACTCGCACGCGAAGTTCGAGGGCTGGTCTCTGCTAGTTGTAATTTTATAGGTATGGCGATTTCTTGCGACCGATGTAACTTTATCAGTTTTGGACATAAACCAATAATGACAATAACGCAATCGAATTTCATTATAATAATTGCATATCACACGTCCTGTGTTGAATTAAATAGCATACCTTTAGGTGACATTAAACATTGAAAGAAATAAATTGAATGAAAGAACAAAATTTCCTAGAATGTGCACTCGAATTTCGAGGGCTGGGCTCTACAGTATATATAAATAAGCTGCATTATGTTTATAATTGATGTTCTCTGTAATGCGTGAACTGATTTTGTGTCTGAAAATATCCCAGAAATGATGATGGTTTTTATGCACATAATCTTTGTATATCAAGTAGGCGTGGCACCTCCCATATAAAGTGAATTTTTAATATCGAATATTTGGAGTACTATGACAGCAAAAGTCCTCAAACTTGGTATGAGTACATATGTTATCAATGGCGTGGCACTTTCCATATAAGGCAGATATTAAATACCATATATCTGAAGTACGATAATAGTGAAGACCTTGAAAGTCTGTGCAAGTTTATAAATAAGAAATGCGAGTATTCGATCCAAAACTAGGCGGTGGATATGGCGCCTCCCTTTAATATATTAAGAATTGCATAAGGAGACATATATCCATAAATTTTGGCAAGCCGTAGCGAAGCACTTCAGGGCCTACTAAATAAGTTGCATTGCGTTTGTAATTAATGTTCTCTGTAATAGGTGAATCGATTTTTTTTTTTTTTGAAATTTCCCATAAAAAGTGACTTCAATGCCAAGGTTTTTATGATACTAGCAGATTCCAGCCCACGAAATTCGAGTGAAAATTCTAGGATATTTTATTTCTTCATTTAATAAAGACCCTATAGGTATGCTAATCAATTTTAGCCAGTTCACAATTCAAAATTTTTAAAATATTGTTAATTATTGGTTTATGTCCAAGGTTATTTTTCAATTTAACACAATTATTATTGTGAATGAAGAAAACAAACAAACTCATTTTCATATTTAATATTTTATTATTTATGTATTTATTTATTTATTTTCTTTTTTCGTTTTTCATTTTTCATTTTTCATTTTTAATTTTTTTTTTTTATTTTTAATTTTTCATTTTTAATTTTTCATTTCTAATTTTAATTTTTCATTTCTCAGTTTTTATTTTTCATTTTTATTTTTTATTTTAAATTTTTTATTTTTAATTTTTATTTTTTTATTTTTTTAATTTTTATTTTTCATTTTTATACCCTATACCACTATGTGGTTTGGGTATAATGACTTTGTGCTGCTGTTTGTAACAACCAAAAATATTTGACCTACACCCATCTTTAATTATACCGATCGAATCGGAATCACTATCTGATCCGATTTAACGATGTCCGTCCGTCCGTCTGTGTGTCCATGTAAAGCTTGTAATCAAACTGCAGGTCGCAAATATGAATATATTTTGACAAAATTTGGTATTTGATCTTTTATCGGCCATGGGATGAACGTTATTGAAATTGGTGAGAATCGGTCCATGTTCAGACCTAGTCCCCATACAAATGACCCCTATGAAATCAACATATATTGCCATAAGATCCAAATTATCATACAAATCTTAGTCAAATTGGGTTTGTACGTATATATTACAACCATTAATCAGTAGTCCAAAAATGATCCCTATTGGACAACTCTTAGTCATAGGTCCCATATAGAGCTGCTTCCCGATCTTCACTTAAATCTATCAAAAAACAAAAATATTGCACTGATTCATCTCAAATTTTGTTTGTATATATTTTTGCAAAATACAAGAGACCTTACCAAACATGGTCAGGATCGGTCCATTTTTGGGCCTAGTCCCCATATAGATATAGCATCCGATATGAAATTTTTCATATCTGCAGCCAAAAAAATTAAGAAAAATCCCACTCAAATTTGGTTTATGCTTATTTTCTATATCCAGTTAGTTGGGACTGAGAGATAGGGTCTCTAAACGCATGGTATAGGGTATCGTATAGTCGGTCTAGACCGACTATAATTTTCTTACTTGTTTACTTTACATTATTCATTTCTTATTTTTAATTTTTAATTTGTTATTTTTAATTTTTTATCTTTATCTTTCATTTTTATTTTTAATTTTATATTTTTCGTTTTTCGTTTTTGATTTTGCAATACTTTTTGTAACGCTATTCGCTCCCTGATGTTATCTCCACACACTTCCTAATGAAATCGTGCCTTCATTTTGTCTCCAAACACTTGCCAATGATTTGTGCCTTCATTTTATCTCCAAACACTTCTCTTTTACTGTCATTCGTTTATTTTTAATTTTTATTTATATTTGGTTAGCATTATTATTTAATGCAGTGATAATTTTGTTATTTATATGGAATAAATTATAACGTTAAGAATACTTTTAAATGATTAAGGAAATTAATTATGTGTAAATCTTTATAAAAAGTGAAGAAATATAACACAAAAAGGTTATTCATATCATAATTTTTTACCAATACAATCATATGTCACACCGATTTTGTCTTAGTTATGTCTTACATCTTGCGTTGTTTTTGTGACTGTATTGTGAAATAAATTATTACCACCCTGCGCGTATAGATGTTTACACATCAAAAATTTGTTAAATTGACAAAACTATATCTTTCGTTTGACACTGGACGCGGCATCGTAGGACTAAAGATCAAATTCTTCGGAATTTAACTTTCCTTTAAAAGAAAATGAAAAGAAATGAAAATGAAAAACCTTAAACGCAATTTTACTTCAGCATATTATCCGGTTCATGTGTAATATGAGTATGTAGTGTCAGACGATGTGATATATTGAATTGAACTAAATATTTAGATAACTAATTTTTCGGCTAATATTTGTTACAATCAACACTAATAGGGACTGTACAATTTAGTTTTAGTTGTATCGGATCTAATTTGATAAACGTGTTTGATACAATTTGCCCGATCGTATTCTACAAATTAATCTATAGTTATAAAATACAACAAAATATAATCATAAATAATTGAACATGGTATCATAATGAATATGAATATTACTTATAAATAATTTTTTTTATTATACACAAGTACAAGCAAAACGTTGAAAAAGAATGCATTACTTTCTAAATGAAAAAAAAAACCTACAATTGCGTTAGTGAGTGTATGTTTTTTTTCGTAGTCTCAAAAGTATTCAACAAGTTTTTTTTATATGTGCATATGCATTTGCATTTTGTATCAAAAAACCTTATTAATAATCAAAATATTTATTGCCTATAAGTTTCGTTTGCTAAACTAATCACATACATACATATGTGCATACAGATAGATGTATGTATGTGTATAGGTGTTTATGTAAAATCGAACATTGTGTGCTGAGTTGTTTAAAAATATACTTTGGTTTTATGTTACATGTCCTAAGTTTTGAAATTCTTATACTAAATTCACTAAATATTTGCTTTTGTTCATTTGTTTGTAATTATTGTTGTAGTAGTTGTTTTGCGTTTGAAAATTATTTGAAGTGCTTGTTGTTGTTCCTTTATTATATTTATTAGATTTTGTGCAATTGATAGCAAGAAGAGAAAACATCTGAATCTAAGAAACCGCTGATTGTGAAAAAGGATTTCAGGATTAAAAGAGTGAGGTGTGGGATTTTATGGGACATCAGTAGTCGGGACTTAATAGGTGTACGGAATCAAAATACTGGATACGTGCGATTGCTCTGTACCGTTTTGCATTTTTCTTTGGCATTATTAAATGAACACATTTTGTTGTTTGTAGTTGTAAATGCCGTCAAAAATACAAAACGATATTTTTTTGTTTTTTTTTTTCATATAAAAAAAAAACAAAATTATATTTTAATAATATATAAAAGTTAATTATCATTAAAAAAGTTTTCAAGAGATGTACACATGAACAAACATGTTTTGAAAAAATAAACCAAACAATATTTGCAAAAAAAAAAAAAAATAATTAAAAAGTGAATTGAAGAAAATTAAAACAAAAAAAGTAAAAGAAGGAAAATGATTGAATTTGGAATTTTGCAAAAATAAATTGGATTTTTTTATATTTTTTTTTGTGTGATCAATTCGAGTTGATGAATATAATTCAATGCAAAAAAGAGAAGGAGAAAAAAGAAATAAAAGAGTACAAAATACAAATATAAATAATTTTAGTGTTTGACTTTAATGTACAGACCAACTAATTTTACAAAAATAAATTATAAACATAAATGGAAAATAAAAAATATATAAAACGAAAACTGATATATAAATGGATAATATAATAATAATAATAGTAGTAGTAGTAGTAGTAGTAGATTGTATATACATATGCCTATGTGTAAGTACATTTTTTGTACATATTTATATGAATACAGGTGTATAGTTGTTGTATGTTTGATGAAGTTTTTAGTGGACTCGATTTAAAATGCAACTCAATAATAAGTAATAAAAAAATATTAAATTAAAATGTTTAATCTTCCACGTATAACATGAAGCTATATTTGAATCGATTTAAATATCTATGATCAAATCTTATCGTATTGTTAATTAATTATACATCGTCGAATTAAATGCAAAAGGTCTTAACAACACTTTTTGATTTTACTTTCCCAAAAAATTATGCCTAAAACGCTGTAACTTGAAAACTGAAACAAAAAGCCTAAAAACAAGGGAAATGTTTCCGTGTAAACGCTATAAACCACAAATATAGCAAATGTTCATGTGTTGTAGCGATGGACAAATTAAGGGACCTATATCTTTGTTAATGTTATATTTGTGAGGTAGAAATAACGGTAATAAATCACCCATTTTTTCCTTTTCTTAAGACCTTGTATTGTTTAAGGGAATAAAAATACACATTCAAAGCTGATCACCTTCAGACTATATTAAATTACCTAAGTTTTTCTTTTGTAATTAATCTTAACAAATTTAATAGTTTCACCATTGGTTTGTTTAACTAAATTAATTATGAAAAATACAATTAAATGAGGGGGGGGGGGGGGATGAAAATTCCTAATCAGGGTAAAAGTACTAGGCCAGTATAGTAATACCTCAAAAAGGGTTTGGAAATTTCAGGCCAAATTTTCAGCTATAACTCAAGAACCCTTATATTATAAATATCACTCATACGTCTAATTATCGATTTCTAGGAGCCGGTTTTTTATTCCACAGTTTTCTCGCGATTTTGACCAAACTTATCTAATTTGAAAGGTATTTCATTTTAGCTGTCCATTACATTTACATATTCTGACATTTTCTTGTAGTAAAATGCATTTAAAGTTGCTACTAACACATACATAAAAATATGCAATGCTGTGTGAGTGTTTACAATAATACTTATGTTGAATTGAAAAATAATTTTGGATGTAAACCAATAACGCCATCGATATTTAAAAAGTGTTGAATTGTGAATTGGCTAAAATTAATAAGCATACCTTTAGGTATTAAATGAAAAAATAATATTTCCTAGAATTTGCACTCGAATTTCGAGGGCCGGGATCTGCTATTTAATATTAATAAGTATTAATCTATATATATAAAAATGAATCGTGGTTTGTTCGTCCGCTTAAAACTTGAAAACTACAGAACTAAAAGTTATACTCTTCTGCGAGTTTATTTGTAACTGGCACGCGAAGGTTTAGGAAAAAAGAAAAATACAAAAAGTCTCAACAGATGGCGCTGTACGCGGTTATTCCATTTTAACATCATATACATTGAGTACTATGAGAGGTAGAGCTTTGTAAATTTGTGTGAGGCCATCTATTATTAATATGGATAGTCATACCGAAAATGGTCAGTATCGGATAAGTGGGCGTGGTATCTCCCGTACAAAATTATTTTTTAATATCATATATTGAGTACTGTTTAAGGGAGAGCTTTGCAACTTTGTATGAGGTCATATATTATTGCTGTGAATTGCTGTGAGTAGCCGTTGTAAAAATTTGCGTTATTGGAACAGTGGGCGTGGCACCTACAAAAAAATTAATCACTCAATATCAGACTCAATATAATGACAGGGAGAGCTTTGATACCTTATGTGACGTCATTTGTTATGAGTATAAGTACACCTGACGAAAATAGGTTGGATGGGATAAGTGGGCGGGCTACATCCCCCAAAAAGTTCTGATTAAATATTATGTACATATAACGAGTATAATGATAGGGAGAGCTTTGCAAATTTGTGTGAGTTAATCTGTTATTTCTGTGATTAGCCCTGGCGAAAATGGGCGGGATTGGGTAAGTGGGCGTGTCACCTACCGTATAAAATAAATTTGCAAAATAATAAAAGTATCTTAAATAATATAAAAGGGAAAGTGAAGATAAATTGTGTGAGTTCATAGTTTATTAGTGTGCATTTGAAAATGGGCAGAATCGGATAAATGGGTTGGGTTACTTCCATAAAAGTAATTATTGAACTTTAATATATTGGATCGTTTTGAAGGAAAATGTTTAAGAGAAATGACAATTTCAGCAGCATAACAAAAATATAAATTTCCGCAATTTTCATTCAAGTTAATTGCTACTGCTGTAGTATAAGATGAAGGAGTGAATTTATCAAAAGACTTTTTAAGTTACTTCATTTGCCAGGTCTTCCATCACATAATTTAATAGCAAAGTTGGCTCTTAAAATAATATAGTTAAATTTAAGCTTGCATAAACGCTTTAATAATATTAATATTATTTTTGACTTTCGGATAATTTTGTCATTTTTATTACGATGCCAAGAAGAGTTCAGTGTAACATTGGCCGACATTCTCAGGATGCAGCGCAGCACCGAAATATCGCAACACGTCGAACGGAAGAGGAGCGTGCTACTGGAAGGGAATCAGTTCGACCGGAATGGTTGGAAATCGTGCGCGACAGTGAGAAGAGATCAACGAAACGCACAATGAGCAGCAATGATTGAGAAGAAGAGAAGTTCGTGCTCGGCAAAGTGATAAAGCCAGATCACAATGTGCGCTTTTTGAACGACGACGTAGGCTACAACAAATTATTCAGGTGAACATTGAGCATGCATTCTTTCGATATGAGCCCAACATTCAATACAGTTCGCACACATCGGTTAAATTCAGCCAGATGTATGTCGTTTGTGAGCATTGCAATGCAGTTAAATTTGAGAAAGAACCCCTTGGATTGTGTTGCGTGGGCGGAAAGGTGAAATTGCCAAATGCTTCCATCACCAGAGCCATTATGCACGCTGCTTTATGGTGAATCTCCTAATTCGAATTAAAGTTGGATCTGTCATTCTTATGCCCCGAATTCCTTTGACTTCAACCGATTTGATGTTCCAGTTCAAAGGTGTTCAGTTCCCAGTGAAACTTGCATTTGCGATAACAATAAACAAGTCACAAGGACAGTCCCTGGAAGTGTGCGGCATAAATCTGAATATCATGCTTTTTACACGGTCAGCTATATGTTGCGTTTCCCGAGTTGGGAAACCATCCTCACTATTCATTTACGCTCCAGATCAGAAAACAAAAAATGTTGTATATCGTGCAGCATTAAATTGATTACAATCATCGTTCTATTCTTTTTTTAATTAATACTGGATTTTATTCTATTTTCGCCAAATGCTGGACGGGACGAAGACCGTCGGGTGAGCTATCCGTATAATTATAAGATATTGAATTCAACTGAATTCGAAAATTATATTATTGCGTCATCTGTTAACGGTCGATAATTTTCTATAGAAAAAATTTCGAAATTATTTCAATAAAAATCTCATTTGGACAAAGCGAAGTTTTCCGGGTCAGCTAGTATAATTATATTTATTATATTATATATATTGTATTCATTATATTAATCTGTAATATTAATTTCTTGTTACCGATGTTTTGTTCTTTCGTTTTATCCCGATTTTAACCAAACGTATATTATTTTTTCCTTTATTTTGAGCAAATTGCATTTAAAGTTGCTACTAACACATACATAAAATTATACATACGCTATGTGTGTTTTATTAAATTTGTTAATGTGTCTGTTAATGAGTTTATTATCTTCATTCACAATAATAATAAACCATAAAAGTGTTGGTTTGTGAATTGGTTAAGTTTAAAAATAAAGCTGCCTAGAAATTGCACTCGAATTTCGAGCGCTGTAATCTGCTAGTTTGATTAATAAGCTTTAGCTACAATTTCTGCTGAAGCCTTAGCTACAATACCGGCTGACGGTAAATTTACCAAGCCCTATAAATTCTTTATTATTATTAATTTTAAGATAAATTTGTTATATTTACTTCTATAATTTTGATGAAGAAAAAATAATATATCTATCTATCTCTAATTTTGCTGAAGATTGAAATGGTTCTTGAGTTATAGCTGAAAAATAAATAAACAAACATCAAGATAAGGAAATATAAAAAAGTTTGGCCACAGAACGCCAAAACACTTGGAAGTTTCATTACACCGGCCTAGTACTTTCAACTCAAAATGGAATTTCTCATTCCGAACGGTTGTTGCATTTTGTTATTAAATTATATGACAATCACTTAATTGCTTACAAGATCGTGATTTTTTAAAAATGAAATTTAATACAATCATACTCATATCATATTCAGTTAGCGATATAATTTGATCTACAACTTTTGTCTCCAAAACAATGGAATTCTGCATTTAGTTACAATTCCACAGATATACGTTAGTAAATATTAAAGTAATCGTTGAATATCACCATTATGATTAGAAAAAAATCATGTGAGTCCGATCACAGGGGAGATGTGTAAACATCTATTAATTAAAGATTTTTTAAAATCAAACAGAAAGCGTCATCTATGTATCATAGCAATCAACTGCAGGGGCTCTGGTTATACTTGTGGGGTTTTTGAATTATGCATATGTTATAAGTTTATATTGTGAAATTTTTAACGTTTTATAGCAAAGGGTTGTTGAATTAGCTGAAGCAATTTTATATCATAACTTTTTCACCAATACAATCAGAAGTCACACTGATTTGTCTTACGGCTCACATGTTACGCTGTTTTTGTGATTGTATTGTGAAATAGAAGTTTACCCCCTGCGCGTATAGATATTTACACATCAAAAAATATATGCATATACAAATATAATACAAATAATATCATAGTACCTACAATACAAAATAGTACCTACAATACAAAATAAAATATTGGCCAAGAGTCAGTTACAGAAAAGATCACCGATTTTTAAAAGTTATTTAATAATAATGAATGCATTGAAAATACCGCGAGCATCAGAAAAAAGTAAACACCTATTTTAATCTTTAAATTGTCTTATAACAAAGTTATTATTGACTTACGATAAAAAGTAATATCACGGAGTTTACTACAATACTATTTAGGGATTGAGTACTATAAAACATTAAATCAAATCGAGTGGGAACATTGCACAAATCTCTCAAAAGTGAAAATGCATCAGATTTTACTCGTCAAAAAAAAAAAAACAGTTTTTTTATATTTCGGGAAAGAACCTAAACTTTTTTTGAATAATTTGTACTGACCACGTGTTTTAGTTTACTAAAAGTCATTTTAAGTTGATTTGTACTAATTAGTAATAACTAAAAAGAAGTAAAATAAACCAATCTCACTATGGGAATCTCACTCGGAAAAATATTTTAGCTTTAAAAGAAAAAAGTAAGTCCACTCGTGAAATTGGCGACTTTTGGTTAGGAACCACTACACAATAAAAACAAGTAAGAAAATTATAGTCGGTCTAGACCGACTATACGATACCCTATACCATGCGTTTAGAAACCCTATCTCTTAGGCCCAACTAACTGGACATATAAAATAAGCAAAAACCAAATTTGAGTGGGATTTTTATTAATTTTTTTGGCTGCATATATAAAAAAGTTCATATCGGATGCTATATCTATAAAGGGGCTAGGTCCAAAAATGACCGATCCTGATCATGTTTGGTAAAGTCTCTTGTATTTTGCAAAAATATGTACAAACAAAATTTGAGAAGAATCAGTGCAATATTTTTGTTTTTTAATAGATTTAACTGAAGATCGGGAAGCAGCTCTATATGGGGTCAAAGGGATCATTTTTGGACTACTCATTAGTGGATGTAATGAACGCATACAAACCCAATTTGAGTAAGGTATAGATTTACCAAAGCGGCTTTGTGGTACTGAAGTTAGAGATGTAGTAAGAGAAGTAAAGACATGTCCAGCCTAAAATGCAGTTAAATTATCAGAAAACATAACGCAGACATCAGGTGAAGCAATATGTTCGAGTACAGTAAGGAGATCGCTTCATAAAAATGGTCTACATGATAGGATTTCATGCAAGAAACCATACATAGCCAAGAATTTCAATAAAAAGTAGAAAAATGAAGCTCTATCTTTTTGGGAGAACATATTATATACAGATGAGAGCAAATTCGAACTTTTCGGAGCGAAAGTGCCCCCCCAAAAATATGGCGTGCTAAGAATGAAACTTCAAGGAAAAGTGTGTTACCAACAGTGTCAGAGACGGTGGAGGTTCAGTTATGATTTGGGGGTATATGGCGACAACAGGTGTTGGTAATCTTGTTTTTATTTGCTCCACTATGAAGAAAATGGATTACTTAGCTATTTTGAAGGACAATGTTGGCCCTAGCTTCGCGCAATAAGGCATGGATGGAGACTGGACTTCCAACAGGACAACGATATAAAGTATACGTCTAAAATTGTGAAACAGTGGCCACTATTCCGGACTCCTAAGACACTTGATCATCTGCCGCAGTTTCCGGACCTTAACCCGATCGAGCATCTGTGGGAAAATTTCGACAGAAAATAGGTCGAAGAGCTATTTCAAGCAAGGCAGACTTAAAGAAGGCTCTATAGGAAGAATGGAGCATAATCTCCCCCGATATAGCAAAAAAACTTGTCAAGTCGATGAATATACAACATGTCGAAAGTGTTGTGTCACAATTTCAAGTGAATCGGAGCAAAATTAAAGAAGATACTGCGTTTCCAGCGATCGGCCTAATACGGTATATCGTATATACCGTTTTTAAAAAACTATAGATCGATTTTCTCGCAAACAACATGTTTGAAGTCCGTGAACATCATAACTCAAAATCTACTTAACCGATTCTTTTGAAATTTTATACCGATACTTTTGAAATTTTAATCACGATGAGATTTTTTTATTCTCCATTTTCTTCCCCATTTTTTAACAACAAATTCACCGAAATTTTATAACAAAAATAGTGTTTTTAACTTCATAATGCTGCCAAAAATAAAAAAAAAATAATGAATAAACTCTTCGTGATTACCTCGGGAAACATATCGCCTTTTGAACTCATTTTTTTATTTCACATGATCCGGTAACAAGTTATGATGTTCACCGCAAAACAACTTTTTTTGAGGCGCCTCCGGAGATTCGCTGTCACGAACTTATTTATAAAAATTTTTAATTGAAAGTTTTTTCGAAGATACTTCAAATGTTATACTATTACGTGTATATGAAATAAATAATCCAACATTATACATATCTTAAAAAAAAGTTATGAAATTACGCCTTTTTTCGCCTTTAATTCCCCTCGACCACCACCCCCCCTCCCCACTCAGCCCCAATGAAAATAAACCAAATATTAAAAAATTTACTTTTTGTATTGAAGTTCTGTTGTCTTTTCTTTGCTGTTTACTTTTTTTGACGCGTAAAATTTGGCAGTTTTCTAACGTTTGTTTAATGTTTTTATTGAGTTCAGCTATTATTCAATAATTCTTGAATTCCTTATATATATTTTCGATTTTGTTTTAATTACTTCACTTTAAAAAAAATCGATTTTAGAGATCTTAGTGGTTTAACTTTTTTTTTTACTATATGAGAAAACAGATACGTTATGATTACCGAGCTTCTTGTTAATCGAATTGAAATGAAGCTGTGCTTTTTATGATTCAAATTCTGTTGTTTCAACCTATAATTCTTTGACTTAGCAGTAGTGATTTGTTGGTATTAAATATCTGATACGACAATCGAAAACATTATCTTTCAACTGTAGTACTAAATATTTCAAGTATGTGTTTTTTCGCTATTCGTCTTAATTTAGAAAACTAACTGCTTCTAGTGTGTCCAATAAACAAACAAAAAAATAAATAAATGAATAAATAAAAAAAATGAGTTGAAAATGAACATCGAGTGTAGCTGAGAGATTAATTGTTCAAATGAGTATGGGCGAAAGTGCAACCTGACAAAAACGATCCAAAATATATGTATATATTTGTTTTATGTGTGTGTATGTACAATCAATATTTTTCAATATTTAATATTTCCTAAAATTGTGTAAATTCTAACAAATTTCAAACATTGCAAATCGTCTTAATCGATCGAATTTTGAATGATATTGATTAACAAATACTTTTTGGATTTGCACTCTGAACCTTGTTTGGGACGGCAAAAGCAAAGCAAACGTGGAATGGAATACAAAGAGAGTGAAGTAGTTAGAGAGAGATACAAGTACACTGCAAAGAAACTACATTAGTTGTTGGTGTTAATCTTAGAATTTAAATGGCACTGACGCTAAATGATTTTTAATCACAGAACGTTGTTGTTGATAATGATAATATTATGTATTATGGATTGTATATATGTATACATGCAGAGTTTTGCATATACATATGTATGTCTGGTATTCCAAGTTGGCTTTGCTTAACCGTTTGGGGAATACTTACACAACATTCCCGAAATTGTTTGGCATCAATGGGTGAAGTAAAGTTTAGACCCCATGTATCATTGGTCATAGGATCCTTCCAGTAGACAAAACATTCTGAGGCTTGACCAATGCGAGTACCTAAATTTAGTTAGATAAATAAAAAAAATTAAAATTTTTGATTTCCTTAAATGGATTTTCTGCCGCTTGGAGTTATATAATTGTATGACTAACCTGGTTGAATAAGTCGTACGTCTAATATTTTATCCACTTGACTGTTGTAGGCCGTAATGTGAAAAACACATTCTGGCGAATCTTGTATGCATGATATATTAACAGGAACCAAATCTTCGGATACTTGTTGCCATTTCACCGTTCCAGCACCACTGGCCGAAACATGAAATACCTCCGCCCATAACCTGAACGAACTGTTGTGTATTAGAAGCAAATTATTTCAAACATTTAAACAGGTGTAGAGGAAAAAAAACCATACACACATTCACATATACGCACATACATAGTTTAAGTAAATAAAATTACAATTACAAAGTATTGAGATTAAATGTAGTTTAATTTTTTTTGGATTTTGGTTTGATTTCGTTTAGAAGTTTCAAATTAGTTGTTCGTTGTTGTTGATGATTTTTTGATTGTTTTGTTGAGTTGGTTGGATCGTTGGTGTTGTTGTTGTTGTTGTTGTTGTTGGAAAATTTTGAAATATGTACATTGAGTTTAAAAATCGCCAATTTTCATTTGATGTTTTGTGTGTACATTAATAGTCGTAGTTGTTGTTGTTGTCATATTTTAAACAAATAAATATTTTGTTGTTTGTCAAATGCGTTGAAATTTGTAGTTTGTTGGTTTGTAGTAAAAGGACAACAGTAGTCGCATAGTAGTAGTTGTAGTAGCAGTATAGATTTGAGTGAACGACAGACAACAGGGTTGCAAAACATTTTAACGTATTTTTTTTTTTTTTTGTAAAAGAAAAAATGTTACATGTTAAATTATAAAAAAAAGTAAGTCAACAATTGTAAAACGATTCAAATTATAAATTAATATGTACAAATTATTATGGATGAGATAAACTACTTATGTACGTATTTATCTACACATGTTCAATAACACTTAATATTTATATAAAAATGGTTAATTAATATTTTGCTTATTAATTATAATACTTTTATGTAGTTACATATAACAAGATCACTTTTGTCATTTTCCTTTAAAATATTTAAATAACTAAAATGTGAAAGTATTGTCCGAAATTTTTGTCACTTTGTGCCCCAAAAGTCTCTATATGTGTCTGTATCTTCGCTCTCTAAACAATATTTTGTTGGTAGCGTAATGTTTCCTTAGTTGACGTTATAAAAAATTTCAGAAATTTGTCATAGATCATTAGACGCTAGACCAGTAGTTATTTTTATCCATCCAATAATATGAATAATGACTACAAATTTCGGCGCAGGTATATTCAATTTTCCTTCAGTACCAGCTCAATTTGGATAATCACTTACTAAGTTCGTACAGTTCAATCGGTCTTGAATATTATTGGGGGGTGTAAGTCTAAAAATGGTCATCAGCATATACTATATGAGGTCACCTATCTTATATATTAAAAGAATTTATGAATAAACTTTGCATTCAAGATTTTTTTCAATATTTTTCTTCTCTCAAACCTCTATAACTACAGTTCTGATTAACGTAGGCTGTTGACATAGGTCTAAGAACACTCAGTGGATTGAGGAAAGTTATGCGTGGAGAATCAACTTTACTTTTACTGTACGTTAACTTATCTTGGCATATTTTGGCATTACTGTACGTTAACTTCTCTTGGCAAATTCGTTGGGTTTGAGGAAAGTTATGCGTGGACAATCAACTTTACTTTTACTGTACGTTAACTTCTCTTGGCAAATTTTGGTATTATATTATAAAAATTAATATAATATAATATAATATAATGCTGCGGAGCAGCAGGGGTCCTCTAGTATATTTAAAAATCATTTACAAACCAAATTTAAGTAAAATCTATGGTGTTAGATAGATTTAAATAGATTTTAATAAATATCGGAATAAAATCGTAAGGCAGAAACCAAAAATTATTTTCTCTCTCTCTTCTAGACGCTTCGAGAGATAGCGAATGAGAATTATTTAATATTGATGTTTCAATTTGACATGAGACATAATTTTGATGCCCACATGATCTATGAGAAAAGTGTAGCTTAGCTGCTAAAAAGCGACCTACTAAGTGGGTCATCGCGAATAAAAATCATGCCATCTGGAAGCAGCTTAGTTAGCGATAGCCTACTCAATTCTCCCTGCTGGATAAGCAACATTTTTTGCTGGGTTTTATGATGAGTATGACGCACTATGGATCATATTTTGAGAAGGCGGCCAAAAATCATTTTTTTATGGTTTCCGATTTTAAAGTTATGTTCTTCAATTGAAAGTAAATATCAGTGAACCTCGGGAGCCAAAAAATTCTGACTCCATTTCAACAATATCACAGCGAACAGGGTCTTCGAAAATGAACTTTCTCAGTATTTTGCTAATATTAAAAATTTCTTTGTAAATTTTAATTTTTAAATGACTGTAACATTTTTGGGTTCAAAAATACATTTTGTATAATTTTGTAACTTCTAAGCTTTTAATGTTAGAAATATAAAGTCACTGGGTCATTTAGAAATTAAAAAAAAAAAATTTTTTTTAAAGTTCAAAATTTTCCGAAAAATTCCTACTTAATAGAGCATAACTCCTGCCATCAAAAATAGTCTTGCACTCTTCTGTAGTGCGAACCCTCCCCTACACTCCTATGCGCCATTGTATACCCGCCAGTTTCGCTCGTGTGCATCAGAACAATTTTTATGACCCAAGGTCAGGTATTTTGTGCAAAATTTATGAATATAAAAGTTTTCCACCATGTGGTTAGGGTATAATGAGTTTGCCCTGATGTTTGTAACTACCAAAAATATTGGACCTATACCCATCTTTTACAGATCGACTCAAAATCACTTACCGAGTCGATTTAATGCAGTCCGTCTGAGTGTTATGAATACAAAATTTGGTCGTACCGGTGTATTTTTTATTTTTTTTTTTTTGAGTTTATTATTTTTTATACTGGCAGAAAAAGGAAACGGTAGAGTTGACACGAGTTATTATATACTTATAAAAAACAAAAATATTGCACTGATTCTTCTCAAATTTTGTTTGTATATATTTTTGCAAAATACAAGAGACCTTACCAAACATGGTCAGGATCGGTCCATTTTTGGGCCTAGTCCCCATATATATTTAGCATCCGATATGAAATTTTTCATATCTGCAGCCAAAAAAATTAAGAAAAATCCCACTAAAATTTTGGTTTATGCTTATTTTCTATATCCAGTTAGTTGGGTCTGGTATAGGGTATCATATAGTCGGTCTAGAACGACTATAATTTTCTTACTTGTTGTTTGATAGATTTAAGTGAAGATCGGCCTATAACTAAGAGTTGTCCAATAGGAATCATTTTTGGACTATTGATTAACGGATGTAATAAATACATACAATTCCAATTTGACTAAGATTTATATGATAATTTGGATCTTATTGCAATTTAGGTCGATTTCATAGGGGTCATTTGTATGGGGGTTAGGTCTGAACATGGACCGATTCTCACCAATTTCAATAGCGTTTATCCTATAGCCAATAAAAGCTTATGTACCAAATTTCATCAAAATATTTTCATATTTGCGACCTGCAGTTTGATTACAAGCTTTACATGGACACACAGACGGACGGACGAACGGACGGACGGACGAACATCGTTAAATCGAGTCAGATAGTGATTCTGATTCGATCGGTATAATAAAAGATGGGTCTAGGTCAAATATTTTTGGTAGTTACAAACAGCAACACAAAGTCATTATACCCAAACCACATAGTGGTATAGGGTATAACTATTGCGACACACCCTTTTAAGATATGAGCAGGTATACTTCACCTTTTAAAAGGGGTTAGGTTCTGGGTTTTTTATGCTTCAAAAAGTGGTAATAAGAGATAAAAATTGTATTTTACATAATTGCAAGTTCTAGCATGCAGCAGAAAGATAAATGCAAAAAAAACAAGTAAGAAAATTATAGTCGGTCTAGACCGACTATACGATACCCTATACCACGCGTTTAGAAACCCTACCTCTTAGGCCCAACTAACTGGACATAGAAAATAAGCGAAAACCAAATTTGAGTGGGATTTTTATTAATTTTTTTGGCTGCAGATATGAAAAAGTTCATATCGGATGCTATATCTATAAAGGGACTAGGTCCAAAAATGGACCGATCCTGATCATGTTTGGTAAAGTCTCTTGTATTTTGCAAAAATATATACAAACAAAATTTGAGAAGAATCAGTGCAATATTTTTGTTTTTTAATAGATTTAAGTGAAGATCGGGAAGTAGCTCTATATGGGGTCAAAGGGATCATTTTTGGACTACTCATTAATGGATGTAATGAACGCATACAAACCCAATTTGAGTAAGATCTATATGACAATTTGGATCTTATGGCAATTTATGTCGATTTCATATGGGTATTTTGTATGGGGGCTAGGTCTGAACATGGACCGATTCTCACCAATTTCAATAGCGTTCATCCCATGGCCGATAAAAGCTTATATACCAAATTTCATCAATATATATTCATATTTGCGACCTGCAGTTTGATTACAAGCTTTACATGGACACACAGACGGACGGACATTGTTAAATCAACTCAGAAAGTGATTCTGATTCGATCGGTATAATTAAAGATGGGTCTAGGTCAAATATTTTTGGTTGTTACGAACAGCAGCACAAAGTCATTATACCCAAACCACATAGTGGTATAGGGTATATATATGAGTAAACTCGAAAAAGGGATCTCGCGTCGTCGTTTTGACGAAGGATGACGGTGCAGGGTTAAATAACCAGGGGTCGTTTGTAAAAAGTGTTCAAGAAATGACTGACTGTTCAAGAAATGACTGACTGTTCAAGAAATGACAGTGGACCAAATTTAAAGTTTCACAAAAATTTTAATGATTTTTTTTTTTTTTTTTTTTGCAATTTTGCTCTTTCGACTTATTTTTTTTTTTTAAACCAAACAATAAAATGTTTTAAGTTTTATTACTTACGACGTTAGTTTATTTTAATACGAACATTTTGCACCCAATAGGATCCAGATCCATGCAAAAATTACAAAGTTACTGAAGATTAATTGAATTATCTCACATTTCGATTTTTATCAAATCAAAAAAAAAAAATAACACAATCAGTAAATATAGAAAGCTAAATGTTAGTAACAATAAATATTAAAAATGGCTTAAAGCTGTTGTTGCCTATTGTGATTATTTTCTGCCTGTCGCCCAAAGAACCAATAATAGCCGTCCAACATCGCCTCATCGTACGCCCCTTGATACCAACGGACTGTGGCTGAAATTTTGATTTCATTGGCCAAAAGTCTAATTTTTTTGGCACCGATTTTTAAAATTTTAACGCCTTTTGTAGCTAATATATCCAGGTTAAGGTAGCCAAAAAATTAAGATAAACTGTTGCTAATTGTGGGCGTGGCATACTGTCAAACCCAACTGTTTTTTTAATTTCGGAAAAAGGTGATTTTTTTTTTTTTTTTTTTTTATCAAAAATAAATGGTTACTACTCGCAAGCTATCATCGATAATGACCTGCGGCCTTTTTTATAATGTTGGTAGGATTATAGCCTTTAGTTGTTGTAAGTAGTCACATCTCTACCGTTTAATATTAGGGACGTTATGAAATAGTTACGAAACTACTATATATTTCTCTAGGGAACAAAAGGGAACAAGAAACGTATACCACCCGGAGAAAGGTGAAAGTGTCCTCTTTAACCCTATATATAATTTTGTACCCGTCACGACCCGTGGGTAGAACAATTTTTTAATTTTAATTAAATTACTCTAAAAAAAATTCAAATTACGATAATATAACAGCCCTATACGTACTCGTATACAATGGTGTATGAACTATGAGCTTTAGGTATTTTATAGCTTATAATAGTAATTATTCGTTCTATTACCAGTATAAATTTGTAAGTAAGAATGTCAATACACAGAGGATGTAATTCATTAGTAACCTGGGTTTTTTTTTATTATCATACCTTTTTTATACCTTTTTATTTTACCTAACAATGCACTTATGCTTGTGGTGAAGAAAACACACACAGCTAATTCATTTGTATAGTGGGTTTTTTATATATTATTTTAGGTAGTAATGCACTAATGCCATTTCCTTACCTTTTTATGGCTTATGAGAAGGCTTATAAGAAAGCGACATTTGAATACAAACTCAATTGCTTTAATATATTTCAGCAATAACAGTCAAAAATAAAAATATTCAGAAAAATATGGAGAGCTTCAGTTAAAAAGAACTGGCCGAAGAGTATTTTAGAAACAAAAACCAGGAAGATGTTCTTAGTTACGTTAAAATAAAATTTAACTTAAATTCGTGTAGCACCGAAATACAAGAGCAATTATCAAATTTCATCAAAGTACTAAAAAAAAAAAACGCTACAAAGAAGTTAGCTACAGTAAACAAAATTTTTATATAAAAAGTGCAAACTGGTTAGAAGGCCAACTTACTGTCGCTGCGGAAACAGCAAAGCAAGATAAGGCTGCAAGACCACGCAAAATCATTGGATAACTGCAGCGATAGATCTAGAAGCGGAAACTTAAAGATGTTAACGATGAAATTGGTTGTACAAATATAAAAGAATCTTTCCCACATCAATTGCGATCACAGAACCAATTAACAAAAGTGGATATCATTGAAAAAGTTGTTAAAGCTAGTCCAGTGAGAACAAAACGAATTCTTAAAAGTATACCAACTCCGGGCGATGCAAAACAGTTCACAAATGAGGAGGCATTAGCATTATTTCTGGATTTGAAATTAACATAACAGCAACATATTCAGCTCAGATTGTGTGCGATTGAAAAAGGCTCAAATATGTATCCAGCATATCATTACATAACCGCTGCTAAAATGGACTGTTTGCCATCAAAGGACACTATTACAACCACACCAATTTCGGCAGAGGTACAACTACAATCTCTACTTGATCACACAGCCGAACGCTTGCTTCAATCAATAAAAGGAAATGACTTTAAGAAATATGAAAACACAAAGTTTGTGCTGACAATGAAAGATGGCAAAGTAGGTCAGGCTTTGACTAACATGAAGGCTGCATCCGGCTGCATCATATGCCAAGCAACATCAAACGAAATAAACCAAGTCCCGACAAAATCATTAGATAATACCGATGCATATGAATTTGGATAATCACCACTACATGCAAGAATACGACTTATGGAACACGTACTAAAAATCAGTTATAATTTGGATTTCGGGTCTTCAGGATCAATAAGAAACAACAAAACCAACAAAGAGTTAAGAAGTTCAAAAAAGAAACATGTTCAAGATGAATATCGCAAATTTGGATTGATTATAGATCAGCCAACACAGGGGTAGGCAATAAAAATGATGGCAATATCGCAAGAAGATTATTTTCAGATCCAGAAACAGCATCTGAAATAACAGAAGTGTAAAAATTTTTTTGAGTGTAACATTAAAAAAATCCCATTATTACAAAAAATATTCATAATTATTATTAAAATCCAAATATTTAATTTTTTAATATATAAAAATATAATAAACACATATTTCACTCTAAAAGTTAAAAAAAATCAAAAGTTCAACTTTGACCTAGAATTCCTTAAAAAGTCCTTAATCACTTTTAATTAAATTAAAACTGAGTCGACCTGAACCAAATATCTATTATCCATTAAAAAAAAATTACTTAAATATTTTGATCGGTTCAAAAGTTACAGAATTTTTACCAATGAAAAACGATTTTCAGCCACTGTGCGACGTTCCATTTCTTGTATTTGTTGGTGAAAACGCTCATCATGCTCGTCACTTTCATCGCCAAAGTTATTTGGAAAGAAATTTAAGTGCGAATGCAGAAGGTGAATTTTTTAAAGACATATGTATAAACTCCTTTTTTTAAGTAAGATATAAAAATGAATGTTAATATAAAACAAGTAAGAAAATTATAGTCGGTCTAGACCGACTATACGATACCCTATACCATGCGTTTAGAAACCCTATCTCTTAGGCCCAACTAACTGGACATAGAAAATAAGCAAAAACCAAATTTGAGTGGGATTTTTATTAATTTTTTTGGATGCAGATATGAAAAAGTTCATATCGGATGCTATATCTATATGGGGACTAGGTCCAAAAATGGACCGATCCTGATCATGTTTGGTAAAGTCTCTTATATTTTGCAAAAATATGTAAAAAAAAATTTGAGAATAATCAGTACAATATTTTTGTTTTTAATAGATTTAAGTGAAGATCGGGAAGCAGCTCTATATGGGGCCAAAGGGATCATTTTTGGACTACTCATTAATGGATGTAATGAACGCAAACAAATCCAATTTGAGTAAGATCTATATGACAATTTGGATCTTACGGCAATTTATGTCCATTTCATAGGGGTAATTTGTATGGGGGCTAGGTCTGAACATGAACCGATTGCCACCAATTTCATCCCATGGCCGATAAAAGCTTACATACCAAATTTCATCAAAATATATTCATATTTGCGACCTGCAGTTTGATTACAAGGTTTACATGGACACACAGACGGACGGACGGACATTGTTAAATCAACTTAAAAAGTGATTCTGATTCGATCGGTATAATTAAAGATGGGTCTAGGTCAAATATTTTTGGTTGTTACAAACAGCAGCACAAAGTCATTATACCCAAACCACATAGTGGTATAGGGTATAAAAATAAATAACAATTAAGAAAATTATAGTCGGTCTAGACATAAACCAAATTTGAGTGCCATTGTTATTAATTTTTTTGGCTGCAGATATGAAAATGTTTATATCGGATGCTATATTTATATGGGGACTAGGTTCTGACTATATTTGGTAAAGTCACTTATATTTTGAAAAACTATACGCAAACTAAATTTGAGAAAAATCGGTGCAATATTTTTATTTTTTGATAGATTTAAGTGAAGATCGGGAAGCAGCTCTATATGGGGCCTATGACTAAGAATTGTCCTATAGGGATTATTTTTGGACTACTGATTAATGAATACAATGAATACATACAAACCCAATTTGACTATGATCTATGCGATAATTTGGATCTTATTGCAATTTATGTCGATTTCATAGGGGTCATTTGTATGGGGACTAGGACTGAATATGGACCAATTTTCACCAATTTCAATAGCGTTCATCCTATGGCCGATAAAACTTTATATACCTAATTTCATATATTCATATTTACGACCTGTAGTTTGATTACAAGCTTTACATCGACACACAGACGGACGGATTCTGAGCTGATCGGTATCATAAAAGATGGGTATAGGTCAAATAATTTTGGTAGTTACAAACAGCAGCACAAATTCATTATACCCAAACCACATAGTGGTATAGGGTATAAAAACAAGATCATGTTAGAAACTGTACCAATTTTCTCACAGTTTTTTAACAAATCTTGAATGACGTCTTCATAATTTGGGCTTCAGAAATTTCCCAGAAAGCTTGATACAACCAAACCAAATGACTTTCATGACTTTGGTGCATCTTCAAACAAAATCGAATCAATTTTGGAATCTTTCAGTAGTTTTGTAATTTCTGGTCCCACAAAAACCCCTTCTTTAATTTTGGCATCTGATACGTTGGGAAAAACTGTTTTCAGGTATTCAAATGCGACACTGTTTCCTTATTTTAGCAAAGCTTTGACGAAATTTTTGAATAAGCCAAGTTTAATATGCAACGATGGCAAAATAATGTTTTCCATTTTTTACCACAGCTTTGTATATATGACATTATCTTGGCCAAGCGTAAAATTTACACTATCCTACCAATCTTCGGGCATAGTGTTCGTGACGCACTCGGCTATCCCATTTGCACAAAAAACCGTAATATTTTGTGTTACCTTGTTGGAAAACAGTCACCATGGTAACAACTTATAGATCGAACAGATTTTCCAGTTATGTTCTCAGACCCAGTAATTTAGACATGAACTCATATGATTCTTTAACGTTAACTGCATGTGCCACTGGAATTGAAATCTTTTTATTACCTTTGTGCAACAAAAGAGCTTTCAAGCTTAACTTGTTTAACCTGTCAGCAGAAAAGCAATGTTGTCGAAAATCTTTAATGAATAGAGCTTTTTATCCTTTTCCATTCTTAAAAATATTTTCTCCCCCGTTTTTTTTTTTTTACAAAATTCAATGTTTCTAATTTTACAGCGTTCGATTTTCAAATTCTGCGTATTTCTTTCCTTTTGGTTTTTGATATGATAAAAAACGAAAAATGGGTTAATTTACTAAATCTGCTGTAGCTTCATCATTTCTGCATCGATCTGAGACTGGTTGAGCGCAAAATGTTCGTAAAAAAATAAACTAATGTCCCGTGTAATAAAACATGTAATAAAAATTTTTAATTGTTTGCTTTAAAAAGAATAACTTGAAAAGAGCAAAATTGCAAAAAATCATCAAATTTTTCATGAAGTTTGAACTTTTGTCCACTGTAACTCTGTCATTTCTTGACTAATCTTCACACACACTACCCAAGGTTATTTAGTAATTTTATTATCTTTCATTAAAAAAAGAAATACATAATCCGTCCAATATTTTTGAAGATAGTTGCATTTAAGTGACATCATCTTTTTTAAAAACGCAAATAACGGTAATTTTACAATATCTCGAAAACTGTTCTACTTTTGGCCAATCAAACTTCACATTCGGATTCAGCGGTTAATTTTACATATACTATAGGTATCAGATTCATTTAGTCAAAAATCTGTCACGTAGTGTAATTTGTGGATGTAATAAACACACATAAACCAAATTTGACCGATATGATAATCTGAATTATTTAAGTCAAACTTATACACCCATTTGCTCCAAAGGCGATTTCAGTCAAATGTCTTCATATTTAAAATATATTAATATATTTAAAATAAATTTATAAGAGGGGTACTATTAATATTTTGGGAACTGGCAACACTAATGTCAATAGCTAAAATCTGGCAACACCATAATAAATTTTGACATTTTTTTTTTATCATAAACGTACTACAACGTTTTGATGTACAAGTGCTATTTGTTTTATTTACAGTGAGTTAAAAAAATCAATTTGGCGAAAAAGTTTAAATTCCAAGAGAACTTTTCGTTTGATTATTTTTCACAACTTTCGACGTGGATTATCTCAACAAGAATGTGTCGTAAACTCAGTTCTCTGTATGGCGACAAAGCGTTATCAAGACCCACAATATATCGCTGGTACAGGGAATTCAATCATGGTCGTAGGTCGGTCGCCGACGAATTCCGTGAAGGTCGTTGTGCCAAAAAACATCGATACAATGCCTGAACTGATAATGCAAGATCGTCACGTGACATATTGTGAGATAGAGGCATCCTTTCACATTAGTTCCACTTCAATAAATTCGATTTTGCATGAACCCCATAATTTATCAATCGCTCAAAAAAAAGGTCGAGTCGATTGGTGTAAAGAAATGATTAAAAAGTGCGACCGTTGTGTTTTAAAAGATGTGTATAACATCATGACAAATGACGAATCATGGATATATGCGTGTGAGCCGGAAACAAAACAGCAATCCAAGACGAGCTAATTCAACAAAAGTTGTTCATGGAAAAAGAACAGCGAAGCAGATGGTCGCCTGTTTCTGCGGCCGAATAGGTCATGTGGCCACTGTTCTGCTTGAGCAACGTAGGACGGTTAATTCTGAGTGGTACAAGACCTTTTTTAAAACCAACCGCCAAAGAAGAATCATTCTCCATCATGACAATGCGAGCTCTCACATATCTCGTCAAACAGGTGAATTTTTGAGCAGTCAAAACATCGCATTGATGACTCATCCTCCATACAGTCCTGATTTGGCACCCAATGACTTCTTTTTGTGCCCGAATATCAAAGGTAAATTGCGCGGTCAACGATTTACGAGCACCAAAGAAGCAGTTGAAGCGTTCAAAAACCATGTTTTGGAGGTGTCTCAGGAGGAATGGAAAAACTGCTATGTCAAATTGTTTGAACGAATGCAAAAGTGTATTGATCATCAAGGGGAATATTTCGAAAAACAATAAAGCCTATTCCCGAAATATGAATAGTACCCCTTGTATGTATTCTTCTCTACATTTGTTCTATTTCCTTTGAACCAGAGTTCAGAAAAAAACACACACTGAATAAAAAACTCGTAGATATATGTAAAAAACATAGCTCAGACCAACAAGCACATTTTTTATTTGCATATCAATTATGTGTGTTTCTAAATTTTATACGGTGCCCCACACAATCATGACTGTGTTTCGTTTTAATATTTCGTTATCTACGCGAACATTTTTCTGTCACGTATTTTTTTTTTTCGAACACACATAACCCACACAGATTCGAGTGTAGCTTTATTTTAAGTTCGTTTTCTTGCACTGTACTGCTAAAAAACAGAACATTATCCACTCGTAATTGGAAAAATCTGAAACACCCCTATAATAACGACAACAATTGTTTCAACCAAATTTATTTTAAAAATCTAAAATAATTCATTAGCGGTTATAAAAAAGTAAAAATAAAAAGATAATAATAAAAATAAAAAAATAAATAAAAAGATAATAATAAAGTAGAAAACAGGGAAATTTTATATGTTCTTTATGACTTAATTTCTTTTTTTTTCGATCGAGAGTGGGTAATGTTTTAATTTTTTATATGTACAAGTTGAAGAACATGTTCTGTTTTTTTTTTTTTTTTTGCAGTACACGTGGAAGAAAACGAACTTAAAATAAAGCTACACTCGAATCTGTGTGGTTTATGTGTGTTCGTAACAAAAAATACGTGAAAAATGTTCGTGTAGATAACGAAATAGTAAAACGAAACACAGTCACGATTGTGTTGGGCAACGTACAAAATTTAGAAACACACATAATTGGTATGACTATAAAAATAAGTGTTGGCTGCTTTAGAGCAGAACATTATGTGTTTCATGTGTGTATTTTCTGAACCTTGCTTTAAACTTCAGATGGAATTTGTGTATTCTAAAATACTATTTAACTAAATCATTTTAGTATTCAGTGTTATTGACATGCAGGACAAAAAATAAAGTTATTATTATGAAAATATTTTAAACAACCTTAATAAGTGACCATCACGACGACGCGAACTCTGCCATGGCGAATCTTCGTAACGGTAGCCTTTGCGCATCAAAGGTGCGCACGAGCAGCTCAATTTATTACCCATGGCACAGCTAGAACAGCCACTAGTTTGAGCTTAAAATGGCAAAATAAATGAAAATAATATAAATAATTTTTAATTGAGAGATGTTTGTATTAAAATAATACCATACCTTTACTTGATGCACCCCGATGTCACCACATCCCGCTCACGTCTGCCTGAGAAAGTGTTTGGCCACGATTCAACGATTGAGAGCGTTGATTATGACGATAGTTGTGATATCGACTGCCACGCTAGAAATTTAAAACACAAGTTAGTAAACAAAAAAAAAAAAAAAAATACCAAAATAAATCTATGTATGTGGGATATGTGAAAATAAATTCACTTTTTTGTTTTTGTATTTATTTTCTAAGTAAGTGGTAATTGAATATTACTTTTGTTTTCAACACATTTATTCACAAATGTATGTGAACTGTTGTAAACAAAAACGTTTACAGGCACCTTAAAGCTTGCGTTTTGCCGAAGACACAAAATGCAACACCAACATCAAACGAAAATTTAAAATATTTTACAAATTTATTTCATCATTATTTATTTCACTGTTCAAGTTGGATGGGTTAATTTAATGAACGCGGTTTGATAAATATTGCATCTTAACTGAATAATAAAGGTTTGTTGTTATTCTTATTTTGACGAGACAATCAGAAATAAAAAAAGATTTAATTTTAGAACAAATCGGTTAGTGATTTTTTCTTCGAGATTGATACTGATTGGACTCACTCTTTTCTAAAATCGTTTGTCTTTTTTCAATAGTTGTCTTTCGTTTAAAACTTTGTCCGCATAAAACTTTTGTGCTTATTGTTTTGAAAATATTAAATAATAAAAAATATTCACTCTTCATTTTGGCGCTGTTAAGCAATAAACAAACACATGTTGTCTCAACCCATTATAAATAATTTCATTATTGTTATTATTATTATTATTTCGACTCAACTCAGACATTCAACAATAAATCACTCACAAATACACAAAGAAAACAAAATTCGAATAAAAAAAAAACGATTTTAAAGTTATCATCTATTTTTAAACATTGTAGTGAATTATACTTTTAGGATTTCCGCATGAAACGAAAAAAATGTTTTCGTTGTTATGAAAAAAAAAAAAAACAACAGAAGAAATCTAACACACCGTTAACATTAGTTGGGCACACTTGCTACGATCAACTGAAATCTCAAAATCAAAACAAAAAAATGCACATCAACATCGTCATCTTGAACAACAGCAGCCAGCTGATATTAATGTGTTGTTAATGTGATCTGTTTGTTGTGTTGCGTTATGTATGAGTACTTTGTTGATCGTTGTCAAAGCTTTGATGCTCTCTCCTTCACAGATTTGTTTGTTGATGACTATGATGCTAATCTGTACCATAACGTAGTTTTTTCCCAGACTGCTATCGCCCACACCAAAACACAACGTCTTTTAGGCCCCCACAATCTAGACAACTTCAAAATCATCTAAACTATATGAACAAACACTGAGCGTGAGTAGCATTGTGAAAGTACATGTTAAATTTCTAGACAAATCATAGAAAAAAAAATACTGTACTGTTGTTCATGCCACATTTAGAGAATTAACAAAATAAAAGATTGTACTCAAAATTAAATTTTTCTTTGGTATTTTATTATGTGTAAAGCTGTCTGTAATACTCTTGCCACAAATTTACATATGCAGACATGCATGCATGCATTCATCTTATGCGTTTAGAGAGACCAAAAAAAGAACATTGACCTATTTAGAAAATTATGCATAGTTTTTCAGAATTAGAATTAACAAACATGCGTATTTATTGCTAAAGAGTGGTTTTCTAAATGAATGGTACTGACATTTGGAAATATTTCCCCTCTAGTATTACTTTAGTTACTGCATTGGCAATATTGTCTTATTCAACTTTTAAATTTAGGAAAAACTCATTAATTCCACAGAAATAGTTTCATATATCGCACCTGTACCTCTAAAGTGAGTCAACTCAAAATTTACAAATTTTCAGTAGAGGCAAAAAACGGTTTTTTTTAATGTTTACTATAAAATTTAAAAACAGTTGTTTCATTGTAAAGAATTGCGAATAATAAGTATACTACAGTAGTTGTTTTTGCGATTTTTTCAGTGATCATCAAAAATAACAAGTTTTTTGGGTGGAACTCAAAATATGTCTTTTTAGTGGATTCTAAAGAAGCTCTTATAACACAAAGAGGGTTACAACTGTATTTTTTTTCTGCGAAAGACTAGAAAAGATTTGTAAGATTTTTACAGTGGATAGATATGACTAGGGCTTGCAATACATTTTTTAATACCGGTATTAATGACCAATTAATACCGGTATCCGGTATTAAATTTTTTTTGCTGTAAGTTAACATTCATATCATTTTTATTTAACTATTTTATTTTTTATAAGTAATTAGCATATTATTAGGTGTTGTCATGTTCAAAAATTAAATCTAATTTTGAAATTTGCGTATGAAGTAATTTTTTTTTTACATTAAGAAAGAGCTTTTTTGTACGTTAATTTTCCTTCAGTTCAGAGGTCGTTAGCATAAAAAATAGAGAATAATACAACACTGCCTTGTGAAGTTCATTACTATGTATCACATGTTTTATGTCATTTTTGAGTTCAATGATTCATTATAATTTTTATGTTTGATAGAAAAAGGGGCTTTTGCTAGAATGCTCTAGAAATGAAAAAGTAATTAACCGATAAAAACGTGTTCTGTTATTTTAAAAGTTATAGGCCAAATCCTATAAATACTAAAAAAGACACAAATTCACATAGCAAGCCGTTGCTATGGAAAATTATTGTTTTGTATTTTGTTTTTTTTTTTTATAGAGAAGTTATGTGCGCATAGTTACTTGTAAAGTTTTAGAAAATTTAGAGAATTGTGTTTGTGTACAATATAAAAGTGAAAAAAAAAATTGAAAATCATAATTATAATTAATAATCACATATCACATAAGAGTTGATTTCAATTGATAAATAGCAGCTCTTCTGTTTTAAATAATAAATAACAGCAAGATTTCAGCCGTTTTAATAAGTGGGTACAATTTCTGAAATTTACTTAAAGTTATGCGCTGTTTTTTTTTAGCCATGGAAAATTATGTTTTTGAGGAAAAATCAGCTGATGAAAATTCCGTACGGTTCTATTTTCTTTGTGAAAAAAAAGGACAAATTTCAAAATGTAAGAAGTGTAACAAGGTAATAAAGTCGCAAGGAGGTAGTACAAGTGGTTTGCATACCCACATAAAGACACCACACCAAATAAATTTTAAAAAAAGGAATGCTCCGAGCTCCAACGTTTTGATTGCAATTGGGCCAGAATCATCAACTTCTGAAGTGAATAAAGTTTCTAGCGGGAAAATAACATTTTTCGTTTCAGAAACGGACAATTCTTTGTCTGCAGTGTTAGCTCGCATGACGGCATGTGACGGTTTGTCGTTTAACATATTTTGCACTTCCATGGATATCAGAAAAGGTTTAGCTGCCAGAGGGTATGAAAACATAACAAAATCTATAAACTCTATAAAAAATTGAGTTGACTCGCTTTAGACGTACAGGAGCGATATAAAAAACGGAAATAAAATCCAGTTTAATTATTCAGATATGTACATAAAAAAACACTCAATTATAGTTGGTCTAGGCTCTTCGAATTAGGATTAGATTAAGTTGAAAGTGTCGCTCTCTAAGTCCCAGGTTCATTGAAGTCTTTCAAACCATTTGCTTAATTTTAAGAATTTCCAGTATTTACTTTCGTAACGTAATCCAGATCATTAATGGATACTACCAGATTCCAGTGCTGGAAATTGGAGGGCAAATTCTTTTTTTTTTCAACTTAGCCAATTCACAAGCCAACACTTTTTTTGGTATATTATTATTGCGAATGAAGAAAACGAACTTACAAACACATTAACAAATTTAATAAACACACACATAGCATTGTATAATTTTATGTATGTGTTAGTAGCAACTTTAAATGGAATTTACTCAAAATAAAGGCAAAAATTTAAAAATCTGCAAGTCTGGTGAACAGCTAAAAAGAAATACCTTTCAAAAAATATACGTTGTGTCAAAATCGGGATAAAACAGTAGAACAAAACATCGGTCACAAGAAATCGCCTAGCCTATTAATATTATAGATATGTAAATAAAATTTAAAATCATATCGAAGGTGAATATCATATGGAGAACTTAAACCAAAAATGGTACAATTAATACCAAATTTATTGAGGTCACTTATGGTTTTTAAAAACATAAACAAACATAATAAAGGGTGATTTTTTAAGAGCTATAGGAAAGTTTTCCAAAAAAAAAAACACATAAAATTCAGAAAAATGCATGAAATCTTTATTCGAATCGATAGTACGGTCCACATAATTTAATGTTTGAGGATTATTTCATGCAAATGTTGACCGCGACTGCGCCTCAAATGGTCCATCCGCTTAGTCCAATTTTGGCATACTCTTTCCAACATTTCGGCCGGTATCTCACGAATAAATGCTTCAATGTTGTCTTCCAATGCGTCAATTGAAGCGGGATTGTCTGTATAGACATGAGCTTTAACATAGCCCCACAAAAAATAGTCTAAAGGCGTTAAATCGCACGACCTAGGCGGCCAATTGACCAGTCCGGAACGTGAAATAAAATGTTCACCGAACTAGCCTCTCAATAAGTCCGTTGTTGCGCGTGCTGTGTGCCATGTGGCACCGTCTTGTTGAATCCACATGTCATGCAAGTCAAGCTCTTGCATTTTGGATAAAAAAAAGTTGGATATCATCTCTCGGTAGCGCTGACAATTCACAGTTACGTTACGATTCGCATCATCTTTGAAGAAGTACGGTCCAATTATGCCACCAGCCCATAAACCCAATTGCTGCGAACGGCGACGAATCGATAATTGATGGTCATCATTAACACTGGCCGATACAGCTGCGATATTTTCTTCAGTTCAAACTCTACGTAAGCGTGTTGGTGGTTTAATGTCCAACAATGTGAATTTGGTGCGAAATTTAGTCACAATAGCCCGAATAGCCGCTTCAGTGGGTCGATTATACAGACCATAAAATGGAAGAAGCGCGCGATGAACTGTCTTAATAGAGCGCGCATTTTGATAATAAAATTCAATAACTTGCAAGCATTGTTCGTTTGTAAGACGATTCATGGTTAAATTATAGACCAAACTGAAGATGTTTGACAATGGAACAAAACACGAAACGTGCGTCAGCTGTTTAAACCAGTGTTGCCAAAAAGATAATAGCTAAAAAATCACCCTTTATGAGTAAGCTAATATCGGAAGACTCCTTTAACCCACTTTTTTCCAGTGCTCCAATATTGGAACAAATTCATTTTTCTCTTAAAAACCCATGTACTGATGTTTTTATACCCTATACCACTATGTGGTTTGGGTATAATGACTTTGTGCTGCTGTTTGTAACAACCAAAAATATTTGACCTACACCCATCTTTAATTATACCGATCGAATCAGAATCACTATCTGATTCGATTTAACGATGTCCGGCCGTCCGTCCGTCCGTCTGTGTGTCCATGTAAACCTTGTAATCAAACTGCAGGTCGCAAATATGAATATATTTTGATGAAACTCGGTATTTAATCTTTTATCGGCCATGGGATGAACGCTATTGAAATTGGTGAGAATCGGTCCATGTTCAGACCTAGCCCCCATACAAATGACCCCTGTGAAATCAACATAAATTGCCATAAGATCCAAATTATCATATAAATCTTAGTCAAATTGGGTTTGTATCTGTTTATTACATCCATTAATCAGTAGTCCAAAAATGATCCCTATGGGACAACTCTTAGTCATAGGCCCCATATAGAGCTGCTTCCCGATCTTCACTTAAATCTATCAAAAAACAAAAATTTTGCACTGATTCTTCTCAAATTTTTTTTGTATATATTTTTGCGAAATACAAGAGACTTTACCAAACATGGTCAGGATCACTCCATTTTTGGGCCTAGTCCCCATATAGATATAGCATCCGATATGAACTTTTTCATATCTGCAGCCGAAAAAATTAATAAAAATCACACTCAAATTTGGTTTATGCGTATTTTCTATATCCAGTTAGTTGGGCCTGAGAGATAGGGTATCTGAACGCATGGTATAGGGTATCGTATAGTCGGTCCAGACCGACTATAATTTTCTTACTTGTTTTATTTTGTTTTCGCTTTGAGAGATTTACTGTTATATTGTAAGCCAAAGAGTTTACATATTTTGAGTCATTGTATATTGTTATATAAGCTTTTGAATGTGAAAAAAATGTTGTAAGAAAATGCAGTTAAAATAGTTTGTATATTTTTGTTAGTAATATAAAAAATTTGATATTTATTTATGTGTTTTAAGTGTTTGTAAAATTTGTAGAAATCAAAAAGTGTATGGGAATGTTGATTATTTGGGTGAACTAACTAGTGAAACCGATGAAGATGACATTCCACTTTCTCAGCTTCAACAACAAATATGCAGCTGCAGAAAAATTTACAGAACTTGGGAAAAGAAAGAAATTGATTTGGAGCATAGAATAGAATACCCTTTAAAACATTGGAAATCGTATCTTGAGATCTAAATGTGACCACACTTTTGACATGAACGTGCACGATCTCAAAAGTTATTTTGCAATACTATAATTATCGGGATATTTGAATATACCAAGGTGGAGAATGTTATGGAAATGTGATACAGAAACATACAACTTGACGGTAGCCAATGTGATGAGACGTAACAGATTTGAACAAATTAAAAAGTACACACATTGTTCGGACAATGATAATCTTGCAAATAACGACAAATTTGCCAATATTCGCCTTACATTCGATCTACTCTATACAAGGTACATGAAATACGGCAGTATGGAAGAAAATTTTTGTATCGATGAAAGTATGGTTTCATATTTTGGCAGACATTTTTCAAATTATAAAAATAAGTTTTTCTTATAAACTAAAAATTATGTTAAGTGTTTTATTTTGTCCATTTAAATGTATCTGTAAGCCTGGTGTTCCAAAATTGGAGCCCAAAATCACACACATTTTGTTTAGTTTTTTTGAAAATTCTTTCAGAAGCCACTATACTAGAACATTTTAATTGAAAAAACATAAAACTTAGCATATTTGAGGGAAAAAAATTAATTCGGACAGAAACGGTTTAATTGGGAACTATGACTAAAACATTTCGCTTCTTACTTTATACACGCAGAAAACAGATATGTTGTAGCAACCGAATTTGTTGCCAACCGAACATTAGTAGTCATATCTACTATTCCATTATTCTGTTGAGATTACTGACTTGTATTTTTCAAAGAACCGTGTATTCGGTAGTGTAAATTGTATCAACCAATACTAAATGCAGTAAATATAAAGACAGTTCAATACGAATTTAAATACATAAGTATAAACAAAATAAAAAATAACTTAAATGATAAAAAAAGATATCATGTAAGTCCAATCACAGGGGATGTGTAAACATCTAGTAATTCAAGATTTTTTATGGCACAGAAAGCGTCATCTATGTATCACTTATAGCAATCAACTGCAGGAGCTCTGCTAATATAAAAATATTTATTATTTCAACCGGTTAATTTTTAATTTTTCGTTTTTCATTTTTCATTTTTCATTTTTTCTTTTAATTTTTTTTTTATTTTTCAATTTTTATTTCTCATTTTTCATTTTTTATTTTTATTTCTCATTTTTTATTTTCCATTTCGTATTTTTCATTTTTTATTCTTCATTTCGTATTTTTAATTTTTTATTTTTCATTTTTCACTTTTCATTTTTCATTTTTCGTTTTTCATTTTTTATTTTTTTTAATTTTCATTTTTCATTTGTCATTTTTGATTTTTCGTTTTTTATTTTTCATTTTTCATTTTTTATTTTTAATTTTTTATTTTTTATATTTAATTTTTTATTTTTTTTTTTTTCATTTTTTATTTTTCAATTTTTATTTCTCATTTTTCGTTTTTTATTTTTCAATTTTTATTTCTCATTTTTCATTTTTTATTTTTCGTTTTTCATTTTTTATTTTTCATTTTTCATATTTTATTTTTAATTTTTCATATTTTATTTTTCATTTTTTCTTTTTAATTTTTCGTTTTCAAACAGGTTATTACAAATCATAATTTTTTCACTAATACAATCATAAGTCACACCGATTTTGTCTAGCGGCTCACATGTTACGCTGTTTTTGTGATTGTATTGTGAAATAGAAATTTACCCCCTGCGCGTATAGATGTTTACACATAAAAAATTTACATACATGCTAATCTTATGTTACATATTGTTTTAAGGTGCTATTATACGACGTGTTTTTTACATATGTATGTATGTACTGTCACTTTTTTTATCCACATGTAATTCTGTATATCTGTCAAAATATTCGTTCTACATATGATTCATAATTTTTGCTATCACACTTGCATATGTATTTACGTATAACATAACCTCTAAACGTAAACAACAACTGATTTTTTAATTTGTGAATTTACAAAATTAATTGTTAAATATAAAGTTATATATTTTATATATTTTTTAATTGTTAATTAATAGTAAACCATTTATTTTTCTTTTAATATTAATCATTTTAATTTATTTTGTTTTTCTTTCGCCACAGTGTTGTATTTTCATATGTTTTGCCATGTCAAAATAGAACCTGTTCTAATTTATAATGTATCAATTTTTCTACAAGATATTAAAAATAAATTAAATATCTTACATAATAAAAATAAATTTACATGATAACGCTAAGTTTGCAAATTAGATATTAATGATATTGAATTATTTTAATATGTTTATTTATGAATGTCTTCAATAAAGCTTTGAGGATTTTTAAAATTTATGGAATTTAAAAATAAAAATATCTTATAAAAATATATGGTTTACTCGCGTAGTTCTTGGTGTATTGTTTTCCATTTCATTTAATAACGTTTCATTCATTTTTGTATATTTTGTAATTGTATACAACACAACTCTTCACTTAATCAAAAGAAAAAAAGACGAGAAACAAATTTCCTTCTTTTATTTCCCAGTCTTTTTGGGTGCCAACTATGAAGCGCCTTTCACTGCCGCCTGAACAGGCTATTTTTTATTCTTAACAACTTTTATAGGTTTCATATTTGTTCTTCAAAGTCCTTAAGTTTTTTTCTTGTTCTTCAACGACTTTCCTCGGTCGACACTTCCGAAACACCCATGGCAGGTGCGGACGACAGTTCTTTGACGCTTCAACATACGGCTGCTTTCGTAACGTCGAGTAGGGCGAACATCCTTCAAAAATAAATCCTATAACGGTCAATTTTATTAAACTAAAAATTTTTGCACCAATATTCGTTAGCAATGTAACTTCACTGAGAATGTGAAGTAACATTGCTTTAAATAGTTACAGAAAAAAGCAATAATAACTAGCATTTGGGAAAAAAAATAATTTGTTAAAAATTTTTTACCTTTCAATCGCTTTTTTTCGGAAAAAAAATACCTTGGTTCACAATTTTTGGTGTAACTTTGGATTAATTAATGAATCAAACTGCAAATTATAGTGTACTTAATGCTCTATTAAAAAAACAAGTAAGAAAATTAAAGTCGGTCTAGACCAACTATATGATACCCTATACCATGCGTTTAGAGACCCTATGTCATAGGCCCAACTAACTGGACATAGAAAATAAGCATAAACCAAATTTGAGTGGGATTTTTATTAATTTTTTTTGCTGCAGATATGAAAAAGTTTATATCGGATGCTATATCTATATGGGGACTAGGCCCAAAAATAGACCGATCCTGACCATGTTTAGTAAATTCTCTTGTATTTTGCAAAAATATATACCAACAAAATTTGAGAAGAATCAGTGCAATATTTTTGTTTTTTGATAGATTTAAGTGAAGATCGGGAAGCAGCTCTATATGGGGCTTATGACTAAGAGTCGTCCCATAGGGATCATTTTTGGACTATTCACTAATGGATGTAATAAACGCAAACAAACCCAATTTGAGTAAGATCTATATGACAATTTGGATCTTATGGCAATTTATGTCATAGGGTCTAGGTCTGAACATGAACCGATTCTCACCAATTTCTACAGGGTTCATCCCATGGCCGATGAAAGCTTATAACCAAATTTCATCACAATATATTCATATTTGCGACCTGCAGTTTGATTACAAGGTTTATATGGACACACAGACGGGCGGACGGACGGACGGACGGACATCGTTAAATCGAATCAGTTAGTGATTCTGATTCGATCGGTATAATAAAAGATGGGTCTAAGTCAAATATTTTTGGTAGTTACAAACAGCAGCACAAAGTCGTCATACCCAAACCACATGGTGGTATAGGGTATAAAAGGAATGACCACATGATAAGGAACTTACCCAATCGTAGAATGCACTTTATTTATTTAAGCGTTTATGACTACACAATAGAAAACAGAGAAATGTTCTATGTTGTTTATGACTTAATTTCGTTTTTTTCCGATCGCGAGTGGATAATGTTTAAATTTTTAGATGTACGCGTTGAAAACATGTTCTATTTTTTAGCAGTACACGTGCAAGAAAACGAACTTAACATAAAGCTACACTCGAATCTGTGTGGTTTTTGTGTGTTCGAAATAAAAAATACGTGATAGAAAATTGTTCGTGTAGATAACGAAATATTAAAACGAACACAGTCATGATTGTGTTTGGCACCATACAAAATTTAGAAACACACATAATTGATATGAAAATAAAAAGAATACAGTGCAGTTATGAATTTTTGAAATATATGCTTTCTTCTTCTTTACCACGCACCATTTAAACAAAATTAAAAAATTGCATATTAATTACAGTAGTAATTGCAATATGTCTGAAAAATGACGATAAATCTAACAAACAAAAAAAAAAAAAATTTTTCTTCGCTTCAAAGCGTCATCTCAAATAATGTAAAGTGCATATGTAGGTATGTACAAAAACCGTACATTACATATGACAACTCTTACGAAAACTGAGAATAGTGGAAATTAGAAGTATAAATGCAAAAAATATTCAAAAAATTCAAAAATAACGATTGTTTGTTTGGACAGAGTTGTATCTTCTGAAATTAATACAAAGTAAAGCTGTATGGTACGAAAAGTGAAAACTAACCACACTGCTCGTAGGCCTGACTTTAGGTGAGTGTGTTAAAGCGCTGACCAAAAAGTGCAAGTACGAGTGTATGTGAGAAGGTTCATGGTTCGAAACCTCACGGCCGCCCTAAGTAGAAAAAAATTTTCATATAGAAACAATCTATTCAATTAAAACATAACAATTATCACAATGTTCAATAAATCGCTGATGAAGGCTGAAATGCCAGAAACCGGTCCGATTAAGAATACAGTGCAGTTATGAATTTTTGAAATATATGCTTTCTTCTTCTTTACCACGCACCATTTAAACAAAATTAAAAAATTGCATATTAATTACAGTAGTAATTGCAATATGTCTGAAAAATGACGATAAATCTAACAAACGAAAAAAATAAAAATATGAGTTTGTTGGTCTGAACTGAATTCAGTGTGTGTTTTTTTCTGAATTCTGGTTCTTTCTGATCTTTTGCTTATACTTATCTAATGTATTTGCATCAAAGTGTTCCTCTTTTTGTGGAAAGGTATTCGCCTTGTGTTGCGACCGTAAATCAATATTGTAACAAAATTATTGTTCTGTGATTGGATGGTTTACTATATTTCTATTTTAAGTGCGTAGCTGCTTATCTAAAATAATAGTTTATTTGTGCATCCTGTATCTACATATACCTGAATTTAACGGGGAAGCACGCCATACAATTTCTGGAACATTGTCTTTTTTACATTTTTTTTACCTCTAATAGTTGAAGGAGCATCTGGGAGCAACTGGACTTTGTTGTATTAGGTAAAGGAATAATCAAAGAACATATTTTGAAAATACGGTAGACATGAAAAACTGAATTTTTATTACTTGATAAATGAGGCATTTTAAGAGCTGCCTCTAGTTCAGCTTCAGTATCTCCAAATATTATATTGTCATCACTATCTACACATTTCGTTACATTTTGAATAGATATGAGAGCATGTCATATATTTTCTAATTTTCTTTCAGCTGTTGAACTTATAGAATTTCTTCTCCTCGATAAGTTAACGCTTGGAAAATTTGTTTAAGTTTTGAAATTTGGTACACAAATTTTCGAATAAGACGTTATTTAAAATGTCATGCGAGGAAATCGTTCTATATTTTTAATTAATACCAGAGGACCCCTGCTGCTCCGCAGCATTATATTATATTATATTAATTTTTATAATATAATACCAAAATTTGCCAAGAGAAGTTAACGTACAGTAATGCCAAAATATGCCAAGAGAAGTTTACGTACAGTAAAAGTAAAGTTGATTGTCCACGCATAACTTTCCTCAAACCCAACGAATTTGCCAAGAGAAGTTAACGTACAGTAATGCCAAAATATGCCAAGATAAGTTAACGTACAGTAAAAGTAAAGCTGATTCTCCACGCATAACTTTCCTCAAACCCAACGAATTTAGCTCAAAAGAAGGAGCTTGATCCACTGAGTGTTCTTAGACCTATGTCAACAGCCTACGTTAATTAGAACTCTAGTTATAGAGGTTTGAGAGAAGAAAAATATTGAAAAAATCTTGAATGCAAAGTTTATTCATAAATTCTTTTAATATATAAGATAGCAGCCACTGTGTTCGACCCACCATTTTGTATAGACCTAAGATTTTTATATTCCAAATAAAAAAAATTTTAATGTTTCAATTACTTTTTTAACAACCGTTTTTCCAGTGTGTGGCTGAAGGAATTATTCCGTTTTTAATGAGATGTATTTTAAGTTAAAATTATGAGAATTTTAATATTTATGTAAGAAATTTATTTGTATTTATCCGTTCACAAGTCTAATACCAAATTTATTTCATTTGGACATTTGGAAATTATATATTTCATTGATTTTAGGTACACATCATACACATCATTTAGTGCACCTGTAGCTACCGTTTTTGCTGTCGGAAATGCAATTGTAGTCCAGTATGTCGTACATATTTTTGACACCCAATTTTTCCCACTGTGTTAAAGGTTTGTAAATCAATACAAAACATCTCGGCAAGACGTCTAGCATGAGAAAATTTTATGTTTTTAGAAGAGGATGCAAGACACTTTGTTTTTATGTCATTTGTTTTTTTTTTTAGCTTTGACTTTTTATGTTCAAATCATGGTGATTGAGGTGATTTGCATGACTGGTAGTGGATGTTGTTAATCAATCCAAATATGTGTAAGTATGCAAGAACTTATTATTTATTTATTTTTTTATATTAATTACAATGCAAAGTAAATTTATATTCTAATTTTGGGTCCAGGCATAAGCCGGGTGACAAAGACCATTTGGCTGGTTTTTGCAGCGACAGACCAAAGCCTCTGGTGGGAATCGAACCCACGACCCCCGCATGATAGGCGAGCACGCTATCTACTCACCCACCGGGGCGCTTATGCAAAAACTAAAACAATAAGTTCAAAAATGTTAACCGACTAAATAAAATTGCCTTTACCTTCTTAGAATTGTACCTTCAGATTCAAAACAAATTTTTGTTGGACACATACAAGTGGCTCAAAAATTTCCAGCATTTTGGGCTTCCACATGTGGTCATAATTTTTGCATGTTCTTTTACTTTATTTTGTTCTTTTAAAATTGCTGGCAATATCTAATATCCTTAGATATTCCAGCAAATGATTACAATATGTATCGGATTCAGAATTGGATTACCATTTTTTTCTTTTAAATTATCTTACAGAGATTTTTGCATATTTTTTTCTCTTTTAAATTTCACAAACACTTCTTATACATTTTAATCACATTAATATAAAAAAGCTAACGGCACTTGCTTTTTTTCTTTAAAGACATATGTATATGTATAAAATAGTATTATTTTTGCTTTAGTAATGTATACTTTGTGATTAATATATGTAACTGAAAACGTTGCCACATATCAAAAAAAATTCCGCGATGCAGCTGCCAAAATCGGCGGCTTATGTTAAAGGCCTAGTTAGCCACATGTAACCTTAACCAAACATGTCAGCTGTTTTTTTCTGTTACATGAAAAAGCATTTAGAGCAGTTACCGAAATCAACTGTCACGTAACCGGAACGTCCCAATCTGTTGAAAATAGATGTTTGCTACGTTTGTACGTGACATTTGTGAACAGTTGATAAAGTTTGGTTTGGTTTTACACAGCAACATGCTAGTTCGTTTTTTACGTGGGTGTGGCTAACTAGGCCTTAAGCCGATGCAAGTCGGCGGCGGCGTGAAAATCATTAAATTAAATTAAATTAATTAAGCGGTGAATTTATCAAATAAAATAAGTCGTGTAACCTGGCAATTAGAATGTTTTAAACACTGCCCCACACCCCAAAAAAAAAAAAGATTCAAAAAATATCGATGATAAATTATTCTCACTTTCATATGAAAATACATAAATTAGATTTTATTTTATTAAACTACCTCATTTTGCTGTGATGATCATAAAGCAAATCTAATTTTAACTAAACCTTTTGTCATTCAGTCAAAATACAAAGTTACTGATTTTAGTTGAATTTCACTGCATTGTTCAGACTGGCAATCTCATTGCTTTTTATTCGTTTTGTATGGTAGATTGAACTTTGGATGACTTTCATTATATGAAAATAATTCTTCAATTCAGATATGAAGTGTAGTATTATATTCAAAGAAATGTATAGTGAAAAGTTGGATCATCACCAAAGAATATAATATGAGAAGTTGTTTTTTTTAGCCATCCTTTGAAATTAATTTTAACTAGTACTTAGAATGTCAGATATATCACCTACTTCAGATAAGTACTACTTTATCAATTTCAACTTTTCATATTCACTTATATTTTTCTTTTCCCTGTAAAAACTTATATATATATTCAACACTCTTTTCTATTCCAATATAAATTTTCCTTTTTATGTTAATTTATGTTGTTATTTTTGAATAATTATTATAATTTTAATAACATATATTAATAGGCAAGGCGATTTATTGTGACATATTCAATACCTTCAATTGCCAACCGATTTTGACAAAAAATGTACCATTTTCAAGGTATTTCTTGGCAGATGTTCCCCATATTTACAGATGTGCACCATCTGGTACATATTTTTTGAGTAAAACACATTTGTGTGGAACTGTGAATTAGCTAAAATTGATTAACATACCTTTGGGCTCTTATAAAATTATTTATGAATGAAAAAATAAAATTTCCTAGAATTTGTACTCGAATTTCGAGGTCTGGGCTCTGCTAGTATCAATTTATACTTGATATTTTGAAGATTTGAAAGTATAGTTTTGTAATATTTAATTCTTTGGAAATTGTTTAGAACTACATCCAAAATAATTGTTTATTTGGAAGCAATGAAAATGTGATTTACAATAAGAAGCACTTTGCTTTAGTTCTGAATAGTAAATGAAACCGTAACGAAAACAAATTAATTTTTAATAACACCGATTGATGCAATGGTCCCAACTTTCATAGATAGTTCTGCTAAAATATTTATAATAAAACTAAGTTTGTAAATATGTCTGTATGTAAGGTTGTAACTAGTCAATATTTGATTATGGTCCTCACACAATTTGTAGCTCTGTACGTACCTCATGACCCCAGGTTTCAGCATTCAATTTTGCAGCAGCATCAACACTTTCCTTGTTACCCATAGTGTAAGTAAAGTTGAATGATTTGACGTTTTAGAAGCTGTAGCTAAAATCTACTTAGACGTTGTTTTTCTCTATGAATGCTGTCTTCTTGTCTTGTCTCGAATGCCTCAAAGGAGCTAACCTTTTTAATTTAATATTCACTTTTATAATTTAACTTTTAACTAGGAAACTTTTCGTTTTTTTTATAAGTATTATTTATTTTGTGCTTTATATGATGCATACACTTGTATATATATGTGTGTGTGTTTTATTTTCTGGCGGAGTGAAAGAAAATGGTTACAAATTACATTACATATATTTACTATGTTGTCAAATAAATTGATGAAGACTTTTTCTTGTTTACATTCAAACGTGCTGGAAAAATGTCAGTGTTATTCGAAATTGTATAAAACTGAACTGTTTTTCGAGATGTGTTTTCTTTCGTTTTTCTTAGTTTGCTCTCGCTTTTCATTCGTATGCTCTCTCATTTGTTATAATTCGACACGTATTGTCTTTGTATGTATGTGTTTAATACGTTTTACTTTCGATTTATTTTTTTCTGCTACTATATAATTTTTTATTTATTTAAGAATTCTAGGATTTTTTTAAAAAAAATTATATTATGCAAGTAATAGTTTAATAAAAAAATAGAAATTGGTTCCCCTGTTCAAATGTGGTTTTTAACGAAAATCAAATTTCATATTCAAATGTTACATTTTGGCACACCCACTATTTAATTTGACGCATAATCTCTATTATTTTAAAATCTTTTGATGGCTGGGATTATTTTTGTTTTTTTTTTTTTTTTAATTTTACATATATTAAATTAATAAATGTTTTTAAAGTCAATTGGTATTACAAGGAAAACTTTTCACTTTCGCCTAAAAATATTTAAGTAAAATATACTTGTGTAACGCCTAAGAGTATGCTGTGCACTAACATCGTGATTTCTGATGCTGCTCTATTCTACTCTCAACTGCAAATCGTTAACAATTGCAATGATATTTGTTGTTATCTTCAGTAGTATGTTTGTTAACAAGAATAATAACAAGCAGCTGGATAATGATGATGGTGCTGACTGACACACACACACACATTCTCATATACCAGATCGATATGTAACGAAAAAATAACGAAAAAATAACGAAAATTAAATTTTTATTCAAATAAAATTATTAGTAGGTACTTATCGCAGTGACTACTACTGATAATTGTATCCCATTGATCGATTGGTAACAATAAAATTGAATCTTCCATATTTAAACAAAATAATGGAATATTCAGCAAATTAAAAATCTAAATCGAGCCAATGGATTTTACTTAAAAAATCGTTAATTATAAAGAAATAGAAATATCCAACTCTACTGTTCCATATGCTAAATCCAGTCCTAAATAACGCGAAAATATAATGACTGGAGCATATCGATAGCAAAGGAACAGAAACAGAACATAAGATTAGGTAAACTAAACTAAGTGGCTTATTCAAAAATTGATAACAACTGAGCAATTTTTAATCAAGTGCAGGGGGGCATAAGAAAAACATAGTAAATACACCTTGGTATATCAGAACCTGTGAACTACTCTGTATATAGAGATCTTATAGTTATGAAATGTATTGCAACAAAATACGTTATTGGCAACAAGGAAATTTACTTAAACCAAGCCAGAAAACTTAGTGGACATTGCTGCTTAACTTTTATATAAATCAAGGAAAATATTACTTATTAATTATGAATAAGTGTAAGTAAGTGTTTTATGAAATGTATCTATATAATTTTAAATAACATTTCAATAAAAAATGTATGTGGATTCAATTGATTTGTTTTTTTTTTTATTTTTGATTCATTCATAAACTAACTATCAATACTGATAATGTGATGTAAACACATTGGATGTGTTTGGTATTTTTTTGTTGTTGTTCTTTTTTTTTTTTTTGGTGTATTTGCGTCAGTATTAAATCACTTTCAAATGTTCCACCATCTAATATTTCGAATTTGTTTTTGTGTAGGTGTCAACATTTGTTCGTTAGCCTGAGAATTGTTTGTCAGTTTTAAACCAAATATACACACACATACATAGAGATACAGAGAGCAAGTACGAGTATAACAGCAGCATCTATTTATTTATAAACTGAACTGTCAAATATTTCCCAAAATTTAACGAAATCCGACTCAAATTTTTTGACTGAACGAAGCTCATACTCCACCTATTGAGTTCGTTTATTTTTTTTTTACGAACTAACACACACACACACAATCGTATATACACATGAATGTACACGCAAGTAAGTAAAAGTTATATTGAGGAGTTTTAAACTTTTTCCAACATCCCCAGCTCCGTTTTTGTGTTTCTTTTTTAAATTAACGAAATCTATTCTTGCTTGTTTGTTTCTTTGCTTTTATTTTATTTTTTTTTGTTTAAGAAGACACCAGAAGAAGAAAAAAGTTGCATAAATTACCACGCCTTAATTTTTAATTATTTAAAAAAAATAACAAAAAATTTTTGTTAATTGAAAAGTTTTTTTTTTGTAATTTATGTAAACATTATAGAAAAAGTATGATGAAAACTCAACAAATCTAGAAACTCTTATGAAACTTGAACAGTTTTCTTTTATTTCTAGATTCCCTGCGCGTTACAAAGTTTTTCCTAAAGTATATACACTTTTTTCACACAATTTTCACCTTTTTAATTTATTAATTTTTATTTCGCATTAAATACGTGTAGGATAAAAACTTGTGTCGTTTATTATGTTTATTTTGCACGAAATAAAAACATTTAACATTTTATAAAAATTTCACACTTTTTACAAAATTTTGTAATTTCTTCACTTAAATAAGGACTTTCTACATATGTATTTGTTTTTGGGGCTTATCCCAAATATTTCAAAAGCTTACAACACTGCACACAACCGTCGTCTATGAAATTCGTTATATGTTTGCTTCTGGTCCTTTTCAATTCGAACTCGGATGCTGGCTGACAGTTGTTTCAATTCTACTCAGCTGTGCTTTGGGTAGTTTCACAAAGATATATGTATATACAATGTATATGTATGTACATATGCCTGAGTGAACAAAGCATAGGAAGATGGAGAGAGAGTCCTGTCTCTTTGAATGTGGTAGTTATGTTGTGGGGTTTGTATCATTTTGATACATGTTGTTCGCTAAAAACAATCTTTAATGGGTGATAAAGTACAAAACAACATAAAATAATTAGTCGTTATTGATGCAGTTAACACATCACTGTAAAGAAGATTGCTTCTTTAATACAAAAACTCGTTCAGTTTTACCAACCCAAGAGCTGACAGGTCCTTTTAAAATATTTACTTAAATTCGAAATATTCGTCTATTGACCATGATTAACACAATGAAAAATAAGTAATTTTACAACTGATTCCCTAAAAACGGTCCCAGTTGTTTACTTTTGATGGTTTCCCAATGTTCAGAAATTAATAATTCAGAAATATTTTAATTTTTTTCTTTATTTAATTTTTTATTGCTTTTATAAAAAATTACTTGTGCCAAAACATTTTATAATTATTTTAGTTACTCAACTTGTATTGTAAAAGATTAAAGAATTTGATAAGACTTAGCAATAAAAGAGACAACATCTAGAATGTAATCCCTTATACCATTGCATCGTGATTCATTTTCAAAGACATCAGTGATCTATAGAATAACCTGTTAGAAATTATTTTGAATTAGCAAAAATTCAGTGGACAATTTTCTAAAGAAAAATATCTCGTTCATACTTTAAAAACATTTTTTTTTTTATGTGTAAACATCTATACGCGCAGGGGGTTAAAATCTATTTCACAATACAATCACAAAAACAGCGTAACATGTAAGACGTAAGACAAAATCGGTGTGACTTATGATTGTATTTGTGAAAAAATTTTGATATGAAAATGACATATTTAAAATGAAATGAAAAAAAAAATTAAAAATTAAAAATTAAAAATTAAAAATTAAAAATTAAAAATTAAAAATTAAAAATTAAAAATTAAAAATTAAAAATTAAAAATTAAAAATTAAAAATTAAAAATTAAAAATTAAAAATTAAAAATTAAAAATTAAAAATTAAAAATTAAAAATTAAAAATTAAAAATTAAAAATTAAAAATTAAAAATTAAAAATTAAAAATTAAAAATTAAAAATTAAAAATTAAAAATTAAAAATTAAAAATTAAAAATTAAAAATTAAAAATTAAAAATTAAAAATTAAAAATTAAAAATTAAAAATTAAAAATTAAAAATTAAAAATTAAAAATTAAAAATTAAAAATTAAAAATTAAAAATTAAAAATTAAAAATTAAAAATTAAAAATTAAAAATTAAAAATTAAAAATTAAAAATTAAAAATTAAAAATTAAAAATTAAAAATTAAAAATTAAAAATTAAAAATTAAAAATTAAAAATTAAAAATTAAAAATTAAAAATTAAAAATTAAAAATTAAAAATTAAAAATTAAAAATTAAAAATTAAAAATTAAAAATTAAAAATTAAAAATTAAAAATTAAAAATTAAAAATTAAAAATTAAAAATTAAAAATTAAAAATTAAAAATTAAAAATTAAAAATTAAAAATTAAAAATTAAAAATTAAAAATTAAAAATTAAAAATTAAAAATTAAAAATTAAAAATTTAAAATTTAAAATTAAAAATTAAAAATTAAAAATTAAAAATTAAAAATTAAAAATTAAAAATTAAAAATTAAAAATTAAAAATTAAAAATTAAAAATTAAAAATTAAAAATTAAAAATTAAAAATTAAAAATAAAAATTAAAAATTAAAAATTAAAAATTAAAAATTAAAAATTAAAAATTAAAAATTAAAAATTAAAAATTAAAAATTAAAAATTAAAAATTAAAAATTAAAAATTAAAAATTAAAAATTAAAAATTAAAAATTAAAAATTAAAAATTAAAAATTAAAAATTAAAAATTAAAAATTAAAAATTAAAAATTAAAAATTAAAAATTAAAAATTAAAAATTAAAAGTTAAAAATTAAAAATTGAAAATTAAAAATTAAAAATTAAAAATTAAAAATTAAAAATTAAAAATTAAAAATTAAAAATTAAAAATTAATAATTAAAAGTTAAAAATTAAAAATTAAAAATTGAAAATTAAAAATTAAAAATTAAAAATAAAAAAAAAAAAAAATGAAAAACGAAAAATAAAAAGTGAAAAATGAAAATTAAATAAAAAATAAAAAACAAAAAATTAAAAATTAAAATTGGAAAATGAAAAATGAAAAATGACAAATAAAATATAAAAAATGCAAAATAAAAAATGATAAACGAAAAATAAAAAATGAAAAATAAAAAAATGAAAAAGGAAAAATAAAAATTAATAAATGTAAAGTGAAAAATGCAAAATGAAAAACTAAAAATGAAAACCAAAAAATAAAAAATTAAAAATGAACAATGAAAAACGAAAAATGGAAAACGAAAAATAAAAGATTAACCAGTTGAAATACTAAATAATAATAAATATTTTTATATTAGTTGATTGCTATAAGTGATACAAAGATGACGATTTCTGTTTGATTTTAAAAAAGTGCCATAAAAAAATCTTTAATTCCCCTGTGATCGGACTCACATGATTTTTTTTATAGCTGTGATGTATATTTGTATATGTGTATGAATCGCATCAACAAATGTGTGCCAACCAAGTCGACTGAAGTACTTTGCGATAACGTCACACAAAAATAACAATAATCATTGTAACAGATGATTTATTAACGAAGCATTCTGATGCTTTAAAAATCATCAACAAACCAAGTTAACCATCTAAAAACATCCACCATCTACTCCCCCTTTCCTCTCTGAATACAATATCAACATACCCTTCACGTGTAAGAGCATCCTTAAAAAATTAACAACAATATTTACGTGGAAGAGATGCCGAGAAAATCATGCTAACAAATAATAGAAATGAATTTCTGCGCATGCGTTTCACAAACGCACTTCGTTCGTTATCCTGAAACTTAAACAATTTCATTTCATTCCATTTTAAATGGATTTTCGAAGAATAACATCACATAAACAAATAAATGATGTAAATTAACCCTAATAAGTTAGATAGTTCTTTCAGATACATATGAAAATGCAACTATTAAATTGCCGCTCAACGCTATATTATAATAACTTACACTGATTACGAAAAAAAAAAATAGAAAACGGTATTTTACTTTGTAGAGTGTTATGAGTACAAGGAACATCCTTATGAAATCTCACATCAATCGGGTGAATACAAACAACTACCTGTAGCGGCTGGTTAAGATTTAATTTTGCGGATAATTGGTCCAAAAGACTTTGTAAGCATTTTTATGTTTTTAACATATAAATATATGAAGTTTTTAAATTTAATAAAAAATCAATGACTTTCGTTCACATTTTATACAGAAATGGAGGAAACTGCCAGTTTTTGATGTTTGATGAGAATTTATGCAAAATTTCCCAAGAAGACTTTATAAAATTGTATACTTTTTTGAATAACAAATGTTTTGGAAATACATCTTAAAAATTTGAGAGCAATCTGTTGATTTCTTAAAATATAATTTTAAAGTATTTCGAATAAATTTCACATTGTCTTTCTGCTACAATTTTAACAAAATGATTCAAGGCCCAATTTAGACTTTTAGTCAATTTAGAGGCATAGTAGAGAAGAAGAAAAAGAAAAAGGCATATTTTTCTAAAACTCACTACTAATTATTAAATTTATTCAAAGTTTTTATAAATACATAAAATATTATTATAAAATATTTTTTATTTTAAATTTAAAATAATAATATAAAATATTGAATAAATGAGTTGCGAAAATTGAGTAATTGCGTTAATCAAGGATTTGCGTTAAGCGAGACCGCACGGCATGTACAATGGATGGTCTTGGCATTCAGAACTGTACTTTGACTATAGCATGGAAAAAATAAATATTTACTAGCATAACCCAGCACTCGAAATTCGAGTGCAAATTCTAGGAAATTTTATTTCTTCTTTCAATCGATAAATAAATAATAAAATTATGATAATAAATAACTTTATGAGAGCCTAAAGGTATGGTAATCAATTTTAGGCAATTCACAATTCAACACAGGGCGTGTGATATACAATTATTATGAAATTCGTTAAATTGTCAATTGGTTAAAATTGATTAGCCTACCTTTAGGCTCTTATAAAATTAATTATTATAATTATTTTATTTAATTTAATTTATTTTTAACACATATTTTACACAAATTTTATCATTCGACACTTCCTCTCCATATCAACTATAACTGTGCCAATTTGCTCACTCCTCCAAGCCCGCATTTTACTTAAAAAGGAATGAAAAAATGTTCCTTCACGTATTAATATATTTATTATTTTCTCTCCATTTTTAATAATTGTTTCGATAATTGATTTTCATTGATTAAGATCTAAATTGAATGAAAATCAGTATAGGTATTATCCGTTTTGATATAACCATATATCATATATAAAGACCCTAAAAGTATATTAATCAATTATGGCCAATTCACAAATCAACACAAAAACAAACTCATTTTTATTACAAACACATTAACAAATTTAATAAACACACACATAGCATTGTACAATTTTATGTATGTGTTAGTAGCAACTTTAAATGCAATTTACTCAAAATAAAGGAAAAAATTTTAAGATCTATAAATCTGCAAATCGGCTAAAAATATATACCTTTCAAATAATATACGTTTGGTCAAAATCGGGATAAAACGGTAGAACAAAACGTCGGTCACAGGAAATCGCCTAGCCTATTAATAGTATAGATATGCACAATAATCGAGTATAATTGAATGACTTTTCTGAAAACTTATTAATACAGTTTCTTTTAAAATAAAATATAAAAAAATGTTTGATTTAATGTAGAGTGTGTTTGTGTAATGCAAGTATACAATATGTACCTACTTCTTAACTTTCTTGATGGCCTTACAAGGCCACATATAATATTGAGTAAAACACAGAAGAAAAAAAAGGAATCAACAGCCACACCTGTTTAACTAGCAAAAGTGCATTAGTAAAAGTTCATTAAAGTGTAGTTCGTGTAACGTTTCAATGATTTTGTTGTTGTTGCTGTAATAAATACTTGACTTGAGATACGTACGTCATCAACTCCACACGGCCGATAACTACATACATACGTATGCATGTGTATGGCGGTGTATGTGAATAGTACGATTGTATGATGCATTAATAATTAAGCTTACGTTAAATATAAAACACATAAACAATTGATGCTTATGAAAAAGAGAGTAAGAAATACATACAGACGTCAACATTATTATCATCATTATTATCATCATCACCAACTTTATAGATACAATTTTGTGAACATCCCGAGCCGTACATTTAACATCGAAAAACAAAAGCTCCTCATGGAGGAGCTTATCAAAGTAAAAAAAACAATACAAATACACTACTTTTTGGCTTAAACTAACATTTTATGTTTGTTGGTGTAAATGTACGAGTACGTTTCATAGTTTTTTAGGGCATCTAGAGGGTGTGGTTCCCTAACGCCGAAATGTTTAATAGTTTGACACAGATTTTAGAAATGTTGCGAAAAAGCTGCTAATAAAATGCAACTGCAACCGGCATTCAAAATTCAAACACTTACACTTACACTTACACATACACAGCTCAAAATAAGTTTTAGTTATTCTCTTTATATAGCATTCAATGAGTGCGTCGTTCGTTGTTTAATAGTACGTATGTTCTCTGTAATCATACATACTCATTTTTATATCCATATAATGTAATATAATATAATTGACACTGCTCGAAGTTCACCTAACCGTGTATGGCTGTGAAGGTGTATGTATGTATGTAGTAAATAGAGAACCACTCATACATACACATGCTTACATTAAAATTATGAATGAAAGCTTTGTTTGTGTAAGCTTGAATTGTTTTTCGGTTATAACAATAATCTGGCAACGCATAGTGTGTGTTAGCAGTGTTTTAAGTGTCTTGTAAAATATTCTAAAATTTTTCTAAAATTTTAAAATTGTGTTTCACTATTTTGAAAATAAAATATTTAAAATTGTTAGTTTGTGCATTTTCACAAGCTTTTCTCTACATTGGTAAGCTTTTCAATCTAGTTCTTTCGAAACTTTTCATTTCCGTGTTGGGGTTTATGTTGAAGAAAACATACAGTAGAAGGTAATTGAAATATTTTTATGTTCCAAAAATTACTTGACGGTCGGTTTATGCAATGATTTTAAAACTGTTTTATGTGTTTTTTTTTTAAATTCAAAAATAAAAAAAATATTTTGTCCTTAAAAGTGTATAAAGTCTATAAAATGTATAGAATGAACGCAGCTTTTAACACAGATAAGTAATTTTAATTAAATTCATTCATTTTTTTTTTTTTGCTTTGTGCTACAAAAAAATATGAAAAAAATACAAAATAATAATATAAGGAACTAATAAATTATATAATTTAGTTTATTTTAATATATATATAAAAAAATATTATTTATTTATTGTTAAATAATTAATTGTTAAATAAAGTACAACTACCACAAATTTGTTTGCTTTTTTGCTACAAAAATGCCAGAAATATATAAAAAAATTAAATCTTTACGGCGCATTATATGAAATCGGCAAAAATTAAAAAAAAAAAAAAAAATCAATGTGAGTCCAATCTCAGGGGAGATGTGTAAACATCTACACCTTTTCCAATTTTTTTTCAGAAAGTATCAAATGTATTTCAGAAAACATCACATATATTTCAGAAAGTATCAAATATATTTCAGAAAACATCAAATGTATTTCAGAAATTATCAAATGTATTTCAGAAAATATCAATTGAATTTCAGAAAATATCGATTGAAATTCAGAATTAAAAAGTAGTTTACCCTACAATACCGAAAAGTTATTATTGTTTCTATTAGTGATTTGGAGCCGCAGAAAATGTTTAGCAATATTTGGACTTATTTGTACAGGAAAATAAACTATCAAGGGCGGCCTTTTAATAGAAAGAAGATAAGGACTTCATATGTTAATCAGCTACAATATAAGCACCAGGATAGAATTTTGACCGATTTTGAAGTCATCATTTTAAAAAATAACAAATTTATATGTCACCTAAAACGCAAAAGGCCGTAACTAACAAAAGTTCAAAATTAACTTTTTGTATTGTAGTTACGGCCTTTTACTTAAAAACTATTATTTTTACCATAAATTTGTTTTCATAAATAAAAATCCATCTTTATTTTTCAGTTTGATTCTAAAATTTTGGTATTAAGTTTAAAGTAGTTTTTATTTTATGATGTTTTTTGCTTCCCCTGTAAAAAAAATAAAAATATTAGTTACGACCTTTTGCACTTTAGGTGACGATATGTAGTTTTCAAGAAATATTACAAACCCAGTATAATACTTGAAAAAATATATTTTTATATAGCGTTCTGACTATTTTTCTGAGACTCAATTGATATTTTCTGAAATTCAATTCATATTTTCTGAAGTAAATTTAATAATTTCTGAAATACATTTGATGTTTTCTGAAATACATTTGATATTTTCTGAAAAACATTTAAAAATTTCTGAAATACATCTGATGGTTTCTGAAATACATTTGATAATTTCTGAAATACATTTGATGTTTTCTGAAATACAGTTTATATTTTCTGAAATATGTTTGATAATTGCTGAAATACATTTGATAATTTCGGAAATACATTTGATAATTTCTGAAACTCAATTGATGTTTTCTGAAATTCAATTGATATTTTCTGAAATACAAATGATACTTTCTGAAAATCAATTGATTATAACTGAAAATCAATTGATGTTTTTTGAAATTCAATTTCTGAAAGTAATTGATGTTTCCTGAAATACAATTGTTACTTTCTGAATACAATTATTATGTTATGAAAATAAATTGATGTTTTCTGAAACACAATTGATACTTTCTGAAATTCAATTGATGTTTTCTAAAATTCAACTGATACTTTCTGAAAATCAGTTGATGTTTTCTGAAATACAATTGATACTTTCTGAAATACAATTGATATTTTCTGAAAATCCATTAATGTTTTCTGAAACACAATTGATACTTGCTGAAATTCAATTGATGTTTTCTGAAATACAATTGGAAAAGGTGTAGTAATTAAAAAAACACCGAAGTTTATTTTCGACTTCTTCAAAGTTTTCCTAGTATTTAGCTTTTTAAACTCACAGCACACTTAGCAGTTCTGCTTACTAAAAAAGTTCTGTCAATAGCAAATATACACTTGAATAATTAAAATTAAGGAAAAGATTTGTGATTTTGCTAAACTGACAGCGAATGCGGCGGTTCTGCTTACTAAAAAGTTCTGTCGATAGCGAATATATACTTGAATTAAAAAAAAACAACTCTGTAAGGTTGTGAACATGTTAAACTCACATCACACCTAGCGGTCAATAGCTGGAATATTTAAAATTAACGAAAAAGATTTGTGATTGTGCTAAACAGTAAGCGAACTCGGTGGTTCTGCCTACTAAATACACCAATACACTTACATATACAACACACCGATTTTCACTTACGCTATTTTTGTGATTGTATTGTGAAATTGGATTTTACCCCCCTGAGCGCATAGATGTTTACACATCAAAAATTTTATTTGCCTTTTATATTTTGGAAAAAAAATTTAAAAAAAATTTATCCTTACAGGATTCCGCACAAGGACGTGGTATGATATTTATACCACCGCGTTTATGTGATTAGCTTTATTTATGGACGTCATTAAAGCAGGATATCGTTTTGATTCAGCAAAGGGAACATCGCAAGTAGAGCATATCCACTGAGTTCTTCCTGGGGTTTTATTCCCATTATAAATTTCATTCCACTAAAAGCTTGTATATCTGAGACATTTTTTGGAGTGTGGCGTTTACCAGATTGTTGAGCAGAAAGGATCGTTTGAAATACAATATATTCAATAATTCCTTTTTTTTTATAATTTCATTAAAAATATCAAAATTGTCATGGAATGCCATGTTTCTGTAGGTCCCTGTTTCGTGCCAGTAAATGCAATTGGTGTCTCTGTTGAATTTTGCTCACTCCAATTTGGTGGGATTAAATATCACGAGTTAGTGCAACCTAATGTTATTTTTCAGTTTTATTATTATTATTAGAAATAAATCCATCCCTGTATAGGTCCGCATATGCTAGAGATTACTCATCCCTGGTACGAACCACGGGATAACTCTGTTGCAGCATAAGCTGTATGAACTACGGTTTTGGAATAATTTATTATTATTAGTAGTATTTAAATACTTTTAAATGACATTTTATATTAACAAATATTATCATATATATGTAATATAAAAAGTTGAGGCATTTACGGATTTTTCGGCAAATTAGCGGTTTTTTTAAATTTCCTTTCTTAAATTAGTAAAATATATAAATTACTAAAAATTTCATTACAAAACAAAACGTAACATTAGCAATCAAATGATATACATATATAATATCAGCAATTGTATAAATCGATCGATAACAAAAAGAAAAAATGATTAAACATTAAAGAGATTTTTCACTTCAATTGCATATTGAATAAACTCCAAACAATTTACACTGCATTACGACTTTTATTAACGTTTTAGGCATTCAAGCCTTTCGTCATCAGTTTCCATAAGCGATGCCAAAGCTCAAGCTTTTCGCACTAGATTTAGAGTCCTTTTGAGCGATTTGGTTTGTGCGTTTTTTTGTGTGGTACATGGTAATTTGAAAACTTACATATATTGCACAAAAAAAAAATACACTAAAGAAATAGCGCAGAGACTGCACAAAAACTGGTTTGAGTCACTTTTTTTTTTGCTTTCTTGCTACAAAAATACCAATGATATTAAAAAAATTGATTTCAATAAGAGTTAACGCAGACAAAAATACAAAAAAAGTGTGGAAATGAAATTTCTATACACGCACGTATGAACGGGGATTTTTTGATTATTTAAGTTTTAAAATATTTTTTTTCATAAAAAAAATAAATTTAATATAACAATAATATATAATAATAATATATAATAATGTTAGAAATTTATAGTTGAGCTGTTGTGATGGGGTTTCAGTTGAAATCAGATAACAAACAAGAAAGGACGTTTTCAACTCCACGCTTCATTAAAAGATAATTAAAATTTTTTTCCTGAAGATGAAGCTGTTCGAAATATCGAAAATATAATAAATATTTAAAAATAAAACATTAAAATTTGAATTTTATTTTTTAAGCCTAACCAAGTAAACCCCATCATATATAATAATAATATTAAAAAAATCAAACTTATTTGTTAATTTTAAATTTTTTCTCTGTCTCTCCGAATGGGAAACTTTTTTCTGAGCTTGTCAGTGCATCCTAAAATTAAAAATTCTCATTACGAGCTTAAACTGATTAATAATGATCTTGTTGCTTTACAAGCCAAATTTCCTAAATATGGTGAATTATTTAAATTTTTCAATTATATATTCTTCCTTTATTTACACATTTTAACAAATTTGATATTTACATATGAGATCTTATCTTTACATATTGATATTGCAACAAATAATATATAGGATCTAAAGATATTAAATAGTTTTTATTTTTTTTTTTAATGATTTTTAAAGTAAAATGTGAGGAAAAAACCTTTATATGATTTAATATATTCAAATACTATCTGAAAATGTTTATATGCTTATAGGAGGTTTATTAGTAATAATAGACCTCTATAAGCATATAATTTTCAATTTGGTGATTTCTTTTTTAATTTTACATTATTTCTATTCATTCCCCTAGCAGTGGGTAAGAGGAATTTTCAATTTTGGCAAAGTAATTGTTATTAATCCTTGATATGAAATCGATAATTTTTTCATAACCGGTTTCTTCATGAAGAAGATTTGTAGGATACCTCCAGGGCTTTTTATATATCATTTTAAGATATTTGTTTTTTATAATTTGTAAGCGTTTTAGGTGACAGTTGGCAGCGTCACTCCAAATAGGACACGCGTATGTTAATATTGGCCTTATAACACTTTTGAAGAGTAGATTTTTGTTTTGGTGGTTTAGAAATGACTTTCTATTTAGTAGTGGCCATAAATATATAGCTTTTTGGCACGTAGCCATAATATGTTGTTGAAATGTAAGCTTTTTGTCCAAGACAACTCCGAGATATTTGACATCGTTAAGTACATTTATGGTATTATTTCCAATAAGAAGATGACGTCTTGGCAGTCTATGGTGAATTATTTACTAAATTCCATAAATTAACTAAATTTGCTTGTACTCTACATCTGTCGTCTCCTAAAACGAAAAAGTCATCTGTATATTAACAGCCATTCTACCTCCAACTTCACTCGCTACGATTTCTGGTTTATTAAGCAAAAAAAAAAAATTGAAAAAAATAATTGAAAATCCGGCTGTTAATGAGATTGCCTTACAATTTCGATTACAAACAAGCTCTTCTTCTAGTCACAAAAAAAGTTTTCCATTCGGAAGAACGAATAAAAAATTATAAATTTAATAAATATTAATATAATTAATAATAATAAATTATAAATATTCTTTATTTAGTATAATAAAAATATATTAGTTAATTTATTTACTTAAAACATAATACATATTTACTTCACAGAAAGTAAATACAATACAATAAATAATTTCTATAATACTCGTTTATATTTTTGTCGTTTGGGTCTCTGACATACAAACTATATCAGCACCTTTTAAACAGAACACACAACAATCGCGTCTTCTGTTTGGTACATAAGCCTTTTAAATAATTACGAAAACAATTGAATTTTCTTTCTATACAAAAAAAAAAAAAAAAAAAAAAAAACAACAAAAAGTCTGCGTTGTTCAATTTTTAATTTTATTACTATTATTATATATCTGTGGTCACAAGCGATTTGAGTAAAGTATGCTATCATGTTCTTCCAAAAACGTTTAATATTTCTGTGAAATCCCTAATACTGTTTATTAAAAAGTTATTTATGAAAACATACTGAGCTAAGTCGCAATGAGGCATTTATATAAGAAGTTATTTTTCTCGAATGCATGATTTTCGACTTAGGCGATTAATGCTTGTGACCACAGATATTATTTTATTATTAAATTTAATTTTTTATATTTAAATTTTAAATGATCATAAAAGTCTGCGTTCAGCTGAGTTCATACGTGCGTTTTATAGAAATTTTATTATTTTCTATAGTTTTGATTTTTGTCTGCGTTCAAATCAATTTTTTTCAATATTTTTGTACCAAAAAAAAATTAAAAGCAAAAAATATATTTGCATCACCTTGTACTGTATATTTCAACAACCTTCTACTGTATGTTCTCATCGACTTAAAACAATAACGCTTATAACGTTGTTTTTGAACAAAAACATATTTGAACCACCTTGTACTGTGTAAGATTTAGCGAATTTTGTAAACATTCTTTTCATTTCATATCCATTCCATTCCTTCTGTTTTCAGTGTATATAAGTATGTACTTAGATGTGTATTTTTGCGCGTCGTTTGAAATTATCATATAAATTTTATTTTTTAAATATTTCATTGAAAAGTAGACCATGAATGAAGAGTTTTTGGAATATCTAATAGGCGATGGCGTTTTCACAAATATTGGCCCACATACTAAAGGCAAGTGATAGGAGTTAATTATGATTAATTATATGTGTGACAACTTGAACGCTTTTTATATAAAACAGAATGGAGACTAATGACGCCTGAAATTTGGCACATCATAACTGCATTAACTACAACGATATCCTTGCCCTTACAATGGAAGTTTGCAGTTATCCGTTCAAGCATGCACGACCACAGCTAAATTGTATTACTCAGTATTGAGCTGGGTTTTGCTTAAGGTCCAAATAGACTACTACACAAAATTCATTAGCACAAGCATAAAATTTTAGTTTGGTTTTTTATTTTATTTACTTTTAATTTTCCAAAGAGCTGTCAATTTTCTGTATTCGTCAACAAATTCTTTAGCAAACATTTTTCCTTCCGACATTTTGCTAAACGTACACTACGCAAATTTCTTATTACTGATTATATTTTTTTTTTTTTTCTTCCGCCCGTATTGACAACGCGAAATTTTTTAAAATATTGATTTGATTTTTGCACAACTTTTGCGCCAACATGAAAAACACAAAACTTTGCGCAAACACGATGTGCGCAATCATTTTGTGTAGTCTATTTGGGCCTTTAGCCAATATGATGCACACTCGACGAGTTCTTGATAGAGACTGAACTTGAGCATTATAATTATAAGGAATGTTTTGTATTATTATCTAGAAATCCTACTGCAACAAGCTGAACACGAATATGTCAATGGAAATATACAGCATTCAATATTTTATCATACCCTTTCCTTGTATCAATCTTCACAAGAGCGATTCGAACAGAAATCGGAAAATTTCGATCAGAAGTCGAACAGGACCAGACGACCTAGGCCAACAACTATAAACACTTTACTGGAAAATCTGAATGCAAGAGAAATTGCAGAATTCAGCAAGTAAGTATGGCTGATATAAATAAATTATATAATTGTTAATTGTTTTTTTTTCGGATTATTGCAGTAATTCACTTATACATTATGCGAGTAATTATTTAAAAGATGTGCAGGCTTCGCAGCAGCAGAATGAATGTCAGCTGCCAGTTACCGATTCAGAGAGTTGCAATTTTTTAAAAGGCATAGCGGATCCGCTGATTGGTTTTGCAAAAATTGAGGAAATATGCCAACAATTTCCTAATGGTATGGTTGACTAGGACTTAGTAATGATCTGAAAGTTAACTTTATTTGATAACCTTTGAATGTTTCCAGAATGGACCATATTGCAATTGTGTAAAGGTCCTCGCACAGATACCAGTTATTCCATATTTCCCAAGATACATGAAAGTGATGCGGCCATATACCTGATTATAATGAAACATGCTCGAAGTCATGAATATAAACAACCATTGTGTCTACGTTTTTTACGTCCTGAACAAAAGGAACTCTATAAAGACTTTGCTGGTATAGTGAATCGCTTTAAAGAGTGTGTCAAAATCTGTGGAAACACAGTGGAGGACAAGAAATTGTATTGGACGTTACTGGGTGAATTGAATAGTTTTATTGCAGTAAGATTTTTAAAATTTATTTTTAATTGCACTTTGTCTATCAACTTTTTTTTCCCCAATACAGGGGGCTTGCACAAATCTCTATAACTTTTTATTTCCATGGACTTTTTTATTTACTGGTATATCCAGTGATAATGTATCACGTGAATATTGGGGTCTAGTTGATGAATTTTGTAATCAATTAGAGTGGAAAGATGATGCTAGAGTTTTACTTTCGTTGGCTGCTTCAAATATTACAGCGTTATCTTCGATGGAAATAGAGGCGGTATGTGAAATTCTTGCGACTGATGAATTTCAAAAAAATCGTGCTACCTTGTTGCTTAAACGAATTAAAAAAAAAACTTCAATAAGTACGTTTGGTTTTGATTATTTATTTTTTTATGCTCCCCATTTTTTAATGTTTTTAAACTTTATTTCAATTGTATTTCACAATTTCAGCTGGTATCAACTTAAACGGAACTCAGCATTATCCCTGTGTCTTAGTTATTGATGAGGTCAGTTTTGATAATTAAAAAAATATATATACAGTCACTCAAAAAACAGTCGCAGTGTTTTTCTAATGCTAACGAATTGAGTACAACAACAAAGCTATTATTCCAATTATTCTCATATTTGCATTGTTTGTTTATTGCACTATTATCCTCAACTAAAATACCATAAATTTGTTGTAATAAGTAACGGTTACAATAAGATACATGTGTTAATTAATTAATAAATTTTAGAATTTTTTTTTCAGTAATAACAGCCTCTATGCGGCGCGGCATACTCCTCTAAATTTTGGCAGTCACTTGGATCAATACCATTCCACGTTGCTCGCACATTAGTCCACAATTCGTCAAAATTTCCAGACGAACCAACAACACATCTTTTGAGAACTCTCCAGAGGTGTTCGATGGAGTTACTGGGGTAGCCAATTGCCGTTGTCATTAAGCTACTTTTGCGTAAGTTTGGCTGTCCGTTTGGGGTCATTATCATGTTGAAACTCGATGTCCGCCGACTGCAATTCGAATTTTTCTGCAGTGGCGGGGAGATTTGTGCTTAATATCTCCACGTAGGACAACAATTCTGTGGACTGTTCCAACTCCATTAGCCGTCATGCAACCCCACACCATCAAGGATTCTCTGCCAAAATTTAAATTTGGTTTTCGCCAACACCACTCTCTGCCATCCGACCCAAAGCGATTAATTTTGGTCTCATCTGACCATATCACCTTTGCCCTTTGTCTTTTGCCTTTTGGAAAGTAATGGCTTTTTCACTTTGGCACGTCCCTTCAAGTCAGCAGACTGCAGCGCAGCGTATTTCTTTCCGTTTCAATACAAACATGAATATTTTCACTTTCTGCAAACTGTTTCTGAATTTGAATTGCGGTTTCAACTTTCTGCTGCCGAAAATCTCTTAAAATGTGGCGTTCTGTGGTCTCAGATAATATATTTTTTTTCTGCCTCCACGTTATGGGAGTGGTAAATTTGGCAGGCACTTTCGCCCTCTGGTTTTGGAAATGTTGAGAAGTAATGAAATCTCATGTCAAATTTAACCTTCGAGTAATTTTTGGTGAATTTGGCTGGCTAACTTTTGTCGATGCCAGTGGTCGAACCATTTTAAACTTAAACAAGAGAGTTAAATTCGGCTGGGCCGAATCTTTGATACCCTCAACCTGCATCTTAAACTCAATATTACAACCAATATTGGGTACGGCTACCTACCACTTTGAAACTGTTGTCGGTACTGAAATTTAAATTTCGATTAAATTTAAAGTTAATTGCTTTTCTTTTTGGCCAGTTTCTATTATAATTCATGTTATGAAAAACAATGATCGTGTCTTCTATAGAAAGAATTCGGTACTATTTGAAAAATGGCATTATTTTTCTTTTACTAGAGTAGAAAACCCCTAATGAAATTTATATAACGCAGCCAGCGTTATAACACCCAACGTTTGATTCCATAAGAAAGTTTTGAGATAATTCATGATAATTCAAAAAAAAAAAAAAAAAAAAAAAATCAACTGATTCTTGGCTAAAAATTTCCAGATATTAATATTAAAAACAAACAAATTTTAAAATATTTTTATCTGAATTAGCTAGTAATTTTTAATTTTTAATCTTTAATTTTTAATTTTTACATTTTAATTTTTAATTTTTTATTTTTAATTTTTAATTTTAATTTTTAATTCTAAATTTTTAATTTTTAATTTTTAATTTTTAATTTTTAATTTTTAATTTTAATTTTTAATTTTTCATTTTTAATTTGTAATTTTTAATTTTTAATTTTTAATTTTTAATTTGTAATTTTGAATTTTGAATTTTGAATTTTGAATTTTTAATTTGTAATTTTTAATTTTTATTTTTTAATTTTTAATTTTTTATTTTTAATTTTAATTTTTAATTCTAAATTTTAATATTAAATTTTTCATTTGTAATTTTTAATTTTTAATTTTTAATTTGTAATTTTTATTTTTGAATTTTGAATTTTGAATTTTTAATTTTTAATTTTTAATTTTGAATTTTTAATTTTTAATTTTTAATTTTTGATTTTTGATTTTTACTTTTTAATTTTTTATTTTTAGTTTTAATTTTAATTTTCAATTTTCAATTTTTAACTTTTAATTTTTTTAAATTTTTCATTTTTCATTTTTCATTTCCCATTTTTCATTTCACATTTTACATTTTTTATTTTTCAGTTTTCAATTTTTGTTTTAAATTTTTAATTTTTCAGTTTTCATTTTTAATTTTTAATTTTTCATTTCTCATTTTCCATTTTCTAGTTATCAATTTTTATTTTCCATTTCCCATTTTTCATTTTCCATTTTTCATTTTTCAGTTATTAATTTTTATTTTCCATTTCCCATTTTTCTTATTCCATTTTTCATTTTCCATTTTTCATTTTTCATTTTCCATTTTTCGTTTTCCATTTTTCATTTTTCATTTTTCATTTTCCATTTTTCATTTTCCATTTTCCATATTTCATTTTTCAATTTCCATTTTTCATTTTCAATTTTTCATTTTTCGTTTTTCATTTTTAATTTTTAATATTTAACTTATTTTTTATTGCTATTAATTTTTTAATTTTTAATATTTAATTTTTAATTTTAACGATATTAAAATATATAGTAATACTTGGTTAGGCTTCAACAATACGAAGAATTACAACATATACAACATATCTTAAGAAAAACAACAAACACACTTGAAAAAAATTACAAGAGTTTTTTCAAAGTTTCATTCATAACTCGTGACCCCTTTGACCGAATTTGACGATTTTATTTAGCAATTCCTTTGGGATGTTAAACGATTTTATACAAAAACGAACGGTCTAGCTTAGATATTGAAGGCGTGATCTCGATTTCCATAGACAGACGGACTGACGGTCATCGTTAAATCAACTTCCCTTGGTATAATGATCAAGAAAATATATGGTTTTGGTGTTTCCGGAATTTATTTCGAAGCGTTACAAACGGAATGAAAAACCTATGTATACACTCTGCCACTGAGGTGTGGAGGGTATAAAAAACGTTAAAAACTGAATAAAAAAAAGAAATAAAACAACAAATTTACCTTTTAAAAAATGTCATTCAACCAAAGATAATAAAATAAAAAGTGTAATAAACAAACAATCCAAATATGAGAATAATTGGAAAAATAGTTTTGTTATTGTCCTCATATTTGTTAGCATTATAAAACAGTGGAACAGTTCTTAGAGTGACTGTATCATACGTATCATAGATATTTATTTAAAAAAAAATTGTTTTTCGCACACAACAGCGTTTGGATCATTTCTTCTGGGAAGAAATTAATGTCCATCAAGAATTTACCCGTGTTAATTCATTGCAGTGCTTATGGCGTTTGTATCGTAATTATAAAGCCAACATACGCCAAGGTTATTTAAATGTCAACATTACCGATGGCGGTTGTTTATTGAATCCAGGTTCATATATAAACTTAACTGATCATAAATAAAATGCTCTGAAAATTCTAAATATTTGTTTGTAATATTATTCAACTAGATAACAATTTGCCAAAAATGGAGTCACGCATGCGTAGCTTCTTTGAGTATTGGTTGCCGCATTGGAAGAAGATGATTGGACAACGTCCTACGGAAGATGAACTTTTCAGTAACTATTTCAGTCGCAGTTGTTATGTGTGCGCTTTACAATTTAGATGTTAATATGCCTAGCAAAATAATATCTGAAAACTGTTTTTCTCTTTACAGTTATGCTGGTCATGGTTCCGGCTTACAATATATAAATGGACGTAATATTACCAAACATCAAATGCATTGTGTAGTATTCCTATTTGGCTGTGATTCTTCACGTCTACATTCGAATGGTCTGTACAGCGAACTGGTAGGACCCCATTTGTATTATCAGGCGGCCATGTGGTGAGTTAAACAAATGAGATTATCGATTATTTATTAATCCAATATTTTTTTCTTTTTATTTTTTCCATTCACTTCAGTCCTGCATTAGTTGGCACTTTAATGCCTGGCCTAGATTGTAACATGGATAAGATAGCAACGGAAATACTAAGTCGTTGGATAGCACCCAAATCAACAAAAGTTATACCATGGAATCAAATTGATGATACTGCATGGGCAAAACAATTTATTATTAAACGTAAGTAGAGCAAATGAAAAAAATTTAACTTTGAATTGAACTCATTTCGTATGTTTGTGTGCGCCTGTTTTTTTTTTTGTTCGATTTAGCTTTAGCTAAACCAAAAGCTGAACAAGCACAAACGCCACTTTCAGCTATCACACCTCAATATAACTTTGGCAGCTTATGTAGCATATTGGCTAAAGTTCATCAACGTGTTCGAGAAACGAAATTGTACAATACTGTGCCCTATGTATGTCGCGGTTTGCCAGTCTGGAATTGCAACGTTGAACCATTGCCATTATCCAGCGTTTTGAGCCCTGCCAGATAATTAGTCTGGTACAAAAAAAAAAGAAGAAGGAAGTAACGCCACAAGTAAGCCATTTAAATTTTTCTATATGTTTTTTTTTTAATTCTTACTTTTAACTTATACTCTCTGTCTGTCTGTCTGTCGTGGGTCAACCCCATTCCCCCTTATCCAATTGGTTTGAAACTTGGCCCATAGTCTTGTTGTGACTACAGATTAATTTTGGGATAGTCACGCACAGTCAGAGAGTGATTTAAAACCCATTCCCCTTATCCGATCAATCTGAAACTTGGTCGATAGACTTGCTGTGAAAAAAGATTAACTTTGACATAGTCACGCACAGTCACGCAGAGTAACAGTCGCGGAGAGATTAAAACCTCACTTCCCCTCATCCAATCGATCTGAAACTTTGTCCATAGACTTGTTGTGGCCATAGACAAATTTTAAAATAGTCACGCACAGTCACGGAGAGATTAAAAACTCATATGCATAAGCAAAGAAAGAGTTTTAATAAAAACTTTGTTTTTATTATTAATTAAGCTTTTATTCATACTCATTTAACCATACTCGTATGCACTTTACTTAAATCGATTCGACTCAATTCGAAACGAAGTAAGTTTTTAAATTGTTTATTAGCATGTCATATCTATCCTGTAGCTAATTGGGTCTAAGTAGTGAACATATTTATAAAATTTTATTTTATCAAAGTAGTTTGATTATATTTGTGAGGTACATCTTGTTATTAGAGAAATTTGTTTTGAATCTAAACAGTTTTATGTCAATTATGGGCTTTGACATTAAAACTAAAAAAAAAATCATTGACTGGAGTTAATCGTTTTGGCATTCAAATGTTACAAATGAATTTCTCACAGTCAAATTAAAAACTCGGATTTGTTTTTAATAGTTTTGTATAAAATTAAATTATTGACAAATAAAAAAAGAAAAAGGTTTCTTCCCTTTGCGGCTTTGTAATTATCTACACACAGTTGCGAGCAAAAAAATGCAAAGCTGGTTTATATGATCTATAAGCGTGTCTCTTTGTTAACAACTGAATCCAATTCACATAATTTTTCTTGATTTTTGTTTTCTACAATTGTAGTAAACTAGTTTAAATTACTATATCTAAATAATATTAATGAATAGATATATTTTTTTTTGTTATTTAATGAGTAACTACTAATTCCGTACGAGCAAAAAAAAAAAAAAAAGAAGTTGTAACTTGAAACTAATATTTTGTAGCGCAGCTTAGCCATTTCGTTTAATCTAAAATGATGTGCTAATGAATATTTTGTTCTATTCTGATTTTAAAATTGATTCCAATTCATTTAGATTAGACGGATTTTTCTTTTTAACTTGCCGATCTAAAAACTCCCATAGATTTTCTATGGGGGTTGAGACAGTGTTGCGAAGTATTTTTTTTCCCCCCCTAAAAAAATTAAATATAAGAGTTTTAAGAAAAAATTCCCCTAAAGTAAAATTTTAGATAATTATTTTTTTAATATGTAAAATTTAAAAAAAAAAAAAATCAAAAAACCCCTAAATTTTCTCGAAAAAACACAAAAGAGAATTTTATATAATTATTAAAACTACAAGATTCCAGCCCTCGATTCAATAGTTGTAAAATGTCACCTTTTGAAAATCACTGAATAAAAAATGTTACCTTATGAAACAAACAGATTTATTTATTCAAAATATGTTCGTTGAACATGTAATTCTCCACAATCAGGTTCTAGACAGTCACAGGCAGTATTTTCATTAACTTCATTTTCAGTGATATTGTCACAATACCATTTCCAGGAGGGTTCATTTTCCCAATCTTTTCCAAACTGTTTTACCAGTAAACTTTCAACATCCCTTTTCTTTGCGCCTTTTATGAAATGGCCTAATGCTTTCTCTTCTAAATTGACATTTGTCAAGTAGGTATTGCGCTTAAATAAATTTTTACCGTTTTCTTCTTCAACGCTTTGAAATTTATAGTTTCTGAAAGTTTTGACTACTGCTTCAATCGCTTACTTCGTTCCTTCCTTTGTTTTTTACGCGATCCTTGATTAATACTCGCTACATTCACTGCTTCTTCATTCATTTTTAAGAAAACGTTATCAAAGATTCAAAGTGAGAAAAATACTGCGAAGACGCAATGGATAATTCAATCTCTTGGCTCAGGAGAATACAATTCAATGTTTTGTCAATTCTGACACCCAAACCACAGAATATGAAACTACAAGCACAACAGAAAACAAGTAAGAAAATTATAATCGGTCTAGACCGACTATGCGATACCCTATACCATGCGTTTAGAGACCCTATCTCTTAGGCCCAACTAATTGGATATCGAAAATAAGCATAAACCAAATTTGGGTGGGATTTTTATTAATTTTTTCGGCTGCAGATATGAAAAAGTTCATATCGGACGCTATATCTATATGGGGACTAGGTCCAAAAATGGACCGATCCTGACCATATTTGGTAAAGTCACTTATACTTTAAAAAAATATATACAAACAAAATTTGAGAAGAATCAGTGCAATATTTTCGTTTTTTGATAGATTTAAGTGAAGATGGGAAGCAGCTCTATATGGGGCCTATGACTAAGAGTTGTCCAATAGGGATCATTTTTGGACTACTAATTAATGGACGTAATATATACATACATACCCAATTTGACTAAGATTTGTATGATAATTTGGATCTTATGGCAATATATGTTGATTTCATAGGGGTCATTTGTATGGGGGCTAGGTCTGAACATGGACCGATTCTCACCAATTTCAATAGCGTTCATACCATGGCCGACAAAAGATCAAATACCAAATTTCGTTAAAATATATTCATATTTGCGACCTGCAGTTTGATTACAAGCTTTACATGGACACACAGACGGACGGACGGACGGACGGACGGACATCGTTAAATCGAATCAGATAGTGATTCTGATTCGATCGGTATAATTAAAGATGGGTGTAGGTCAAATATTTTTGGTTGTTACAAACAGCAGCACAAAGTCATTATACCCAAACCACATAGTGGTATAGGGTATAAAGAAACAAGTCTATGGATTTAGTGTTACCACAATGTCCTATCGATTGATTGTCGATTTAATCAATACACAATCAAAAATTCTAAATCGACACTTTTGATATTAAAGGCTTCACCACTGCTGTGTTTGAGTTAAAATGACACCTTTTGTACCGAAAGGAGCTATTGACGTAGATTTTTCTACGAAATTAGTCTTCTTTTGAAGCTGATAATTGCATAAATAAATAGAATTTAGGGTTTATAGTTGGATATAAAAAAAAAAACGAGATTGAAGCTGAATGCGTAAATGTACCCTTTTGTTACTAACCTCCTCAACTGTTTCTAATATATAATTGGTATTAACAAATTTTTTAAGAACATTCTGTGTGGAAAGCAATAGTGGACATTTCTTTACTGTTTATTCGTTCGTTAAGTTGCATTTTTGTTGTCGATATATTTTCAAAATGTAAAAGAAACTAAAACGGAATGCTGTAATTTGTACACTCCCATATAAAAGAATAAACTGCCAAAAGAAGAGATGAATTGGTTACCGATATTTTGAAATAGATGGACTCAAGGATCATATTGTACCAGTGTTGTATTTTTTATGCTCGCAACTGTACATGGGTATATTAATATGTATAATAATCAACTTTATAATTTACATTTACATTACTAAGTTTATTTTCTTCTCTATTCTCTTGTCGTTTTGTTTGTGTGAATGTGTTTTTTTTTCTTTCAAAAGGATTTAAAAAGTTTTAATTAATTCCAAATTACATTTCAAGTATTTTGTTGTTTTTCCTAACCCTTGTGTTGCACTTAAGGAAAACAGTGTCGCTTCCGCTTCACCTAGTTTTATTAGCATTAGTTTATTTGTTGCAATGAAGTCGTTTGTCTCTTGTTATATAAGAAAAAAGTCGTCGTCGTAGTCGTAATGCTGTACAAAGGATTAATGCAATAATTTTTGTTTTTGTCTTCTGTGACAATAACTGATGATTATTTTATTTTTATATTGGTATATAATTCCGGATGATATTTTTAATTTTTTTTTTTTGGATGATGGAAGATGATTTACATTTAAAAATCTTATTTCACATAGAATTAAACAATTAAGAACAGTTTATTTATCAAATTCGTTCATTGGTGGTAATCAAACAAAAATATTTAATTTACAAAACTATGTACTTTGGGATTAATTTTGTATTAAACTGACCTATTATTGTTTTTATATTCAGGCCAAAACCTAAATTAGTAAGTTTTTTCTTAAATAAGATGACAATTCGAATATATTAAAAATTATAAAAAACTTCTTAAACAGATCTTGACAAATTCCTCCTACAATATATCATTGTTATAAATTTGAAAAGAAAAATTTAGTAAAAAAAATTGTAAATTTTAATTGTATTTGATCATTAACATGAAAAATCTTAGAAAGTTTGCGATTTTATTTACTTTCATCTTTAAGAGCAAAATCTACAAACCAAATTAAAAGAAGTAGTGCTGTTGCCTTGGGTGTTCTTTGCAAAATCTTACCGTGTTTTATTATATATTTTTTTGTTATAAACAGTTCGACATTTTGTTAAGTAGTAAACACTACAAGAGAAATTTTCTCAACTGAAAAATCGTAATGAAATGCAAATGGTGCCTTGTTGTTAAATGCTACAAGAAATCTACACTAAACAAATGCAGATGGAACAACTTGAGAAGTGTAACAACGACCGACAAACACATCTACAGTGTGAATGGATACAACAAACAACAGACATGAACCGGAGATAACCTGAACCCCAAAAAGGAAGACAGAAGAATCGATACTTTTCATCATCATCCTATGTGAAGAAGGCACAAAAAGACACATATGATGCCCAAGGCAAACAAAACTGCAAACAAAAAATATATATGTCTCATTTGTATTGAAAATACATTACATAGTAGTGGTTGTATCCATACACACAATCTAACACATGTGAATAAAATCCATATTGAATAGGAAATAATATATGTTGTATGCACGAGCATGTTATTACATCTAAAAAGATATTGAGCAGTACATTGTATAATAAAGTTACTTCTTTGATAAGTATTGTGTCAACTGGGAAAATTAATGAATTTTTTTTCTATCAATTCAATTTTAAGTTTTTATCTCTTTACTTTGAACTTTTACAGTTGGTTAATTTTTTTTTGAATTTTAAACGACATTATTGACATCCTTTTGTCGTGATATGATAAAATAAAAATCATCTGAGTCCGATCACAAGGGACATGTATAAACATCTAGTAATTAAAGATTTTTTATGGGACCTTTTTAAAATCCAACAGAAAGCGTCATCTATGTATCACTTATAGCAATCAACTGCAGGGGCTCTGCTAATATAAAAATATTTATTATTATTTATTATTTCATTTTTCATTTTTTATATTTTTTTAAATTTTTTTTTTCATATATTATTTTTCGTTTTATTTTTAATTTTTCATTTTTCGTTTTTTATTTTTTATATATCATTTTTCATTTTTAATTTTTCGTTTTTCATTTTTATTTTTAATTTTTAATTTTTAATTTTTAATTTTTAATTTTTAATTTTTAATTTTAATTTTTAATTTTTAATTTTTAATTTTTAATTTTTAATTTTTAATTTTTAATTTTTAATTTTTAATTTTTAATTTTTAATTTTTAATTTTTAATTTTTAATTTTTAATTTTTAATTTTTAATTTTTAATTTTTAATTTTTAATTTTTAATTTTTAATTTTTAATTTTTAATTTTTAATTTTTAATTTTTAATTTTTAATTTTTAATTTTTAATTTTTAATTTTTAATTTTTAATTTTTAATTTTTAATTTTTAATTTTTAATTTTTAATTTTTAATTTTTAATTTTTAATTTTTAATTTTTAATTTTTAATTTTTAATTTTTAATTTTTAATTTTTAATTTTTAATTTTTAATTTTTAATTTTTAATTTTTATTTTTAATTTTTAATTTTTTATTTTTTATTTTTAATTTTAAATTTTTAATTTTTGATTTTTAATTTTTAGTTTCTAGTTTTTAATTTTTAAGGTTTAATTTTAATTTTTGATTTTTAATTTTTAATTTTTCGTTTTTTTTTTATTTTTTATTTTTCATTGTTTATTTTTAATTTTACGTTTTTCTTTTTTTATTTTTCATTTTTTAAATTTCATTTATATTTTTTTTAAATTTTTTATTTGTCATTTTTCATTTCTAATTTTTCGTTTTTCGGTTTTTATTTTTCATTTTTATTTTTTTTTTTCAAATTTTCTATTTTTAATTTTTTTTATACCCTATACCACTATGTGGTTTGGGTATAATGACTTTGTGCTGCTGTTTGTAACTACCAAAAATATTTGACCTAGACCCATCTTTTATTATACCGATCGGATCAGAATCACTATCTGATTCGATTTAACGATGTCCGTCCGTCCGTCCGTCCGTCTGTGTGTCCATGTAAACCTTGTAATCAAACTGCAGGTTGCAAATATGAATATATTTTGATGAAATTTGGTATATAAGCTGTTATCGGCCATAGGATGAAATTGGTTGGAATCGGTCCATGTTCAGACCTAGCCCCCATACAAATGACCCCTATGAAATCGACATCAATTGCCATAAGATTCATATAGATCTTAATGAGTAGTACAAAAATTACCTCTGTGGGACAACTCTTAGTCATAGGCCCCATATAGAGCTGCTTCCCGATTTTCACTTAAATCTATCAAAAAACAAAAATATTGTACAGATTCTTCTCAAATTTTGTTTGTATATATTTTTGCAAAATACAAGAGACATTACCAAACATGGTCAGGATCGGTCCATTTTTGGGCCTAGTCCCCACATAGATATAGCATCCGATATGAACTTTTTCAAAAAAAAATTAATAAAAATTAATAAATATCCTACTCAAATTTGGTTTATGCTTATTTTCTACGTCCGGTTAGTTGGGCCTAAGAGATAGGGTCTCTAAACGCATGGTATAGGGTATCGTATAGTCGGTCTAGACCGACTATAATAATTTTCTTAATTGTTATTTTTAATTTTGAATTTTTTATTTTTCATTTGCCGTTATTCCTTATATTTAATTTTTTAAATTTCATTTTTCATTTTTTTATATTTTTTTTTCATTTTTCGTTTTTTTTTTTTCATTTTTTATATTTTTTTAATTTATTATTTTCAATTTTTCGTTTTTAATTTTTCGTTCTTCATTTTTTATTTTTAATTTTTTATTTTTCACTTTTCGTTTTTTATTTTTATTTTTTATTTTTCATTTTTTAAATTTCATTTTTCATTTTATATATTTTTTTTCATTTTGTATTTTTCATTTTTTATTTATTATTTTTCATTTTTCGTTTTTTAATTTTATATATTTTATGTTTTATTTTTCATTTTTTATATTTTTTTTTTAATTTTTTATTTTTTATTTCTCATTTTTTATTTTTTATTTTTCATATTTAATTTTTCGTTTTTCATGTTTTTCATGTCTTATGTGTTCATTTTTCTTTTTTTATTTTTTAATTTCATTTTTCATTTTTTATATTTTTTTTCATTTTGTATTTTTAATTTTTTATTTTTTAGTTATCATTTTTCATTTTTAATTTTTATACTTTTTTTCATATTTTATTTTTTTATTTTTCATTTTTTATTTTTCATTTTTTATTTTTCATTTTTCATTTTTAGTTTTTCGTTTTTCATGTTTTTCATGTCTTATTTGTTCATTTTTCGTTTTTCATTTGTATTTTCTATTTTTTATTTTTCATTTTTCGTTTTTTATTTTTTATTGTTAATTTTTTAAATTTCATTTTTCATATTTTATATTTCATTTCTTATATTTAATTTTTTTATATTGTTTTTCATTTTTTATTTTTCATTTTCAAACAGGTTATTACATATCATAATTTTTTCACCAATACCATCATAAGTCACACCGATTTTGTCTTACTTCTTACATGTTACGCTGTTTTTGTGACTGTATTGTGAAATATAAATTTACCCCCCCTACCCGATAGCCGCATCGTAGGACAAGTATAAGGTATTTAAATATATTTTTTATAAAAATGTAATCCTTTAAACTTTGCTGACCTTTAATAAGGCAACAAGATCACGCACTACTCCACTTAGTCTCTAGTTTCAGAAGTAGCTTTTAACATTTTTAAGAAGCTTTTAAAATTTGCGAAATTAATAATTAATAATAATTTATTTGTTACATATGGATTATTGTAGTTTAATGTAAACATTTTATAGCTATTGTAAAGATTTGATGAAAGATTTCAAAGTGAAAAAGGTGTTTTTTTTTAAATCGTATAAAACAGGCCTAAATGCGCTTAACCTAGTTTCAATTGTTTTCATACACACGCACATACAATTGCATATATGTACTGATTGGACTTACTCATCTTTAATTTCGCATTTTATTTTAATAAATATGAATAGATAATAAATTTTATTTTGAGAATTCGCTTTTTCTATTTCCATTTTCAGAACTTGAAATCATTAATATTGTATTCCACCAAAGTTCAGAGTACGTAAATAATGATGATTTTTTCATTACTTCAGTCACTTACCTTGTTTTCTACATTAATTTATCCACAAGAGTAACCAGTAAGAAGCAAGTTATCACTCAGAGATTTGATAAATAGATGTTAATATCCATATTCATATATTCAAATCGCCTTTAAAATACGCTTAATAATTGAAAATTTTCTAGTGTGTACTATTTTAACGATTTTTATTTCAAAAACGTTATTTTTCATGTTCGTTTATTATATGTTAGGAATTCATCATTTTATTATTGACATTGTATGTATGTATGTATGTAGTATACAAAAGTATATGTATGTATGTTTATATTTATGTCTTCATTTTAGTCTACTACTCGTAGTAATAATGAATTTATTATACGTAGAAAGGATGAAACAAAAAAAAAAAAAGAAAAACATTTATAGGGAGTGCTTATTTCAACTATTGCACGACTGCTGTCGCTGGTGCTACTACTTTATAAGTATAATAATATAATGAGCTGCATTGCATGGTGGCTTGTTAAAAATGTATGGAGGGATGTAAAATCAAATATGACAGCAGCGGTAGAAGAACCCACGAACGGCAGTGTTACTGACTTTTGATGGTATTAGATAGATACAAATATGTAGGTTACAAGGGAGTGTCTCCAGTTTTCTTTTCTTGACGTGGCTATTTATAGTTTCGCATGTCTTGTCTTAATATTTTAACACATTCTTTATGGAGGTTTTGGATAACCTTTAGATGTTTAATGTGTGCAAATGTATTGCAGGAAGCATTAATTGTTGGTTAAAAGATATTTGCTTATTAAAAAATTAAAAAAAAACATCGAAAAACACAAACGGTTTTTCAACAATGGGAAGGTGCTTTTTCAGATGATGTCAGGGAAACAAATTATCATTGTTGTTGTCTTTTGTGTGGATTTCGTTATTTTTATAATATTATTTTTATTTATTTTTTCTTTTTGGGTCATGGTGATCTCTAGTAAAAGGGTTAACGAATCGTTTTGTTGCTGTTATTTCAAGGGAATTCTAGTCTATATAACAATACAATACACTATATCCTTACATTTCTGTTTTTCCCTCCAAAAAGAAATGCATAGAATGCAAAAACAAAACAACAAAACTATACCAACTAACTCTTGGCTTAAGTCGTTAAAGCTTCAATACACGCCCTTTTGCTTCTGATTCTTATATCATGGATTTCCCTACACTTTGCTTAGCAAACAAACATCATCATCATCACCATCATCATCACCATCATCCCCACAATCGTCGTAATTTTATTTATATGAAAAGCAAGTAGACCGTCAGTTTTTGTATCTTGTCTTATATCCTCAGTACGCAATTTCGTGTCCAGGCCATGTATGATTATGTAATGTATATTGGGAATTTGTGTTAAAAAATAGAATTAGGATATATTACTTATTATTATTATTTTGTTGTATAAATCGTTCTAAAATGTTGAACAACATTTATTTTTTGTTAAACTTGAAAAAAAAAAACCATCATATTTGTGTTATTATTATTATATGATTTAATTGTTTTCTTTACGAAACCCTTTATTTCTAATAAACCGTTTAATTTTAATCTTCAATACGAGTATTATTAATAGAGAAATAATTAAATTATATATATATATATTTTTTTTTTTTGATTTTTTTAAAGAATTTTTAATTTTTTTTTAATAAACACAGTTTTTTCCGTCCTTAATAATATGTCGCGTTTGTACGCTTACACAGTGAAATTATAACTGTGGTTCACAACTATTTTGCGCGTCTGCTGCTTTTGCATCCTTTTAAGTTAAAAGAAAAGCTGTTATTAGATGCTGCTACATATGAATAGTAGTATTACAATGTGACATCCGTTGGCTTCTGGCCAAACCTTTGTACACTAAAAGACTCTCCTACCAAAAGAGAACCACCGTATCACATGGACTAACATATTTTCAAAACAAAAAACAATAACAAATAGTTGATTTTATTTTTTTCAAAGCACTATGTCGCTTACTGCTTAAAAATATCATTAACAGTATGTCCATTCTTCTTTCCAATAATATCATAGAACATCCATCTATACCACCACTCAACCATGCCATGCAATGGTTTGTGTTCGCTAAAAAAACAAAAAACAAAAAGGAATGATTCTGCGTTGCTGTGATATTAAATCAACAAACAAACGCATGTTACATATGGAAAGTATTACGTTAGCACGTGACATAAACGAAGCTTTCTTATCAGTTCTTTATTAAGCGCAAGAGCTAACTCTTTAAAGCTTAGTGCCTCACAAAAGCTTAGAGGCTTAACTGTTAAAGTTCTTAACATATCGTTAATGTATAAAAAAATTTGTCTGTTTTTAAAATAAGGGCCAAATTTTCAATGTTGTTCAATACATGCTAACATATTTTGGACGAGTTTCATTCAATAAATATAGTTACTTTAAATAACAAGCTTAAAATTTTAATTTGTTTAAAAGCTTTATAAAGCTTAAATGAACGTATAAGTAACTTCTTTTTTAAATCAACGAAGAATATCAGTTTTTTAGACCCTTCTCTCTTTAATTTGATAAAATTTGACATGTCCTACTAAACTAAGAAATATTTAACGAATATGATCGACTTCTAGCTCTAAAAGTATCATAAAAAACACTCTGGAGCGGTCTAGAATAATTACTTGTTAACCTATAGGTCTAGTTCTTAAATAAAAGGTATTGACAATGACATGTACCAAGATTTTATTTGCATAAGGTCAACGATTTTATCAAATGATCAATATTTTGTGATGGAATATGTGATTTTTTAATAAAAAAAAAAAATACATGTCATATTTGAAATATATATATGAAATATGAAATATATATTTAGACATTTCTTTATTTTTTAATTCATATATTTCGCTATTCCTCGAATAGCATCCTCAGGGATTTATATTAATTAATTACAAAAATAAAGAAAATTTCAAAATATGACCGACCTTGTGCTCGATAGAAAAATTTTTAAATTAACAAACGACAGGTCGAATAAAATATTACAGCTTTTAATACATGTTTTCGCTAATTGTCTTCGTTACATTTGTGATAAATTAAATAAGTGAAGTTAAACGCGACTATCGATTAATAGCATTCATTCCATGATAATTTCTTAAATAACTAGGGTTTAGCGATAACCGCAAGAGAGCTAAACCATTTTTAAAAACCATCTAAAATTGGTTTTTTTTTAATTAAAAAAATTGTTGAAATACCTACTGTCAATTTTTTTTAAGAGATTCAAGCATTCATTGCTCTTAAATCAAATTTATTTTTTTAAATAAATATTTTTTTTTATTATAAATTGTATTCCATGGTATGGTATCTATAATATTAATAGGCTAGGCGATTCTTGTGACTGATATTTTGTTCTACCGTTTTATTCCCAATTTGACCAAACGTATATTATTTAAAAGGTATTTCTTTTTAGCCGATTTGCAGATTTACAGATTTTTAAAATTTTTAATAACACATACATAAAATTATACAATGCTGTGTGTGTATTAAATTTGTTAATGTGTTTGTAATAAAAATGAGTTTGTTTTTTGTGTTGATTTTGAATTGGCTATAATTGATTAGCATACTTTTAGGGTCTTTATTTAATGAAAAAATAAAATTTCCTGGAATTTGCGCTCGAATTTCGAGGGCTGGAATCTGCTAGTTTAATATTAATGGCGTGGGGTTGGACCTATTTCTTTTTTATTAGCTTATGGCCTCTTAAAACATGCAAGGCCCTCACTATCAATACACAATATATAAATATTTACTTTGTATGGAAGGTTTCTTATTTCTTGTTTCTTCCAGATAGGCGATAGGTCCTGTAAAAATTTGAGAAAGATGAACACAAACAGACAAACATATTCGAGTTTTTATATGTCTATAGAGAGTGAGATCGAAAAAATCTTAACACGTTTTTTCGCAAGCATTATTTGAATTATTTTTTGATCAAGTTATCCTTGAAAAATATGTCAGCTATTACGTATAATATGAACTCTGTTCATTTGTTGTTGGTTTGATTAAATTGAGGTATGAAATGAAAGTACGTCCTAAAATTATTAATTATTTTTAACAAAATATAACATAGTTCTACAAAAAGTCTGGCCAAAGTCTCAAAAGTCTACCATCAAACTCTTGCCCATGTTACTTTGTCCATTGATAGGGTAACCAAATCGAGCTGAAACTTTACAGGCAGACTCGACGACAAAAATGATCTAACAAATTTTTTTTTGCAATCAATTTTTGCTTTTTGATTTTTGACGCAGATATTTTCAGTCAATCAATTATTTAGTTACATGATGGAAAATTTATTTAAAAATGAACGGAGTATAATAAAAAAATCATGTGAGTCCGATCACAGGGGAGATGTGTAAACATCTAGTAATTAAGGATTTTTTATGGCATTTTTTATACCCTATACCACCGTATGGTTTGGGTATAATGACTTTGTGCTGCTGTTTGTAACTACCAAAAATATTTGACCTAGACCCATCTTTTATTATGCCGATCGACTCAGAATCACTTTCTGAGATTTTTCTCAAATTTGATTTGTATATATTTTTTCAAAATATAAGTGACTTTACCAAATATGGTCAGGATCGGGTTATTTTTCGACCTAGTCCCCGTATAAATATAGCACCCGATATGAACTTTTTCGTATCTGCAAAAAAAAATTAAAAGCAATTCCCCTCAAATTTGGTTTATGCTTATTTTCTATATCTAATTAGTTGGACCGAAGTGATAGGGTCTCTAAACCATGGTATAGGGTATCGTATAGTCGGTCTAGACCGACTATAATTTTCTTACTTGTTAATATTAATATATGGAAATTTTTAGCCAAGAATCATTTGAAATTTTTGTGGACATCTAAGGTCTCAAAACATTCTTATAGGGATCAAACTTTGGGTATTGTAACGCCGGCTGCGTTAAATAATGAATTTCATTGATGTTCTATGAAGTTCTTAGGGAACTTAAAGGTTTACTACTCGAGTAAAAGAAAAATAATGCAATTTTTCAAATAGTAATTAAATGTTTCTATAGAAGACACGATCATTGTTTTTTATAACAAGAAATTATGATAGAAACTGGCCAACAAGATATTTAAATTTAATTGGTATTTGAGTTTAAAGTTTCACTATTGGCAACAGTTTTCAAGAGGTAGCCGTGCCCAACATTGGTTGGAGTTTTAGACGCAGGTGGAGGGTATCAAAGATTCGGCACATCCAAATTTAGCACGCTTGTTTTTATACCCTATACCACTATGTGGTTTGGGTATAATGACTGTGCTGCTGTTTGTAACTACCAAAAATATTTGACCTAGACCCATCTTTTATTATACCGATCGAATCAAAATCACTATCTGATTCGATGTAACGATGTCCGTCCGTCCGTCCGTCTGTGTGTCCATGTAAAGCTTGTAATCAAACTGCAGGTCGCAAATATGAATATATTTTGATGAAGTTTGGTATATAAGCTTTTATCGGCCATAGGATGAACGCTATTGAAATTTGTGAGAATTTGTTCAGACCTAGCCCCCATCAAATGACACCTATGAAATCAACATAAATTGCCATAAGATCCAAATTATCATATAAATCTTAGTCAAATTGGGTTTGTATGTGTTTATTACATTCATTAATCAGTAGTCCAAAAATGATTCCTATGGGACAACTGTTAGTCATAGGCCCCATATAGAGCTGCTTCCCGATTTTCACTTAAATCTACCAAAAAACAAAATATTGCACGGATTCCTTTCAAATTTTGTTTGTATATATTTTAGCAAAATACAAGACACTTTACCAAACATGGTCAGGATCGGTCCATTTTTGGGCCAAACGTATGAAATAGGGTATCGTATAGTCGGTCTAGACCGACTATAATTTTCTTACTTGTTTTAGATTACAATTAATCAATCACATTACAAACTCTATATTTAACATAAATAAAAATAAAACAAGTAAGAAAATTATAGTCGGTCTAGACCGACTATACGATACCCTATACCATGCGTTTAGAGACCCTATCTCTCAGGCCCAACTAACTGGATATAGAAAATAAGCATAAACCAAATTTGAGTGGGATTTTTTATTAATTTTGTCGGCTGCAGATATGAAAAAGTTCATATCGGATGCTATATCTATATGGGGACTAGGCCCAAAAATGGACCGATCCTGACCATGTTTGATAAAGTCTCTTGTATTTTGCAAAAATATATACAAACAAAATTTGAGAAGAATCAGTGCAATATTTTTGTTTTTTGAAGATTTAAGTGAAGATCGGGAAGCAGCTCTATATGGGGTCTATGACTAAGAGTTGCCCAATGGGGATCATTTTTGAACTACTGATTAATGGATGTAATATATACATACAAATCCAATTTGACTAAGATTTGTATAATAATTTGGATCTTATGGCAATATATGTTGATTTCATAGGGTCATTTGTATGGGGGCTAGGTCTGAACATGGACCGATTCTCACCATTTTCAATAGCGTTCATCCCATGTTCGATAACAGATTAAATGCCAAATTTCATCAAAATATATTCATAGTTGCGACCTGCAGTTTGATTACAAGCTTTACATGGACACACAGACGGACGGACGGACATTGTTAAATCGAATCAGATAGTGATTCTGATTCGATCGGTATAATTCGATCGATTCGATCGGTATCAAATATTTTTGGTTGTTACAAACAGCAGCGCAAAGTCATTATACCCAAACCACATGGTGGTATAGGGTATAAATATATAGTCAAAATAAATAATACTCGATATCCGCAGGAATCTGCATTCAAGTTTTCATTCAACTTGTTTAAAAAACTAGTTAAAGTAACTATTTGAAAAAAAAAAGAAATCAATAACTTGGAGTGTGATGCTTTTGACATAAATAAAATATAGATCACCTTGCCCTCATATACCATACCACCTTAAAAGCTCCATATATCATATTTGTTTATTATGAATATGTATGTTTAGATATCAACGATAACTTTAGTTTTTTCCACTCAGTCAAACAAATCCATAATGGACTTGAATGGGTTGTTATAAAACAAGAGAAAACTCCTTCAACATACATTTTCTTGAAATGATTTCGTTTGAAGAAGATGTAACATACAATTCAAGTTGCAACATGGAGTTGTTTTGTAAAAGCGAAACATTAAATGTCTACATATATTTCTCTATTATACAATATCACTCTATATATGGTCGCGGTATAATTAGTTTGTGATGATGTTTGTTTATATTGTAAAATTTGTATGTGTGTTTATTAAACCTATAAACCATCAGTGAACTTTTTCATATCTGCGCGAAACAAAATCATCAATTTCCACCTTTTCTCCAAACTCATGATATAGTACGTCGTATAATCGGTATATGTTATATTTTTATATCGTAATTTAATAATAGCTGTGCTCCTTTACCGGCTAAAAGTTACCATTTTTACGACATTTACTACAAAAGCTTTCGAGTATTTCAAGAAATAGTAAAATATGTAAAGAATTTTTTTGTGTGTTTTGATGTTTAAGATGGCGGTGTTTAAAAACACACAAATTGCCAGGTTACCCCACAAACATTTATAAACTAAAATGCATGTATATAAAGTTAGACGTGTTGAGGGATATAAAATTAAAGTCGGGCGTTGCAATATGCCAACTTCCTCAGTATAAAAATGTGAGGGGTTGCGTTCTTATAGAAGATAAGAAAAATTAGAAATTAAATATAATTATAAAAGACTTTAATGAAATTAATTAAATAAAAAGATTCATCAATTCATTATATGCATTTGTTAATAAAAAAAATTATTTTCTTCGAGTGTCATAATATTTGATACAATAATGTTTTTAGACATTTTCAATAACACCACAAGAGTCACACAAGTTGGAATAATTTATCATTAAAAGATGAAAATATTTTTTGTAAAACGCGTGACCAGACAATAAACGATTCATTATTTTTATGTAAATAGGATCTTAGGCTACCCTCCGATACCAAGGTTTTGTAGGAACATCAGGGTTGAGGGAAAAAAGAATGACCCCTCAATGAATGACGGATCAATTCACGTCGAAAAATCCACCAACAACGGGGCTCCACATTCTAAAGAACATGACTTGAAACCCAAATCAAATGAAACGATTCAGTATCAGAGCTATTAATTATCTCAGATATTACAGAAGTATTCCATTTGTTACCCCTTATCGCACCACAAACATTTCAGTGAAAATAACAAGTTGTCTAACATTATCTTGAACAGCAGGTGGAGTTCACATTCAAGTTCACATTGCAATTTTTTAAAGTTTTACTTAAACAATGCAGACTTATTTATTTAAAAAAAATTGTTTTTTAATATATATTTAAGTTTTTGTTAGTTACGTCCTTTTGACGTGCTTTTTTCTGAAACAAAAAATAATGCCACAAAAAATAAAACATCTCTGTTATGTTAGTCCATTTTTCAAGCTTTTTTAATTAATAGAAATACTTATATTTTTATTTTTATTTTTATTTTTATTTAATTTTGAATTAAATGTTTATATTTTATTAAAAAGAAAAAAAAAAGAAGAACATGTGTATTGTTCATGTTGTTTTTTTTTTTTTTTTGAGAACACCAACAGAACACGAACCTAAAATATAGCTACACTCGAAACTGTGTGGTTTATGTGTGTTCGAATAGAACAATACGTGATAGAAACATGTACGTGTTCACAATCAAGTATTAAAACGAAACACATTCATGATTGTGTTCGGCAAAGAGCTGTGTTTGTTTACATATATGTACGAGCTTTTTTATTCAGTGTGTGTTTTTTTCTGAACTCTGGTTTTAGGTCTTAAAGATTTTGCCAATTTTTCTTCGATATTTTAATTCTTTGAGTATCTACAAATTCAGTTCTTTGTGGAAGTAGTTCATAATCATCGGTAATATTTGTTTTGAAATATCCGAAAGTTTGAATCAGATTAACCTTGAGGTCACCAGATTTTTTAGCTGTTTATAAAACAATTAAAATTTCGAAATAAATATATTAAAATAACATTCGATATTTTACCTGGTCTTATTGATAAATAACGTTTTGGAACGGACTCAAACTCACGAAAATATTCATGGCTTAAATGAAGCACTTGTTGAGGAAAATAATTTTTATTAATTCTACCAGTTGCGATGACAAATTTATTTGCTTATTGATTTTTCTCCGAATTAGCGAGTGGATTGAGTCACACTCCCTCCATTTGAGCGTGACCAAGTATTTTGTTCAACTGTAATATTTTGTTTCCACGCATAAAGATAACGAAGCATTAGATAAGATAATATTTCGATTTTGGCAAAAGCATAGATAATAATATGATGAGTTTCACTAGATTCGTTAATGGCATTTCTTAAATGTTTTAAAATACATGTTGCAAATACGGATGCGACGACATTACCCTCTGTTTCATCCCAAAAATAATTATCTGATTCATGGGTGACTGCATTATATATTGTAAAATTATGAACTTATAATTTAATCTTGTAATATGAGGGGAACTAACTTCAGTGCTTGCATATCTATGCAAAATAGCAGACATATTCCTGACTTCGCGTTTTCATTTACCTTCTCATTTCTCATTATTTCTATTTCTTTTCTATGATTATCAAATTTATCATTTGATATGTTATTTGCTTTGTACGATACACACAAATCACACTGATCATTTCTTGGTTTGAATATTAAATAATTACGTTCTTTCAACTTTTCCATAAAATTGGGAAAAAGATATGGGCGAAATTTCATTTTCATTTTGTACTTTCCATTCTAATGAATATAGCCCATAGATTTGAGTGTACGACTTAAAATTTGCCTCGAAATATAATTTGTTTGAGTACTGTTGACGATAATGTGACTCCAACTTTGATTTCCTTCCAACAATTTCTCCAAAAAGCGGAGTCATTTTTCATATTGGGAATGTGGTTTTCCTTGCTTTTCGCTCAGATCTTATTGCCTTTTGATCTTCAGGACTTATTTGGGTACAATGTAAGTGTCACTTGAACTTATGCAGCTTCTCAGAAAAGCCTAATGGTAAAAAAACATTTGACTGCAAACTTGGGCACGATTTGTATTGTCCTTTAAATAATAGCACTTGGTATTCGAACGTCTAGAATATTCTACACAAATACGTTTTCTATTAGAGCATTCACTTCATCTTCCAGAAAAGAGTAAATATTTCCTTACGTGTATATTCTGAAAAAATTGCGCAATGTCGAACTGAACTTCTTAGGCAAAAGTTTGATGTACAAGTTCCTCTCAGCTGTCTCGGCATCCTATCACGGTGATATTTCCTTTGGACAAACCTTCATATCTCATTCCATTCATTTTTGTTTTATTTTCAAGTCTCTTATTTTGGGTAATTTTCATAGAATCACCATTTTCTAAATTATTTTCAGCAATATTTTCGCATTTAAGCGTTATAACTCTAAAACTACGTTTACTTTTAGAAATTAATTCAACTGCTATATTTTTACACGAAAAATTTTAGATACTAAACAAGTAAGAAAATTATCGTCGGTCTAGACCGACTATACGATACCCTATACCATGCGTTAAGAGACCCTACTCTTAGGCCCAACTAACTGGACATAGAAAATAAGCATAAACCAAATTTGAGTGGGATTTTTATTAATTTTTTTGGCTGCATATATGAAAAAGTTCATATCGGATACTATATCTATATGGGGACTAGGCACAAAAATGGACCGATCCTGACCATGTTTGGTAAAGTATCTTGTATTTTGCAAAAATATATACAAACAAAATTTGAGAAGAATCAGCAATACTTTTGTTTTTTGATAGATTTAAGTGAAGATCGAGAAGCAGCTCTATATGGGGCCAATGACTTAGAGTTGTCCCATAGGGATCATTTTTGGACTACTCATTAATGGATGTAATAAACGCATACAAACCCGATTTGAGCAAGATCTATATGACAATTTGGATCTTATGGCAATTTATGTCGATTTCATAGGGGTCATTTGTATGGGGGCTAGGTCTGAACATGGACCGATTCTCACCAATTTCAATTGCGTTCATCCTATGGCCGATAAAAGCTTATATACCAAATTTCATCAAAATATATTCATATTTGCGACCTGCAGTTTGATTACAAGGTTTACATGGACACACAGACGAACGGACGGACGGACAGACAGACAGACAGACATCGTTAAATCGAATCAGATAGTGATTCTGATTCGATCGGTATAATAAAAAATGGGTCTAGGTAAAATATTTTTGGTAGTTACAAACAGCAGCACAAAGTCAAATTCAAAGCTCCGTTGTGTTTGTATGTTTCATACTAGAGTGTAGTAACGTCTTTTTGAATTTATTTAATAAAGTAGCCGGTTTTGATCGTAGGAGTCAAAAATTTTGCGAACCATAATAAATCAAATACTCGATATCGAATTTTTGTGGAGTTACGTTCGTTTGCATTAAAGATGACGATCTACAACAACTCTTCAACTCTACTACTGCGAACGCCAAACTCTTCGGATGTTTTACTATACTGGCCTAGTACTTTCACCCTGACTTGGAATTTCTCACCCCCCAGACAATGACCTCGAATATGTCCCACAGTGTAATGCGTTTAAGAACTAAAATTTTAATATTTAAATTTATCTCTTAACGAATTGTGATTTTAATTTCACTCTATAAAATCTTGTTCGTTTGTGATATTACTATAGTTTTTACTGTTATTTGGGGAGTGAGATCGAAAAATCCTAACATACATAAAATGTAATAATTAATAAGGAAACTATTGACCCTAAAGTTTTTTTTTTTAAATTTAATTGAAATTAAAAAGATAACATTCCTTTTCCGAAAACCTTTTCAATAGGGATTTTATAGTCGTTTCTGTCCATTTAAAATCTTTCACATTTTGGGACACACATTTTGTACTTTTCAGCTCCCTTTTTTTGTACCACTCAAGAGCTTTCTTACCGTAGTGACAGTAATCCAAATTGGGCCAAAATCATTGTGTTGGCTTTTGAAAGGAGTCTTTGCAAAAACTCCTTACTATAAATTGAGGTATTTGTAGAGCCTGTTGTAAAAAACGACTAGCATCTTGTTGCCGCAACTGCATATTACTTGCAATACCCGGAACTTTTTTTTTTTTTTTTTTGGAAATTTTGTCTGATTTTTGGTGCTAAACTTATAAATATTTCCTCGAGCATTTGCAACATAGAATGGTTGACTCGTAAACTGTCAAACATCTGCCACTTTATATGTTTCGTCATCCTTTATGCGCCGGAGTATTTGTTTTATGAATCCTGATTTCAATTTCCGTGCTTTGTTTTTGGCATCTAAATTTTTTGCAGTGCTTCGTGTCTGGAACTTTTGATTTGTTTTCAAATCTGCATTGGCTTTAACTTTTCGCACCAAATATTCCGAACCTTAACTAACCAGACGACTTTTCTACCGGATGTGTTGGGACCTCTTTTCAATATGCTTTCTAATTTCTTGGCCTTACAAACATCATGTTGATTTTTCTTTCTTCCTGAACTAGGTTTCTCATCAACGTTAAAATTATTCTGATACTTTCTAATAACATTGGGAAAAGTTTGACGGCAAACCTTTGATTCCTTGGCCAACTATTTGTAGGACCAAGTTCGTTTTTTTTTTAAATATTTAATAATTTTAGCACGTATTTTTAATTCGTCACTCATTTTAATCAAACTAACAACGAAAGTATGGGTTGAAATTAAAAATATTAACTGACATATTTTTCAAAGATAACTTGGTCAAAAAAAAAAAAAAATTCAAATAATGCTTCCGAAAGCAGTTAAGAGGAAATACGAGTGTTAAGATTTTTTCGATCTCATGTCTTAACTTATGCATTTTTGTCTTTTAAACCATTTAGCTAAAATAAAAAAAAAAAATTATAATAGTTTAATAGTGCGTTTACATCTAAGCAAAATCTAGTATATACGAGATTTTGAGCGAAATCTAGCCCATTTTCACTAGATTTCCCATACAAAACAAAATCTAGCTCGTTACTAGATTTGTGCAAAATCTCACAAAATCTTGTCAAACTTGGGGACTACCAAATGATACTACTGTGTTTTTTTAATATTGTAGTAGAAAATTACAACGCAGTGACTGAAAAATTAACATTTAAAAACAAAAGCAAACAAGTTGAATAAAAAGGAAATAACATATTATTTTTTAACAAAAAAATTACGAATCTATAATAAAAAAATACCTATTTAGTAATTGAAAAGTTATATAATTATAAAATCTGTTCCTTTTTAGAATTTTCCATATATCTATTTTCCTATTGTTTTGTTTATTTTTGGTATTTCTAGTTTATGTTTTATTTTAATCAGCTGTTTATTATTGTGGAAACAAAATCTCACAAAGTGTAAAAAAGTCTATTTTGAAATAGATTTCAACCAAAATCTACTAGATTTTCCTCAGATGTAAACGTACTATAAAGAGTAATTTTAGGTCCAAGTTCTACTTAAGGTTGCAATTTTTCAGTACTTTGTGTTAAATACAAATCTTGTGACTCGGTTAAGGTTTTATAACCATTTTTTTTTTGTAATTTACAAAAGTTTTAGTTCTAAATTAAATGAATGCTTAAATTGTGTGTGTGTTGTGCTTGATATAATAATACTTTCTCAGTAGACTATCGTTTGTATAGTTTCAAATATACTTTTTGCATTTAATGAACTATAATATATTTATTTTTATATTTCCAGCTAAATTCGAAAAACAAAAAAAAAAAAAAAAGAGAAAAACCTTAAGGAAATTTGATTGCTTTTCAGCAGTTCTTGCCAGCCAGCAGGACAATTATATTTATATACAATAATGTTTCATTCTTAATATCTTTTATATTGTTGTTAGAATTTATGTAAATAAAATAAATACAATTATATAGTTATTTTTGGCCGACAAACAAACGTCTTCGGTTCATTTGAATTTTAAATTATTTCATTAATTTCTTACGATATGGTTACTATCCTTAAGCGAAATCTTATTACGTAGTTAGTAGATACGATAAATTAAATAATAAATTGTACTTTTTTTTAAAATTAGCCTCGATTTTCATTTGATATAATTTGACATCATTGTACCTTTAATGTTTCCTTTTTGAACATTTGCTCTTACATGATGTTATCTGCTACTTACATGTGCCATCTCTGGCTTACTATCCTCATCACTTGTGAATGGAGTCTCTGGGTCATTCGAAGAATGTTGAAATGATTCATTTGATTGATTCTGTGAAAATTATAAAAACAAGTAAATTGTAAAATACCGGATAATTGAAATTTGATCCGAATTGATTCCATAAATATTAAATATATAATAATTAGATCTTTTTAACTTTGCTATGATTTCATAAGAAACCGACGCTTTTCGGTTAGAAAAGTTTGGAATACCTTTTTTGTTGGACAATTCGCAAACAAATGATCATCTTGTTTGCACAAATGACATCGTTTCGGCTGTGGTCCCAAATGACATTTCGATGCTATGTGGTTAGCAAATTCACCACAATTATAGCAACGCACACGGCGATGACGTTTTTTGGTACGAGGTCTATAAGTGCTACCATGGCAATCAACTCCTAAAATTGTAAAAACCACATTAATTTCAATCATTTCACCTTATTCGCAACATCTTAACAAACCTTGTCTACCAGATACGCGTGTCGCTTCCAGACCCCTTTTCGTTAAATGACATTCAAATTCAACATCTTCTTGTTCACCAAGTGAACGAAATCCGGTCATTTGGATAACACTCTGCAAATCATTCCATTAAATTAAATTCGTATTGAAATGCTCATTGGGTACGATCTTAACACTTACTTGGTGCACAAACACTTCGTTACCGCCATCATTGGGTGTTATGAAACCCCAGCCTTTGGCCACATTAAACCACTTACATTTTCCATAACGTACACCTGCTACTTCACGAGGAGTAACGTCTAAAAATATGCATAAAAATAATAGTATGTTATACATATAAACTTGAAGAAAAGCTTAAAAAAAACAATTCGACTATGCCAAATCTTTGCTACGCTCAACATCTGTTTTACGTTTACATTAATATGTGGACTTATTGCACTCTTTAAAAAAAATGTACAACAAACACACTGAATTTTTAGCTTTTTTGAAGGGATGTCTTCATATTTTGTGACATATCTTGGCACAACGATGCCCGATTTACCCCATTTATTTCGCCAGGTAAATAGTTTATTTTGTGATTGCGCGGGATTTCAAACGGGAAGACGGACGGAGGACAGACGGACATTGCTATATGACTTGAGTTGTTATTAAGATCAAGAATATATATTGGGTCGCAAATTCATTTTAATATACATATACCCTCTGCACAATAGTCTAATGGGTGTAATAAATAAATTTATTTAAAAATTTTCATGACATTTTCAAATATTCGGGCCTATTCCCATTGGCGTTGTCGTTTGAAAACAAAATAAAAACTACAGTTTGGCATCACTGTTGGCGTTATCGACATGTATCGAAAATATATTGGTATTCTCCATTTTGAAACGAAGATAATAACGACAAAGAAACGTTTTTTTTCTGTCGTCGCCATTGTTAGTATCGAAGTTGAAACGACTACAAAAAATTAAATTAAAAAAGAAATTAACGACAGTGCAAAAATTTGAAAAATTAGTACCTGAAATAACTTCTGTCTGATAACTTCTCTTCTTCGTTTCAAATATTTCAAGAATGCCCATTTAGGAACGAAGCGACGATAAAAACGACAACGACATAGAAACTACAATTAAAACGACAACTCCAAAGGGAATAGGCCCGATTTTTGATAAAAGTTTTTATTTAAAATACTTGGGGTAAATTTGAAAAAAAAATTAGATTTTTCATAAAAATTTTTAACATGTTGGTTTAGGCCGACTATACGATACCATGATTTATGCGAAAGGTTTTTAGGTTAAAGTTTACATTGGATGTGATTATTCTATGGGGACTGGGTCCAATAAGTAGTCTTTAATTCAAGCAAGAAACAATTCACTCTCTTAAGAGTTGAATCTGAACGCACATTCGCGTAAGTTATTGTTCTTGTTGTTAATTTTAAAATTTTATTTTTTGTTTTGGCTTTGTTGGCTTTAATTTGATTTCTTTGTTTTCATGGCTTTCTTTATCAAAAAGTATTTTTTTACATCATGTTCTCACGATTCTGTTTTTCTCAAACAAAATACTAAACAAACACTATGCTTTTAAAGAATTCGGATAGAAAGAAAAATATCCCAATCTCAAAAAGAAACACGTAACATTTTTAACATTTAATTTATATTCATTGATAATCTTCTATATAATAATCTTATATATAAAAATGGAGTTTTGTCTGTTGGTTTGCTTGCGGTTTATGGGAGGCAACACCATTGGACCGATCGTCTCGAAATCCGGAAGGAATAATAGGCTATATATTTGTTTGATTTTCCAAATGGGCGTGGCGGAAAAAATACGTGCGGGATCGGACCAATGGGCGTGGCACCCCATACAAAGTAAATATTTACTGTAATATATCTGGGAGGTTATTATGTAATTCGATTCGAATGATAAAATTTACAAATTGTACTTTGTAGTACTTTCGTACTTTCGTACTATTATTTCCATTTCAATTTTCGAAAGGAAATTCCTTCCGAAAATATTTGGATTATATTAAAAATTTGGATTACTGTATTATCAAAAGCCTTGGCATTTGTGTGAGTTTATAAGTTATTAATGTGAATAGTCGGACCAAAGAGCGTGGTACCCTCCATACAAAGTAAATATTTAATATATCACTGGGGACTATAATATAGTAAGCCTTGGCAATTTTTCCAAGTTTATGTGTTATTAATGTGAGTAGGATTACAACTTATGGGCGATATCGGACCAATGCGTTGCACCTTCTATACAAAGAAAATATGATGTACTATAAAAATTACAGTCTTGAAACTTTCGTGGAAAATAAGGTCGGTTAACAAAAATCGCCAAATCAAAAATCGGCAAAGTCATAAATGGCAAAAAACAAAAATTGGCAAAGTCAAAAATCGCCAAAACGAAATAAAATTATTTTCTACAAAATGTGTTCCCAGTTTTTTAATTTCGTTAGGATGGGTGTAGCGAAGCTCATCGGATTAAGGCTAGTATAATAAAAACAAGAAAAAAAAATTATACAAAAGACAAGCAAAATCAAGGTTTATCTCCTTTTTTAACAATTCTAAAGAGACTGGTAAAAGTAGATGAAAAGTGCATGCAAAAATTTATAAATTTTTTTGTACATTTCTCTTACAATTTTATGTACATTTCTTGATATTTGGTAATATTTTTTACACATTAGGAACTAGATTTCATCATCACTACAGCCCAATGAATAAAAATTTTTAGTGAATTTTATGATAGAATATGATAAATAGGTAAGAAAATTATAGTCCGACTATACGATACCTATACCATGAGTTTAAAGATCCTGTCTCTTTGGTCCAACTATTTAGATATAGAAAATAAACAAAAACAAATTTGAGTGGCATTTTTTTTTGCTTTCGGATATGAAAAAGTTCTTATCGGATGCTATATTTATATGGCGACTAAGTGAAAAATGGACCGATCCTGACCATATTTGGTAAGGTCACTTATTTTTTGCAAAAACATAAACAAATCAAATATGAGAAAAATCTGTGCAATATTTTTTTGATTTTTGATAGACTTAAGTGAAGATCGGGAATTTGCTTCATATGGGGGCTATGACTAAGAATTGTCCTATAGGGTTTATTTTTGGACTACAGTATAAATGGATGTAATAAAAATACACAAACCCAATTTCACCGAGATCTATATGATAATTTTGATATTATGGCAATTTAAGTTGATCTCATAGGGGTCATTTGTATGGGGACTAGGTCTGAACATGAACCGATTTTCACCAATTTCAAAGCTATGGCCGATGTAGGCGTACATACAAGATTTCATCAAAATATGTTCACATTTGCGACCTGTAGTTTGATTACTAGGTTTGCATGGACACACAGACTGACGGACGGACATCGCTAAATCGACTCAAAATCACTTTCTAAGTTTATCTGTATAATAAAAGATGGGTCTAGGTCAAATATTTTTGGTAGTTACATACATCAGCACGGATTCATTATACCCTGACCACATAGTGGTATGGGGTATAAAAAATTTATGCTAGGAAAATACGAAATTTGAAAAAAATTTCATTTAACAGCGTCGCCCTTATTCATCAGGAACATGTATTCAATTGTCGTCTATGAAATTTCACTACTGCTACTATTGGAGCATAGTGTACACAGTTAAATATATATTTTTGTAGATCGTAGATCGTGTTATCATAACTATTGCTTCACTCAAAAATGTCTCTTAACAAAAACAAATAGAATGCGTAGAGAATGCAGTTGGAATGTGGTTTTCTGTTGATAAATATTTTTTTCATTAATGAGGATAACATACGCTACATATGTACATACATACATTTCTATATATGCAGATAGTAAAACTACAATATTTTTCTTACGAAAGTGATCTATATTTATCCTGTTTTTTTTTTGATGTTTTATTTTGTTTTGTTTTCAATACATATGCATAAAGTTGTATTTAATTGTTTAATTAACTAGTCTGATAGATTGAAGCTTGATGAGGAAAAAACGTGTTTGTTCTATTCATCAGTGATATGCGTAAGCTATTTCGGTTATTGCTGTTGTTTTTGTGTTTTTCGATTAGTCATCATAACCAGTTCTAGACAAAAACACAGCCGAGCTACGCGTTTTCTATTCGTATTCGTAGACTTTTGATGGGAGACTTTTGATGGGAATTCTATTCATATTGAATAATGAAGAAAACAAAAATTAATTTCGTTTATTTTGTCCTACAGTGAATTCATTGAAGAAAACAAACAATATACGCCGTATTATTGAAATTTGTTCTAGATATAGAAAATAGATTAAGTTTTACTTGAGTGTTGCTTTCACAAATATTAAAGGGATGCGATTACTTAGCGCACAGTACTACGAACTGTGTACAGATTACAGTTGAACTTTTGGGAAGTGCACTATTTTCTGTCCTATTTAAAGCGTGTTACAATTTTAGTTCAAAAATATTTGTTTCATTTTTTACACTCTTTCTTTTAAATCTCTGTTTGTCTGCAACCCCATTCCCCCTCATCCAATTGATCTGAAACTTGGCCCATAATCTTGTTGTGACTATAGATTAATTTTGGGGTAGTCACGCATAGTCACGGAGAGATTAAAACCTCACTTCCCCTCATCCGATCGATCTCAAACTTTGTCCATAGACTTCTTGTGGCCAAAGATTAATTTTAAGATAGTCACACACAGTCACTCACAGTCACGCCCAGTCACGGAGTGATTTAAACCCCATTTTCCCACATCAAATCAATCTGAAAATTGGTCCATAGACTTGTTGTGACCAAAGGTTTATTTTAAAATAGTTACGCAAACTCACGCACAGTCACGGGGAGATTCAAAACTCGTATGCATAAGGAAAGAAAGAGTTTTAATAAAAACTTTCGCCCGTATTCATAATCAAATTCTAGCAGTTGGCAAACTTTTTTTCATACAAATTTTGAAATTTTCGTATGCCAACTGCTAGAATTTGATTATGAATACCGGAGTTTGGTTTTATAGCTTAGATTATTTTTCAATTTAAATTCTTCATAGTAAAAAAACATGTTAAATTGGCAGCTATTGATAATTTCATTTAAAATCGAAAGTCTGATTTTTTGTAAAGTTTTCAGCAGAGCATATATACGATACATTTTTGTAATTATTTTCTATTAATGTTTAGTTTGTTATTGCAAAATTTTGGCTGTTTTACTTGTGACCACAGAAATATGTATGTATATATGACTTTAAAATTGAACTTTAATAATATGTTTTCTCCAAAAAGTTTTTTTTTTTTAATCTAAATGGAAAAAAAATTCTCAAACATTTGTTGAAAATTGATTCTAATATGTTGCAATGAAAGAGTTTCTAAGGGCCCAAAATTTTTATTATTTTTTAAGTTTAATAATAAAAAATAATCTATAATATTAATAGGCTAGGTGACTTCTTGTTACCGATGTTTCGTTCTACCGTTTTATCCCGATTTGGACCAAACGTATATTATTTGATAGGTATTTATTTTTAGCTGTTCACCAGATTTATAGATTTTTTAATTTTTTCCTTTATCTTGAGTAAATTGCATTTAAAGTTGCTACTAACACATACATAAAATTATACGTATGCTATGTGTGTGTTTATTAAATTTGTTAAAATGTTTGTTAATGAGTTTGTTGTCTCCATTCACAATAATAATAAACCAAAAAAAGTGTTGGTTTGCGAATTGGCTAAGTTGAGATATAAAATCGCCTAGAAATTGCACTCGAATTTAGAGCGCTGGAATCTAGTAAAAATTAAAACTTTTGACAAAATCTAAAACAAAAGTATAAAACAAAGACTAGAATGAGGTTTCAATGAGATATCAAACAGATTTCAAACTTTCATATAATAAAAATTACGTAGATCTTTATTAGATATATCCAACAATATTGGATACTTTGTTGAATTCTTTTATTGGATAAAGTCATCACTGTTAAAGTTCATTGTAGAGTACTATATTACTGTATTCCCTCTTAAAAATTATGTTAAAAGATTTATATAAAACTAGCAGAGCCCAGCCCTCGAAATTCGAGTGCAAATTCTAGGAAATTTCATGTTATCCATTTATTTCCATTTATTTCTATTTAATTCATTAAGTTTATTTCACAGAAAAAAAGGCCACCCTGTATGCCACCTAAAGACATTAAAATTTTTGGCAATTCACAACTCAACACAGGGTATGTGTTATGCAATTATTGTAATGAAATCTGTACGTTAACTTTCGTGTTGCATAATGTAAAGTTGATTGTGCACGCATAACTTTCCTCAAACTCAACGAATTTAAGCTCAAAAGAAAGAGCTTGATCCACTCAGTGTTCTTAGACTGAAACGATCAAAATCCATTCATTAGAAGAGGAGCTATGAGAATTCGAATTGCTTGATTGAATGTGACCCATAAGAAATGTACAGGGAAGAATTGCGTTTGAGTATAACTTGAGTAAGGTGGGAGTTGAGTAAATTTCAATGATTGATGACATTCTGTGTCTACATTCATAATTTTTTTTAATATATAAGAATTGTATCACTACACATACATATTTTTTTTTGGTATTATTTCTGATTCGATTCTAATTGTGTCTGATGTGGGTATGTTGTCTGTCTGTGGTCTCAAGGCATGACAGCATTTGTCTACTTTTGCAACTTTTGCGGAGAGTATTTTAAAAGTTTGGAAAAACTGTGTGATGTCAGTCTGGCATCTATAATATTAATAGGCTAGGCGATTTCTTATGACCGATTTTTTGTTCTGCCGTTTTATCCCGATTTTGACCAAACGTATATTATTTGAAAGGTATTTCTTTTTAGCCGTTTTGCAGATTTACAGATTTTTAATTTTTTCCTTTATTTTGAGTAAATTGCATATAAAGTTGCTACTAACACATACACAAAAATATGCATATGCTATGTGTGTGTTTATTAAATTTGTTAATGTTTTTGTTAATGAGTTTGTTATCTTCATTCACAATAATAATAAACCATAAAAGTGTTGGTTTGTGAATTGGCTAATTTGAAAAATAAAGCTGCCTAGAAATTGCACTCGAATTTCGATCGCTGGAATCTGCTAGTATCTAAAATTATGCTGTTATTCTATGAGACCAACTCTTTAATATTTAATATTTCATTAGACATTATACTAAAATGCTACAACCATATCGAATTAAGGTAGTTTTCTTTAATACATGTCCGAAACTAATATTTAAAAAAATATACAACTTTTTTTAAATTTCAAATAAGTTTTCAGTTTGCTCTACTGTTTCGTTCGTTTTGTTTTCCTATCTCTCTACATTATTCGATTCTACATGCATACATACATACATACGAGTAACATATCATATGTTAACCCTCACAGTGATATTAGTTATGTTTATTCTACAAACGTTTAAGGGATGATTAATGCGTGTTTCTAGTGCGTATTTATTTGCACAGTTTGAGAATGATTTTAAACCAATAAAAAACAATCATTTTTGGTTTTTGTAATTAAAAAATAAGTAAAAAAGAGAGACAATGGTTCTATTGGTGTGATTAGAACATGTATGACTCGCTAATGTTCAAGTATAATAAAAATATGACCTGTTGATTCGGGATGTTTACTTACCTATTGAAACTGTATTCGATCCACCACTTGTGTTGTGAAACGGATGGCCTTCGTCCTTTTGGGAATTTCTTCTGTTTGTTTGTATATTTTGATTGTGACAACAGTTGGCTGGTGCCGATGATGAATTGTGATCAAAACTATTTTCAATATTTGAATTCTTACGGCTATTGTTGTTTGAGTGGATCATTGTTGCATTTACAATATTAAATGAACTCATATTTATAATATTGTATTTCTTATTTTCTGTTGGGGGACTTAATACAGTTTTTAGTAAAAAATTTTGTTTTTTGTTTTGTTGTTGCTTTTCAACATCAAATATTGTTTGTTTTTATCAATAGTGTTTTGTTTTTTTTTTTTTTAAATATTTTTTTGTTGGATTTTTGGTTTTTGTCCGATTCTAATGCACACAAATGCTACGCATGACGCACACTGACACACTGACATTAGGTTACGTTCAACTATTTCTAAGAACCCCCGAAAAAACTATGGGAACTATTTAAAACAAGCAGCGACAGCGACAGTGACAGCTACAACAATAACAACAACAACGCGATCAACAAAAACAACTAATATAACAACAATAAAATCATCAGCATTTTATCAATACGCAGTTTGCAGAGTAGACAAAAGAACCCGAAATTAGAATCCACGAATATGTATATAAAACTAAAGTAACATCAAAACAACAACTACAACAACACACGCAAGGAGAACAATTACATGGAATAGGGCTCATTCATTCATCTACTGCTTTCATTAGGGTATCCCGTCCAAATCGATTTATTTTCTTTTTATATGTTTGACCAAATTTTTATATATAAAACTTAACTTCGGCAAAATACAAATTTAGAACCAGTTTTTAATTTAGTAAAAAAAAAAATTTTTTTTAGTTAAAAATTTGATTTCTGGGTTTCTATATTAATATTATCCATATTGTCTTTTTAGTGCTGTTTATTTTCAAATGCATTTGAGTTTTAAGCTTAATGTATATGTTTTTATCTTCCCTCAGCCACATGCTACTCATGATTTGTGCTATTAATCGTGGATAATCCTTTAAGTTTTATTATATCTTTATATTTTCCTTCTCTTACTTGAAATCGCAATGGTCACTAAAATCATCAGTGGCTTCAAAAAATAGTGTGAGAACAATAAAGATTTTAAATTAAAAATCTAAACAAAATTTTTGAATAACCTGGAAAATTTTTTGTTATGGTTCACCCTAATGAACATAAATTTGTAGTTAAATTCTAGTATGACTAGAGTTTTTGTTGTGTGGTTGAACATACAATCCATCCATAAGTACTAAATAACAACTGATTGGAAGGGAAGAAAAGAGAAAAGTAAGAAACTTTTCTTATTTACGCACTTTCTTCTGTTCCATTAAAAAAAATACACTTAACATTATGGAACTTTTTGTTAGTTAAGACATAAACCGTTCATAAAACTGATTAACGTATATTTTAATTTTAAATCGTTGGACTATGTATCTGTCTGTCTGTCTGTCTTTTTGCCTTATTCTTATTGGCTATAATTTTTTAACGAATTAAAAAACAGTTTCCTTAAAAAATGTATAAAAAATGGATTTACTTGAGTTTTCATCCACAAATTTTATGTCTATCATGCATTTACTTGCATTTGGGGTGGTTTCACCCTGGTGTTGCATATTTTGTATGGGTGAGTTATCTGCACCCCCATTTGTGTGAAACATACTTGTGCTTTATAATTTGCACATAATTGACACGTGCCATTCGTATTGGTAAAATCAACCCCATTCAGATAAATTTTTATCGATTAAGAGGTAAGCAGTGTTCTTCACATTTGTATGTTCATTAAATATTTTTTCGGTTTGGTTTATTTAAAATATCTAGCAAATAAACTTGTAAATTTTCCGAGATTTTTATAAAAATCTATTTTGGATTAATTTGGAATGCTTAATTTAAATTCGATGATTCCGATCGTTTGTGCTAGATGAAAGCTAAAGTCCTTTATGTTAATGGTGGGACGACTTGCCTGATACTTTTTCTTTTTTAATAAGTTTTTAAATAGAATGGATTGTTAATTATTTTCTAGATCCTTTCAATGATTTTCACAACAATTTTTAAAGGCTTTTTCAGTATGTTGTTTTAATATTGTTCATGTTGGCTTTAAAATTCGAATGAATGATTTAAATAATCTAACCCATAAAAACAAAGTTTTTATTAGAACTCTTTCTTTCCTTATGCAAATGAGTTTTGAATCCCTCCGTGACTGTGCGTGACTTTGCGTGACTATCTTAAAATTAATCTTTGGCCACAACAAGTCTATGGACCAAGTTTCAAATCGATCGGATGAGGGGAAGTGAGGTTTTAATCTCTCCGTGACTGTGCGTGACTATGCGTAACTGTGCGTGACTACCCCAAAATTAATCGATAGTCACGACAAGACTATGGGCTAAGTTTCAGATCAATTGGCTGAGGCGGAATGGGGTTGCAGACAGACAGACAGAGAGTATGAGTTAAAAGAAAGAGTTTAAAAACCCTGTGCCATCATGACAGTGCACTGGCGCATTCATCAACTTTGGCTTCAGAAAAATTAAGTCTTTACATTACGAACTTAATTTTTTAAATGAGTCTTCTGTGAATAAGGTCAATTACGGACAGTGAAATAAAAATATATTTTTTTAAACTCTTTCTTTTAACTCATACTCTCTGTCTGTCTGTCGTGGGTGGACCCCATTCCACCTCATCCAATTGATCTGAAACTTGGCCCATAGTCTTGTTGTGACTAAAGATTATTTTTTTGGGGTAGTCACGCACAGTCACGCATAGGCACGCGCAGTCACGGGGTGATCGAAATGTCATATCCCCTCATCCGATCGATCTGAAACTTAGTCCATACAATTGCTGTGAAAAAATGATTAACTTTGACTTAGTCACGCACAGTCACGCACAGTCACGCATGGTCACGTGCAGTCACGTAGTGATGTAAAACCCATTTACCCTTATCCGATCGATCTGAAACTTGGTCGATACACTTGCTGTGGAAAAAGATTAACTTTGACTTAGTCACGCACAGTCACGCATGGTCACGCGCAGTCACGTAGTGATCTAAAACCCATTTCCCTTATCCCATCGATCTGAAACTCGGTCGATAGACTTGCTATGAAAAAATATTAACTTTGACATAGTCACGCACAGTCACGCATAGTCACTTAGTGATCTAAAACCCATTTCCCCTTATACGATCGATCTGAAACTTGGTCGATAGACTTGCTGTGAAAAAAAATTAACTTTGACATAGTCGCGCACAGTCACGCATAGTCACGCACAGTCACGTAGTGATCTAAAACCCATTTCCTCTTATCCGATCGATCTGAAACTCGGTCGATAGACTTGCTGTGAAAAAAGATTAACTTTGACATAGTCGCGCACAGTCACGCATAGTCACGCACAGTCACGGAGTGATCTAAATGTCATTTTCCTTCATCCGATCGATCTGAAACTTGGTCCACAGTCTTGTTGTGACTATAGATTAATTTTGGGGTAATCACGCACAGTCACGCATAGTCACGCGCAGTCGCGGATTGTTTAAACCCCATTTCGCCTAATCCAATCAATCAAAAACTTGGTCCATAGACTTTTTGCGATTAATTTTAAAATAGTCACGGAAAGTCACGCACAGTCACGGAGAGATTCAAAACTCATATGCATAAGGAAATAAGAGTTTTAATAAAAACTTTGTTTTTATGGGTTAGATTATTTTTGTACAAATTTGTATTTTTTATTTTCTGTTTTTTGTCGAGTAGTAGTTCGTCCAAGCTTCAATTTTTGGTTAAATGCGTTGAAACTTAAAGGAAGTGTTCTCTTTATATACGCAGCTCTAACAAATATAATTTTTTGTTACGTCATTGTGGAAAATTTTCTGGAAAATATCATCAAACTTCAAATAAGAGCATATTTTCACACATTTGTATAGAAAGTGGTCAATATCATTCTAGTAGTGCTATACCGACGCCACAATTTTGGTCGGAATGGTTTAAAATTTTTTATGAGTAATCTTTGAATATAGTGAATTGCAGACAGGGAAAAAATTTAAATTAATTAAAATTTTTTTTTTACACTTTTTGCAAAATTTCCGATCTTTTTCGAGTAGTTGTTCCTACACGCTAACATTTTTGTCCAAATGTTTTGAAATTTTGAAAACATATTCTCTACATATATTCAGATTAAAATACTAAGAGTTTTTTCCAAGTGTTCTTGAAAAATTTTTTTATAAATAGGCATCGAAAAAATATACGAAGATCATATTTTCATACATTTGAGTTAAAAGTGGATGATCTTTTTCGAGTAGTAGTTAGCCCACTCAATAGTTTTTTATCAGAATGTTTTAATATTTCAGGAGGGTAATCTATCACTATAATTGACTTCAAAATATATAAAATCATACCATGTATTTTGCGAAGAATTTTTTTTTTTAAATGAAGTCCAACATCTATGAAGTGAATATTTTCATACATTTGTATTGAAAGACATCGAGCTTTTTCGAGTAGGTTTGCCCACGCCAGTAGGACAGTCCGATTCAAGTGAAATTTAAGGATGATATTCATGGTACTTGTACGATTCCCAAAAGTATACATTTGTTATACTAAATACTTATATATATCTATTTACATGCTTTCAAACATAAAAAATGTTAATTTTTACTACATTAACTACTCGAGTAGCTCGAGTACTCGAGCTTGACCGTAGGCTCTGCTCGTAACATTGTTATGACGTAATGTTGTGAAAGCTGTCAAATCCAACTATAATGATGCATTCAATTTAATTCCACCAAAATCAATTAAACTAGATTTTTCTTGTAGGAAAATTTGCGGCCAATGTATGGGCACTAACCTAGATTTTTAATTTTTGAATAAACAAGACTAATTCATGAATGTTGAATGCGTTTCTTGGCAACAGTATCTTAATTTTATTTATCCTGTAAGATATTTTGCGTTTTGGTAATAATTTTTTTTTTTAAATACTCGTGAAAATATTAAAAAATTTATTATTTATTTTATATGTGCTACCCAGATAAATGGTTGTTGTTACACTCAATATATAAAATTTAAGTTCCATTATAGCAACCACATTTATATATGTAAAAGTTCAGTTGCCTCAAACTAATTACGGTATTCTTGATAATAAAATTCAGTAATCATAACAGAATAATCTGTTAGTACACCGGACTACAAAAATTGTTTTCTGTGTGTAATAACTCAATATCTAGTTTGTTCTGTTCTGTAATAACTCAATATCTAATTAGTCTGTTCTGTTATGCACAGATTGAAAAATATTATTTAAATTAAAATTTGTTAATTTTATAAGAAATAAATAGAAAGGTTGCAACCGTCAATTCGCAATATAAATAAGTGTTTGCAATTTCGAAATTTCCTAGCGTTGGCTAATTATTATTCCTAGTTTTAATACTGAGCATAAACAAAATATTTTATATATATATTATATATTTGTCAAGCAATCTATTCAATTTATTACATAGGTACACTTTTTTTCAGCATTATTTCCATACCAAGTTTTTCCCAAATTCCAATCAACTTATCTTGTACTTGAATAGTGAATGATTTATACGTTATAAGTAAAAATAATATCTCAAGATATCCAGATGGGTTGGTAAATTAAGATCAGTCAAATCAGTAGACACACCAAAAACAGTAACATCATGCTTGGGTATACGACTCATTGGGTTTTCGATAGTTGTTGTTGCTTCATCTTGCGGTGTAGAGGATGGTTGATTCATTGTAAACTTTTTGATTTCGAATGGTCACTTCACTTATTATTTTTTTTTAAATATTTTTTTATCTGAAATTAGCACTTCACACTTTGAGTTCTTCACAACGACTTAATGCATTCACAAAAACTGTTGAGTTATATATGGTCTACGAGTCGAGGTAATAAGAATGAAATGGTAATTTCAATTCTACCTGTTGTGTCTTGTGGTGGCTTAAAAACCCATACAAGCAATTTTACGACCTGCAATTGTGTCACAGTGATACGTTAATTTTTTAAAAGGGTTGGCGGTGCATTACAGTGATACCTTAATTGTTAAAATGGTTGCAAAAAACGCGCATTTCTTAAGAAGGTGCCATAAAAAATCCATAAAAAGGGTTGTAAAAACAACCTTCATTTCTTAAGTAGGTGCTATAAAAAAACTACACAAGTAAGTTTACGACATGCAGCTGTGTCTTGTGGTGGCTTAAAAAACCCACACAAGCAATTTTACGACCTGCAATTGTGTCACAGTGATACGTTCATTTTTTAAAAGGGTTGAAGAAAAACCCACACAACTAAGTTTACGACATGCAAATGCATCACAGTGATGCCTTGGTTTTAAAAGGGTTGTAAAAAACGCAAATTTCTAATAAATTTTTTTAATTTCTTTTCTATTACTAAGTTAAATTCATTTTTTCATTTACATATGTTCTGACTAAATAAATTTCTAAAGAGAAAAATAAACTCCAAAAAGAAAAAACAGGCATTTCGCTGATTTGTTCATGTAAAGTGCCAAAACTTGCGATTTTTTGCAATGTTTATATGGGGAACCCCACAGGGAGTTCCAGGGGGTGTGCCACTGGCATGGGTGGGTCGGGCCTCCAAAGTTAGTATGGTCGGTCATACATTTGGACTCGATTGGAGCACTCTAAATGGGTCAAAGTGGGATTTTTCAAAATTTGCCCCTACCCAAAAGTTCGACCCAAATTCTGGGACATCAGAATTCGTTTTAGAGGTATGGTTCCTTTGGCAAAGTTTCTTATTTTGATCCCTAGAATACGATTTTCACTGAGCAATGGGCGATTTTTTTGCCTCCCCACAAATCGACCCGGCCTAATATATATATATTTGAATAAAAATATTTATATATTAAAAAAAAATAAAATATAATTGTAATTTTTTTTTTTAAATTTTTGGTCCATATATCTATATTTGTACCATATATCCTTCCATTTCATATGAAAGTATGAATAATAATAACTTAAAATAACGGTACTAATTTTTCTAAAGAAAAGCGATGCGTTTCACTGTACCCGTAGTCCTGATTCTGAAGCCATTTATTCACAAAACTATTTAAATTTATTAAATCTTTTAAATTTTAGTGTGATTAGAAATTAATAAATAAAGAAATTAATAAATAGCCTTTTAATAACATACTAGCAGATTCCAGCGTCCGAAAGTCGAGTGCAACTTCAAGACAACTTTATTTCTCAACTTAGCCAATTCATAAACCAACACTTTTTTGGTTATTATTATTGTGAATGAAGATAACAAACTCATTAACAAACACATCAACAAATTTAATAAACACACACATAGCATATGTATAATTTTGTGTATGTGTTAGTAGCAACTTTAAATGCAATTTAATCAAAACAAAGGAAAAAATTTAAAAATCTGTAAATCTGATGAACAGCTAAAAAGAAATACCTTTCAAATAATATACGTTTTGTCAAAATCGGAAATCCAGAAGGAAAAAATAAAACAAAAATGATTTCGGATTACTGCTGGTCACTTCAACGGGAAACTGAAGAATGCCGAAAATAGTTTGGGTATATCAGCGCAATACACAATATAACTGGAATTTTCATCAATCTTCAAACTTTCTTCAAACAACTCAGTCCGGTCACTTCTTCTACAAGACATTACACGAAAACCTTTTTCCACAAAATTCCACTGCTGTAATCGCGAGGATTTCAGATTGCATTGATTCCAAAATTTTGTTTTTATTAAAAGTTTAATAACTCAGCCAATTTTTAACGGATTTTTTTAACCAAAGCTGGATTATACACATAAATAAACATTCCTTTATAATAAATTCATAAATTATGCGGTTCCTAAATAAAAAAAAAAATGTGTTAAAAAATCTCCAAAGTTGAAAGATAGAGAATTTTTTTTTTTAATGAGTTTGCTGGAGGAATACGCACATATGTCTCAATATTACTTAAGTATTATGTTAATATCTTCGAAAGGCCTCAGTTTTTTCTTTCAAAATGCGTTGAGATATTCACAATCGGTTGATTTTCAACAAACTTACTGGCCTATATGTGTAAAAGGGCCAAAAACCGGGGTTTTACCCGTAACTCAAGATTTTGGAGGTATTTCGCAAATTTCAAGGACAGAGTCTTGTAGTAATCGACAAGACCTACTAGAAAAAAAGTATCGCATCTCAGGTAATTTTTTCTGTCACACGGTGTTATGATTCCAAAAAGAATAATATTTTTCTCACAAAAAAAAAACAACCGCTTTTTTAATTTATATTAATAGGCTAAGCGATTTGTTCTACCATTTTATCCCGCTTTTGACCAAACGAATTTTATTTGAAAGGTATTTGTTTTTAGCTGTTCATCAGATTTACAGATTTTAAAATTGTATCCTTTATTTTGAGTAAATTGCATTTAAAGTTGCTACTAACACATACATAAAATTATACATATGCTATGTGTGTCTTTATCAAATTTGTTAATGTGTTTGTTAATGAGTTTTTCATCTTCATTCAGAATAATAACAAACCAAAAAAGTGTTGGTTTGTGAATTGGCTAATACCCTGTTTCCATAACACAATTCGTCACAGACGAACGAAAATTTGTATGAAGAATAAAAAAAAAAAATACACACAAATTTTCGTTCGTCTGTGACGAATTGTGTTATGGAAACAGGGTATAAGTTTAGAGTTGCCTAGAAATTGCACTCGAATTTCAAGCGCTGGAATCTGCTAGTTTACATTAATGTCTGAACTTATTGTACAATTTATAATAAATGTAAACAAACTTAATACTAAATAATTACATCATACTGAATTTTTAGCATTTTTTTTTGGAGGTGCCTCCGTATTTCAGGCCATGATGCCCGATTTACCCAGTTTTAAACAACAACATACTCGCAATAATGATAAACAATACTAACCTAAGTTGACAAATTAATTTTTCGATGCCTTACAAATGGATTGGCAAACAGTTATATAACCTCTGCACAGTGGTGCGGAAGGTATAAAGAAAAAAATTTTAAAACTGTTAAAAATTAAACGCTTTTAAAATAATAAAAAACGTAATTATTTAGGCCTTAAAAAAGTGGGATGCTGTCGCATATTTGCAAAATGGTTGATGTTTGTGAAATATTTGTATTAACAATTCCTGTTCATCCATTCTTTTCTTGTTTTAAATTTTTGTGCAAATAAATTTACCACGTTCTATTTTCACAAAGAAATCGTGTTTTTGTTTATTTCTATTGAAAAACTAAACACAATTACATAAGACAATTTAAATAATTTACACAATTTACAAAATTGAAAAATCGTTGTCTTGAGTTACAAAACATTTTTTTTTTTTAAAAAGTCGAAAAATTTTTTTTATTTTTTTTCTGAAATATTAAAAAAATACTATCAAAACTTTTTGGGACAAATTTTGCTAAGAACAATAGGGAAAAAGTTACATGTATGAGAAAAAAAAAACCTGGTTGGCCAAAATGTCAAATTGTGACCCCCTCTAACGCAGAGATCACCGATCTTGTTGATCCCGATCAGAAGACATCGATTTCAAAAGTAGGGTCACTTGGGACACAGCAATGTTTAGTTATATTAATCGATTAATCGATATAAATGAGTTGAAAATAGTCTTTATTAGAAAAAATAATTTTTATCTGCTACATAGTATGGAGTTATGCCGTTTTATTTTCTGACAAAAATGTGTGTTTTACATCTATATTATTAATAGGCTAGGAGATTTCTTGTGACCGATGTTTTGTTCTACCGTTTTATCCCGATTTTGACCAAACGTATATTATTTGAAAGGTATTTTTTTTAGCCGTTTTGCAGATTTACAGATTTTTAAATTTTTTCCTTTATTTTGAGTAAATTGCATTTAAAATTGCTACTAACATACATAAAATTATACAATGCAATGTGTGTGTTTATTAAATTTGTTAATCTGTTTGTAAAAAAATAAGTTTGTTTTTTGTGTTGATTTGTGAATTGGCTTTAATTGCTCAGCATACCTTTAGGGACTTTATTTAATGAAAAAATAAAATATCCTAGAATTTGCACTCGAATTTCGAGGGCTGGAATCTGCTAGTATACTTTTTTTCAAAAAGTGAAACCAAGTTTTCTGCATCGCTCGAAAGGTCAAATAAATGGGGTAATTATTGCCTTCTTTAAGTCTTAGGGTAAGAATATTGCAAAACAGGGGACCAATTGATTAATATTCTTACCCCATGACCTACAAGGTCAATTTACAATATTAACACTTTTATTACTTCACAGGAATGCATAAAACAAGGTTCTATTTTATTTAGAATGTAAAAAAAAATAATCTTTTTGAAAAAAGTGTAAATAATTTTTTGTTAGAAAAGAAAACGGCATTAATTTCTGTCAGCCTCACTACCCGCTCTTATGTAAGTTCATCATTAATGTAAGGTCTTCAAAATTCGATTTTTGTTTTGGAAAATCTTTTGAATTTATTCGCTCATTTTACTGTTAGACTTAAGCGAAGCAGTTTCCTTCCTATGTGTTTAAATTTTGCGGTGCTTCAACAAATCTAAAGGTTACTTACTTTACTTGCTAAAATAAATGTACTGAACAAGATTTTGTATAAACTTGATTAATATCCAAGAAAATACCAAAATATTTTTATTCTAAAGAAAAAAAACAAATAAACAAAAACCAAAATCAATACTCGTATCAGCTATTTTCAAACAGTTTACTTACAATTATTTAAGAGTGTTTTTTCGCAAAACAATTCACCGGATGCTGCATAAATTGTGATCATTGTCCAGCAGCATGTGCGAATCATATTCTGAGCCATTGGCACAAAAGGCGAAATATAAAAAGAGATCAAATTAATCCGCTTTAAATGCAAAAATACAATAAAAACCTAATGGGGTCTCTGTACAAAAATAACGACCAACTGAGTATGCCTGTGTAATCACTGCTTATACGCTGGTCGGTCGGTCGGCCGAAGTATAATATGGTTTCGTATATTTATCCCTACACAATTAAGGGTGCATGTATATTTGTTAACGCGTGCCAATAAGAAGTGTATGCAAAACTGCATCCAGCTGTCTCTGGACTGTGATTAAAAAAAATCCATATCAATGTTTTGCTAGTTTTCTATTATCAGGTCCAATTCAATACAAAGGACCTGATGAAAATATAACAATGTTTCTAATGTGCTGTTGCTTAATGCCAGCGATATAAATCAGATCCTTAAATGATTGTTGTAGTGTTAGTGAGGGGATATTTTGACGCTGTTTGTTAATGTAACATGTAATAAATATGTTTTTGCATACGTTTTGCCTCCTGATGGGCAACTGACCGATTGTGTTTGATGTTTTGCATTTTGTTTGTTTGTTTGATAATTGGCACTTGATTGACATGTACATTTTTTTTTAGGTGAAATGAAGTGACAATTATTGCAAATTGACAGTTAGTTTTTATTATTTATATTAGTGTATGTTCAAATGGATTATTGACACATTTTATGTGTTTAGAATTTTCAATTATTTTCTTCGCCTTTGATCTAATGACGGAACCGATGATATATCTGTGGTTTTCTGGAATAACCGCGTATGTCCATTTTTGTCAGTTTTGAGTTAACGATGCCAAATATAATAATTTTTAACGCTCTCTGTGTTTAATTTAAAAAAAAAAAATATTGACCATTTCTGAGTTTTTTCTTTAAATAACGACGTAACTTAAATGTTTGTTAAATTAATTTGCAGCAGTAACGACGTATGTTAACCTACGTTTGATAGCTGACAAATTATTTTCTCAGAAAACGACACATAGCGACATACGTTTTTATTAATAAAAAAATGCAAAATAATTTTGGATTATTTTTCAGTTTATAACCACTTATAAAAACTTATGTGTTTATTTCTGTTATTTTTTGTAACTATTATTCTTGATACGTTGTTATATTCTCATCCTAAGTCCCGTTAACTTTTTGTTGACGAACAAAAAAATCCATTTTTCAAGTAACAACAACTTATGTCTACATGGGTGGTTACATTGGTAGTTTTCTTTTTCAAAGAAAACGACGTTTGTCGACATAAGTTGTTTTATCTGCACACACTTTAAGTGTAATTTACATATTGTTTTTCGTCCTTCTCTAGGATCAGTTGCTCTGAAGAGTTTTGACTTAAAATTTTATATAAAATATTTATTGCCCATATTTACAGGACTGTTAAATAAAAAGCTCTAAAATCTTTATATCGAGCCCATAATTTCAAATATAACGTTTTCTGGCTCGCCTGAACATTTTGATTTTATGACAGACGCGGTTATTCTAGAAAACCACAGACATATTGCCATGGTTTTCAATTTAGTTGAGTTGCAGAACCCATTCCTAAGATTAAGAAATTAACAATGTTATAACAAAAATGAAGAAGTCATTCTAAAAGAATCAATTGCTTCCAAAGTAGCAGCATGTGAAGATTTTCTGTCTCTTAGGTTGTTATTAGAAATTTACGAAGGCGATTCCAGAACAAACCGACCTGATAAAGAAAAATAATCTTTTAGCTGGATACACTTTTCCCAGCGATATTCAATAGTTTCGATACCCTGTTTATAGTAAGAACTGTCTAGCTCCTTTAAATTCCGTCTACTGCGGACTCAAGCTCTTCAGTTTTAGCAAATATTTTACCACCGAGCCATTTTTTCAAGCTTGAAAATAGAAATTAATCCGAGGGAGCTAAATCTGACGAATACGAAACACACTTTCTTTTTTGCCAAATGCGTACTTTTTTCCATAATTTCATTAGTTAAAAGCTGAACTAAATTAGTATAATACTGGCCGTTGATTGTTTTCCCTTTTTGAAGATAATCAATAAATATTATCCCACGCGCATCCCAAAAAACAGACGTCTTGCAGGAAAGGTTAGCAAATGGAACTGTCTTCGTCTTCTTTGGATACGATTCTCCCATGTCAATGCAATGTATTATCCATGGTTACGTAACGATGGAAAAACTCGGCTTTATTGCGGTGAAACATCGCCAAACACTCTACGCTTAATACGCGATGTATAGCACTAGCTTATATAATTTAAAATTTAAATTAAAATTTAAAATTTTAAATTATAAGTTTTAAATTAAAAATTAAAAATTAAAAATTAAAATTAAAAATTAAAAATTAAAAATTAAAAATTAAAAATTAAAAATTAAAAATTAAAAATTAAAAATTAAAAATTAAAAATTAAAAATTAAAAATTAAAAATTAAAAATTAAAAATTAAAAATTAAAAATTAAAAATTAAAAATTAAAAATTAAAAATTGAAAATTGAAAATTAAAAATTAAAAATTAAAAATTTAAAATTAAAAATTAAAAATTAAAAATTAAAAATTAAAAATTAAAAATTAAAAATTAAAAATTAAAATTTAAAAATTAAAAATTAAAAATTAAAAATTAAAAATTAAAAATTAAAAATTAAAAATTAAAAATTAAAAATTAAAAATTAAAAATTAAAAATTAAAAATTAAAAATTAAAAATTAAAAATTAAAAATTAAAAATTAAAAATTAAAAATTAAAAATTACAAATTAAAAATTAAAAATTAAAATTTAAAAATTAAAAATTAAAAATTAAAAATTAAAAATTAAAAATTAAAAATTAAAAATTAAAAATTAAAAATTAAAAATTAAAAATTAAAAATTAAAAATTAAAAATTAAAAATTAAAAATTAAAAATTAAAAATTAAAAATTAAAAATTAAAAATTAAAAATTAAAAATTAAAAATTAAAAATTAAAAATTAAAAATTAAAAATTAAAAATTAAAAATTAAAAATTAAAAATTAAAAATTAAAAATTAAAAATTAAAAATTAAAAATTAAAAATTAAAAATTAAAAATTAAAAATTAAAAATTAAAAATTAAAAATTAAAAATTAAAAATTAAAAATTAAAAATTAAAAATTAAAAATTAAAAATTAAAATTTAAAAATTAAAAATTAAAAATTAAAAATTAAAAATTAAAAATTAAAAATTAAAAATTAAAAATTAAAAATTAAAAATTAAAAATTAAAAATTAAAAATTAAAAATTAAAAATTAAAAATTAAAAATTAAAAATTAAAAATTAAAAATTAAAAATTAAAAATTAAAAATTAAAAATTACAAATTAAAAATTAAAAATTAAAATTTAAAAATTAAAAATTAAAAATTAAAAATTAAAAATTAAAAATTAAAAATTAAAAATTAAAAATTAAAAATTAAAAATTAAAAATTAAAAATTAAAAATTAAAAATTAAAAATTAAAAATTAAAAATTAAAAATTAAAAATTAAAAATTAAAAATTAAAAATTAAAAATTAAAAATTAAAAATTAAAAATTAAAAATTAAAAATTAAAAATTAAAAATTAAAAATTAAAAATTAAAAATTAAAAATTAAAAATTAAAAATTAAAAATTAAAAATTAAAAATTAAAAATTAAAAATTAAAAATTAAAAATTAAAAATTAAAAATTAAAAATTAAAAATTAAAAATTAAAAATTAAAAATTAAAAATTAAAAATTAAAAATTAAAAATTAAAAATTAAAAATTAAAAATTGAAAATTAAAAATTAAAAATTAAAAATTAAAAATTAAAAATTAAAAATTAAAAATTAAAAATTAAAAATTAAAAATTAAAAATTAAAAATTAAAAATTAAAAATTAAAAATTAAAAATTAAAAATTAAAAATTAAAAATTAAAAATTAAACATTAAAAATTAAAAATAAAAAATTAAAAATTAAAAATTAAAAATTAAAAATAAAAAATAAAAAAATTTTTAATAAATACTAAAATTTTTAATAAATAGTAAAAGTTTTAATTTTTATATTTAGTTTCTTACCTGATTTTATTATTATTATTATTTTATTAAATGTATCCTTTAATTAAGATATTACTAGCTAATTCAGATAAAAATATTTTAAAATTTGCTTATTTTTAATATTAATAATTTTTAGCCAAGAATCGTTTGAATTTTTTTAAATTATCGAATAACTTATAAGGTCTCAAAACATTCTAAGAGAAGAAAAACAATTAACTTTAAATTTAATAGGTATTCGGAATTAATGTTTCAGTATCGGCAACAGTTTTAAAGTGGTAGCCGTACTCAATATTGGGAGTAATATTGAGTTTAAGACGCAGGTGGAGGGTATAACACTCTTGCTTGTTTTTAAATAACTTATTCCTGTGGCCTGATGAAAATATGTATATTAGGGCTATAACCAGATGGCAAATGTTGTTTTGTTATTTACGAAAAAAATTCAGGTCATTTTAGAATAAAAATCTCACCCACAAAAACGTTTTTTTAAGTCTCCCAAAAAAAGTTAATTAATTTTGAAATAAAAAAATTTAAATATTTTATTAATAAAGTAAAATAGTAATGTGAAAAATGTTGATTAATTATTAAAAGGCATAAACAAATTTAACGTGCTCGATGTTTTTAATATATTGAAATAGGGTATAGATAAAAAAGTAAAAATTTTCTCAAATTTTTATTACTTGTTTATATGTTTTTATATTAAAACAGCGGATTATTTCTGTTTACCGCAAATTTTAAATACAGATTCGAGCCAGGTTGATATATTGATAAAAACAAATTGCGTTTTTTTTTGGAGAATTCGACTATGCTGGGACCATTTTGATATTTGTAAGCAATGTAAAAAAGTTATAGCCCTAATGTATATGTGTATAACGACAAAATGGTGCGAAAAATATTATAAAAATTTTCGTTCTGGGATATCCAACTTTAATAGTTTAGTGACAACAATAAATATTAACATACATAAAATGTAATAATAAGGAAACCATTGAACCTATAGTTTATATATATATTTTTTTTTATTTAATTGAAATTATATTAAAACTTACAAAAAAAAGATAACATTTTAGTTCTAATCACTAATTGGAAGTGAAACTTTCCCGCAAAACCTTCCATTAGGGATTTTATAGTGGTTTTTGTCACTTTTTTGTAACAGGTTGTCCATCTCTGTTTCCACATCTCTGATAATCCACATTTTGGGTCACATTTTTTCTGCTCTTCCACTCCCTTTTCACAAAAGCACAATATCTATCTCTCCACTGGCCTAAGCTCCGGACAGTTTGCAGGAGTTGCTTCGCTGGGTACAAAAACCATGTTATTGTTCTTGTCTTACCGTAGTAAGAGGAAGCAAAATTCGGCCAAAAACATGTTGGTTTATTAAAAGAATGAGTCTTTTTTGTAAACACTGGTATAAATTTCGGTAATTATATCAAACACGTGACTTGTTTCTTTTGCTGCCACTGCATATAGTTTGCTATACCAAGAACTTTTTTTTATTGAAATTTCGTCTGCTCTTGGGTCTTAAAGTTATATATTAGATTTTTTCTCGAGCATTAGCACCAAAAAATGTTGACCCAGAATCCGAGAAAAATCTGCCAGTACATGTGTATCGTCGTCCATGATTTAATGATTTCAACATGATTTCAATTTCCGTCTGTTTTGACCTCTCAATTCTTCGCAGCGTTACAGTCGGGAACTTTTTGAACTTTGCATGTTTTGAAATCTGCATTGGCTTTAACTTTTTGCACCAAGAAATTCGAGCACTGAGCTAACCTATCTACTTTTCAACTGGACGTGGTGTGACCTTTTTTCAATATGTTTTCTTCTTGGCCTTAAGGGCATCATGTGAACTTTTGTTTTTTCCCTAACCTTGTTTCCTATAATGGTCAATTTCTAATAACATTGGAAGACCTTTGATTCTTTCGCCAATTTTTTAGAACCAAGTTCAATTTTGTTGAAAATATTAGTTAATTTTAGCCAGTATTTTTTTTTCATCACTAATTTAAATCAAATGAACAGGGTTGTCATTAAGCAGAATAACTGACATATTTTTCAAATGCTCGCAAAAAAAGTTAAGAGGAAAACCGTGTACCAAGATTTTTTCGATCTCACTGCTTAATCAACATGTTATAAAAATCATTTTTTAAGGACTTTAAAGAATTAAAAGATATACATGTTTAAAAATGTTGCAATTTAATAAAAACTAGCAGAGCCCAACCCTCGAAATTCGAGTGCAAATTCTAAGAAAACTTATTTTTTCATTCAATTGTAAATATATGTTGAACACTCAGAAGATATATAACTTGAGCCTAAAGGTATGCTAAACAATTTTAGAAAATTCACAATTCAACACAAATTTAATAAACACATTTATGTATTTTTTTGTTTCAAGCTTAAATATGCAGTTAAATGCATTTTACTCCAAAAAAATTTTCCAGACGGTGCAAATGTCTAAAAATGGTGGACAGCTAAAAAAAATGCCTTTCAAATGGGGTATGTTTGGTCAAAATCGGTTGGTAACTAACATTTTTTCATCGGTAACCCGAAATCGCCTTGCCTATTAATATGATGGATGTATAGTTAGGCATATTTTCACATTTTTGATTCTGCTCCATTTGAAGTATTCTGCCTCTTTCAATTATTGCGAATCAGGTTCAAATAAACTCATCAGGCATCTTTCCACATCTGGGCGAAAGCGTTGAAACCAGCTGTGTTGCGATCTATGCCTTTGCTCGAATGAGCAAATAGTGACCATGGCTACAGTGACCATGGCTACGAGGGTTCTTGGCCTCAAAAAATATTTTTCTTACATGGTGTAATAATCAGAACAAAGAGTTAAATAATGGTGTTTATCGTTTTATTATTTTGTGTGTAATACAATTTTTTTTATATATCGATAGACAAAAATGTTCTTGGCTTTCATACATGTCCAACAAATATTTCTGTGGTTTTCTGAAATAACCGCGTATGTCCATTTTTGTCAGTTTTGAGTTAACGATGCCAAATATATTAATTTTTAACGCTCTTTACATGTGTTAAGTTAAAAAAAATATATTGACCATTTCTGAGTTTTTTCTTTAAATAACGACGTAACTTAAATGTTTATTAAATTAATTTGCAGCACTATCGACATATGTCAACCTACGTTTGATCGCTGACAAATTATTTTCTCAGAAAACGACACATAGCGACATACGTTGTTATTAATGATTACTTTCAGTTTATAACCACTTATAAAATCTTGTGTGTTTATTTCTGTTATTTTTTGTCACTATTATTCTTGATACGTTGTTATATTCTCATCCTAAGTCCCGTTAACTTTTTGTTGACGAACAAAAAATCCATTTTTCAAGCAACAACAACTTATGTCTACATGGGTGGTTGCATTGGTAGTTTTCATTTTCAAAGAAAACTACGTTTGTCGACATAAGTTGTTTTAACTGCACACACTTTAAGTGTTATTTACATATTGTTTTTCGTCCTTCTCTAGAATCTATTCCTCTGTAGATTTTTTACTCAAAATTTTATATAAAGTATTTATTGTCCATATCTACAGGACTGTTAAATAAAAAGCTCTAAAAACTTTATATCGAGCCCATAATTTCAAATATAACGTTTTTTCGCTCCCCTGAATATTTTGATTTTATGACATACGCGGTTATTCTAGAAAACCACAGAACTAAACACAATAGTTTTTATAAGTGGTTATAAACTGAAAAATAATCCAAAATTGTTTTGGATTTTTTTTCATTAACAACAACGCGGTTATTCCAGAAAACCACAGACATGTCCAACAAATATTTATGAATACAAAATGTCGCACAAAATTCAATCAATTAAATGATTTACAATCGGGTTCTTCGTCATCTGCTGTGTTTTCAGGTTTTAATAATACCGTTTATTAACTTGGCAGCACTTGGTTGTTGACTTCAATTTCATTATGAATTTATTTACCATTTACAAGCTACATAGTTCGGGCCGGTAGAACTGTTGTCGGTAGTTTCTGCTATTTCACATGAATAAAAAAAAACCGTTAGATTAAATTAAAATTAATATTGTTTATTGGGGTGCTTTTTATTTAAGAAACAAAAGACTGGTTGAAACGAAGCTGACAGGAGAAAAATATAAACATGAATGAAAAGATTCAGACTATCGTTTTTTTTTTTATATTTTTGACAACTTCCCAGACAACTAAATTATATGAAAATAAGAAAATCTGCATTCAATTAAATGTGTACTAACTTTGAATCGTGGAAGAATATTTGTGGCAACGTTTAACTTGAAAGTATTTTTTTTTTTATTTAAGATAAAGAAATCATTTAATGTTTTTTCATTTCTATAAAAAAATTGTTTCTTTATTTGTTTTTTTTGTTTCTTTTAATAATTATTATATAGTTATTCCAATATTTATATATATTGCAATTTTGTGTTAGGTTATGTTTTCCTTTGTACATATTTATGTACTTTACATTAATTCGATATAAAGTTTGGAAAGGTAGAAGCAAAAATAGCTTTGTGTATATGTATATGAGTGGATCAAAAAAGACTTTGTTTTATGCTTTAGACTTGGATGTGCAAATTTTGAATTCGATCTGTCGAGATTTTCGAATTGAATTTTTGGAATTTAATAGACATCTCAACAAAGATATATTTGTTTTAACGAAACGTTTGTTACCTGCAAAGAACTTTATTTGAAAAATGATTCATAATAATTAGCTGAGTGCCGGCGATAGGCTATTTTTACAATCTGCAGTAAATCTTCAATTTAACTGAATTAGACTAGACACACTTTCGCCATTTTCTATGTGAAAAACTCAAATACTTTTTGAAACGAAACGTGCAATATCTTGATGACTTTGAATTTATGTATACAAATTACACGTAAAAATTTAAAAAAAATTTAAATTTCGGAAAATTGTTTAACTAAAATTTAAAAAAAAAAAAAATATCTTTAGAATTCTTTATTTGCTTTGAATAGCGAAACCAAATAAATATTTAAACTTTATTTTGTCGCTGCGGAAATAAAAAAGTATTGAATTGCAGCCTAATTTGTATGTATGTGTGAGTAAGAGTATAAATTAATTAATTGTATGAATTTGATTGTTATTTTATTATTATTTCATATAATTTATATTTTACAATAAGTATATTGATTAAAATATATTTGTAATTCTTAAGAAAAAAAGAATTAAAACTTTTCTCGAATCATGTTTTTTTTTTTGTTGGTGCTCACAAAATAATTTATTGTAAATAGTCTTCAAAACCTTAAAAATGTTAATGTTCCTTGAAATTATTGGATTCAAGATACTTTACTCAATATCTATATTAATATCAAAAAAGAAATATATATGGGGGGTTTCATGTCAAGTGACCCAACTTTTGAAACCGTTGTCTTCCGGTCGGGATAGGATAGTTAGACACAATTTTTCAACAAGATCGGTCAAGAACTCTCTGAGTTAAGGGGGGGGGGGGTCTAAATTTGACATTTTGGCCAAACAGGTGTTTTTTCTCATCCATGTAACTTTTTACCGATTGTTCTTTGTGCAAAATTTGTCTAGTTTAGATATCTATTTCTTATTAAAAAAAAGGTTTTTTTTTTAAAAATTTTAAAATTTAAAAAAAAAATTTTTTTAACTTTTTTTTTTTGGAAATTCAAAAATTTTTTGACTTTTTTTTCAAAAAAGGCAATTTTAAAAAAAAAATCCCATTTTTGTAAAAAACACAATTTTTTCCAAAAAAGCCCATTTTTAAAAAAAGACTTTTTTTTTTTTTTTTTTTTTGCAAAAAAGCCCTTTTTTTTAAAAAAATTCAATTTTTTTCAAAAAAAACGCCCTTTTTTGCTCAAAAGAAAGCTTGGGGTTTTTCCTTTAAGAGCTTTTGGATCTCTCATTAGGATGAGAGTGGGATATCAATCAAAATAAATGTTTTGTAACTCAACTTTTTCAACTTTTAGCATATGCACTATTTTGAATTTTTTCCTATTTGTGTGTGTTTTTAAAACCTTAGAAATAAAGCTTATACTGAGAAACTAGACACATTAGTCTTTCCGATGGTATGTAACATACCTAACTAAAATTTCATACCTTCGATACTGTAATACCCGCAATATGTTAACCTCAGGAAAAAAAATCACTTTTTTCTATAGAAATGTTAAAATTTTTTTTTATTTGTAATAATAATTAAATTAATATATAATAATAAAAATAATAATAAAAATAAAAAAATATATAATTTAATAAAATTTAATCTTAATCACATTAGATCTATTTATAACATAACTATTTTTTAAATTAATTTATTGTAGCTGATGAAGTATTTAAGTTTTGTAAATTTTTAAATACCCAGTCTTTCATCCAGCTTATCTATCGCCTTTATTTGCTGTTTTTTTTTGCCAATCCTTTCTTGGCGTTACTAGGTTCAGCTGCTGATTTCGCTGCTGGTTTCTTTTTTGGCTTTGGAAAGAAATCACAATGAGTGGAGGCAGAAAACTTGGGTCTTCCATCGACAAGCGATATAAAAGCATGGTATTGAGCGGTGCCATCGATTGTTACCGCAGCATCGAATCTGCTCTTCAGTGTTTTCAATGTTTCCTCATGATCCTCTTTGCTACTAAAAATTATTTTAGTTTCTTTACAATAATTCTTTGCCCAATGGAATGAAGCAGTCGCATCTAAAATGCGATCTTGATGAGAGCACTGGAGTTTTGCTCCAATATCATCACATGCTCCTCTACCATGAGCAGTAGGATGGCTTTCAGCTGGCATTCCGAAATCTTTTTTTATGAGATATAAGATTTGCGAAGCTACTTTTCTTTTTAAAATCTTGACGAGCTACGTCCGAAACGTAGTATACCTTCTCTACAGTAAATTTAGATTTTAGATATTTTAGTATTATCTTCTGGTAGTCATAAACTGCAACGGTATCATGTTTTAAATCGTCGGATATGATTGCCATACTTTTGTGTTCCAGTTTTTCATCTTTCATATAGTAAATACCTACTGTGAATATAGTTGCTTGGTCGTTATTGAAGTGGAATGCTTGTATGGCATCCTGAATAACATATATATAGTTTTCTGTGAAATCATATGATATAAAGAATTCACCAGACTTCAAATGTATCTTCAAATCCTTGAATAATGACCATTGTTCTTTGACTAAAAAGTCATGGGTTCTCAAGTTTAGCAATCCTCTACAATTTCTTCCAGAAAATCATTCACATTTAAAATTATTGTTTTCAATGTGCATCTGCCAGTCTGAATCCAAGATTCAAATTTGACGTACTCTATATATTCGCGATTAAAAGAGTTGATTAAATTGGTTACCGGGCAATTTTAATATTCACCTAAGTGGCAAGAAGTTCTTGCATTAGGACACATAGTCAATTTAAGACAAACGCGGTAATCGTGTAAATCTTCTGGCGATTTCCTTCAACATCAGTTTCATCAACAGCTGAACCTAGTAACGCCAAGAAAAGATTGACAAAAAAGCAGCAAATAAAGGCGATAAAAAAGCTGCATGAAAGACTGGGTATTTAAAAATTGAAAAAACTTAAATATTTCATCAGCTACAATAAATTAATAAAAAAAATAATTATGTTATAAATGGATCTAATGTGATTAGGATTAAATTTTATTAAATTATTTATTTTTTATGTTTATTATTATTATTATTATTATTGTTATTATTATTATTATTATTATTATATATTAATTTAATTATTATTACAAATAAATAAAAAAAAAATAATTTTTCAACATTTCTATAGAAAAAAAGTGCTTTTTTTCCTGAGGTTAACATATTGCGGGTATTACAGTATCGAAGGTATGAAATTTTAGTTAGGTATGTTACATACAAAGGCTAATGTGTCTAGTTTCTCAGTATAAGCTTTATTTCGAAGGTTTTAAAAACACACACAAATAGGAAAAAATTCAAAATAGTGCATATGCTAAAAATTGAAAAACCGTTGTCTTGAGTTACAAAACATTTATTTTAATAGATATCCCACTCGCACCCCACTAAGTGACCAAAAAGTTCTTAAAAGAAAAAACCTAAACTTTCTTTTGAGAAAAAAGGGGCGTTTTTTTTTTTTAAAAAGTCCAAAAAATTTTTGATTTTGAAAAAAAAGTCTTAACATATTTTTATATAAAATATAAAATATATAAAAATTTGTTTGACTTTTTTTTTGCAAAATCAAAAACTTTTTGGACTTTTTTTCAAAAAAAAAAAAAAAAAAAAACGCCCCTTTTTTTCGGGAAAAAAATAAAAAAAGTTTTAAATTAAAAAAATTTTAAATTTTAAATTAAAAAAATTTTAAATTTTAAATTAAAAAAATTTTAAATTTTTTTCCCGAAATATTGAGGAAATAGCTATCTAAACTATTTGGTACAATTTTTGCTACGAATAATAGGTAAAAAGTTACATGGGTGAGATAACACCTGTTTGGCCAAATGTCTAACTAGAGCAGTCTTTGCCGATCTTATTAAAAAATTGTGTCTAAACTACTATCCAATAGGACTAAACTTGGTGCAAATTTCATCCCGATCGGAAGACATCGGTTTCAAAAGTTGGGTCACTTGACATGAAACGCCCCTTATATATAAATATATATTTACATCTCTGGCTGTAGTTTAAATTTAAAACTGTTTGTAAGAAACTGTTTTGTTATTTATCAATAAATAAATCAAACACTAAGTTTAGATCAAAAAGAACAAATCTTTAAAATTTAAACCATGACAGCGAAAAATATCTTAAGTGAACCTGATATTGGATAATCGGATAGTTGTGCGGAAGTAATGTTACGAAATTAAACCAAAAATAATTTTAACCTAAGGCCAGTTTACCCTATCACACTTTGTAATAAGACCTGTCAAAAAGTTGAGTATTATGAAAAAGTCGTATCATGTAAAAAGCTTATGTTATGAAATTGACAGTCTGTAGGATTTTATTTTCGAAGTCCGATGGTTTTAGAAACATTTCTAAAAACTTGCCATTTTCATCGGACCAGAGTTGTTTTTTTTTGGTAATATTAAAATTTGGTAATATTAAAGAACAAAGAAAGTGGAAATAAAATATAAATTTTAAAATAATTTCGCTTGTTATTCTAAACAGCTGTTTTCATGAGACTTGAGTGTGATGGTGTAAATGGCCTAAGTATGCAGCAATAATGTCGGTACGACTTTATGACAGTCTGATGAATTTCATCGGATTTTTATTTCGAAAAATCAGACGACTGACTGGTATCGTGTAAATGGGCCTTTATGTGTTACTCGTACTTAAAAGAAAACTTTATCCTGTAAAATTTTAATTTTAGCACTTAAGCTATTTTGACCGACATTGTTTGAAATACCATAGTTGTCTTGCGCTATGATTTGTACCATCCGATTTTATTTTAAATTGAGTTTCCATATAAACCCCATGTTGAGTACTTTGGTTATTTCTAACACATGATTCGAGAGCAGTTTTGAGTAAAATGTTCTTTGAATTCTTACAAACTAAATCAGTCATATATTTCTCCATTAAATGTATGAGTGTGATGAGGATTTTTTTTTTTAAATCCTAAGTGAATTAAAACAAAAGGAAAACAAACGAAAAAAAAATCTATTTTACATTTTTTTGTATAAAATGACGAATATATAACCCAGTTAATTTTAACCCAATAGGAACTTTAATTTTAAATCAGTCTTCCATGTTTTTTTTTGTTTTTGTGTTATATTGAGTTAAAGAACTGGAACTGGGTTCTTCAATTAAAAAAAAAAAAAAAACCGAAAAATATAAAACCCAATTTTAAAAAACCAATTTCAACAAACAATTAAATTTTAGTTTTGCATAATCTATTTTATCTGTTTTTTTTCGAAGAAGAAAATATTTTTGTGTATTTTTTGTTGTCGTAAAAATTGTTTTAATATAAATATATATTTTTTTTTTTATTGTATGTATTGTAGTTTATTATCTTATATGTATGTATATAATCAAAATGTAAAAAAAATATATATATATTATACAATAATATTAAGGAAAACTATGTTTACAGTAGTTGTGAGAGGACTTAAGTTTATGTCTGTCGATAAACAGACTCTGAAAAGAACAGATCTGATATCGTTCTTGTATATATGTATGTATTTCTATTTAACTTAAGATACAATTTACATAATTTAGCAATATGTATAATACTTAAATCTAATCAGCCTCATGTATAAATTTTAAATAATTATTTTTTTTCTTTTAATAATAATTTTAATAATGACATTGTACGGGAATTGTTGTGGGATATATGGGATGGTGGAATGGTGTAATGGTAGATTAAAGCTATGGGAAAAATTAGATTGGAAAATAAAAACGGTGGGTGTTAAAAAAAGGTAAGAGGGGTGGATATATGGTGTTTTTAAAAAAATTTTTTTAAGAGACGAGTTTATATTAGGAATATGGTTTATAATTTCTATAAATACTGCTTATCATTTTGTAGTTTACATTTTTTTTTTTGTTTTTATAAATAATTGCTTACAGTTCTAATAATATTGAATATTATTTACTAAGTTTATTCTTTAGTTTTAATTTTTTGAAAAACATAATTCTTTGCAATAATATTTTCCCAAAATGTCACCTGTTTTATTTGACCACTTAATGATGTTGTGGACAGCTGTTGTTTAGACATCATTTCTACTCTTGTTATTTTTTTTATTTTTTTTTTTTTTTTACAAATCCTCTTGTCTTCTGATAACGTATATAACGTTTCTTAAAATTGGTATCCAATTAATTCGTCAGATTTGTCGCTTGTCGTAAATGTTGGTTTAAATAAGAAGACGTGCCGGCTTGAATTTGAATTTGATTTAAACAATTTCGAATGTAGACAAATAGAAACAGGGTTTAAAAGCACCGATTTTCAGCTACGATTTCGTTTTTTTTTTCTTTCCTACTACTCTATAAAAATCTACAATTAAAGACTACTCATATTTTTATTTTTAATGATTATAGACAAATATCTCAACAAAAAACAGAAACAAAAGAAAATCACTCAGAAATGAATTTCAATAAATTTAAACTATGAAGCAAACAAATTTTTTTTTTTTAACTTTTGAGTAACAATTATTGTTATAAATAAATAAAATATTATTTGTGTGTATAATTTTCTCTTAATTCAAGATCTACCCCATTATTCCGAGTTTTTTTTTTGATTTTTTTTCTTAAATTTTGGAAATAATTTCGTTATCTTTAATGTTTGACTTGTTTGTTCGTTTTTTTTTTAAGGGATTTAAATAATTTTTTTTTTTTACAATTACTCAATTCTTTCTCATTTTCTTTCCAAAAATGTAAAAGTAAGAAATAAAAAAGAAAGAGAAAATCTAATGAAATAAGGCAACATTTTTGTAATTTCCATATAATTTTCTGTTACAACTATTTTTACACATCTTTTTTGTTTTATTTTTTTTTTAATTTCTATTTTTTTTTTTTATTAAATGCACTTTTAATGACGATGTCAGAGTATGATGAGTATGGTGTGACGTTTTGATTAAAAATTTAATTTATATGAATTTTAGTTTTTACAAATTATATATTTACATATTTTGTTTTTGTTTTTCAAAACGTATGTTTTTTTTTTTGCAATAATTGGCTGCCAATTTGTTGAGATCGATTTTGTTCCATTATAATTTTGTTATATTTTACGTTTTAGTTTTAAAATAAGTTTTTTGTTTGTTTTAATACCGACGAATTTGTGAAAATCAATTGACTTATTGATTTTTATTATATTGCACTCATATGTGAAGAAAGGAAGATTGTGAAATCCGTGGATTTTTAAATTGGCGCGTTCTTTAGTTTGTTTCATTACGCTTACGTACATTCTATAATCATTGGTTGATTCGATTCTATGACAGAGGGCCTTGTATCTTGTGACGGTCCCAGTGGATGTTGTGAAGCTGTGTGTGTTGCTGTTGCCACGTGGGCATGACCTGGTGAGATGGAGTCATGGGCGTTTGTTGGCATCATATGAATTTGGGGTTTTACTTTGAGCGATTGATGTTGCATTAAATGTTGTTGGTGTGGATGCAGATGTTGCTGCTGCTGTTGTTGTTGTTGTTGTTGTTGTTGTTGTTGTTGAAGCTGCTGCTGCTGCTGATGCTGGTGTTGGTGATGATGCAGTTGATTGGCAGTTGTGAGCAACATATTGGCGGCTGTAGATGAGGGAGGCGGCAAATGTGAATGCAACATTGGAACATGTTGTTGTTGCATATGACTATGCGGTTGAATGGATGGATGGCCCATAACTCTGGGCGCTGTCATATGTTCGGCTGCGCTACCATTCATGTGGCGCATATGTGGATGTATATGCTGTTGTATTTGTTCGAATGCTTCCCGGGAATCTGGTTCGGGATGATCTTTATCTGAATGTAATAAAAGAAAAAAAAAAAATAAATAAATACATTTTCGGTTTCAGATTGACAACTGTTTTGTGTTAGATTTCTGTCGTGGAACCCACCTAAACATTCGGATGTGGCTGCAGCAGCCATGGCTAATTCTTCTTCTAAATTGTTGGGTTTACAGCTTGTGGTCTTCCAATGTGTACGTAACCCTGAGGCACTAATGTATTTCTTATCACAACCCTGACAGACGTATGGACGATCGTTGGTATGCAACCTCTTGTGCAATTTCAGATGAACAAATTGAGTGAACTTTTGGGGACATAAATCACAAGCGTATGGTTTCTGACCACTGTGCAGACGAAGGTGAGTCTTAAGGTTCGATGTGGAAGAGAAGCGCTTCTTGCAGATATCGCATTGATGTGGTTTTTCTCCGGTATGCACTAAGTGATGTTTTTGCAAATGCGCCAACTGTGTGAAGCTCTTAGTGCATACATTGCATTTGAAGGGTCTTTCGCCGGAGTGAGTGCGTAGGTGAACCTTTAAGTTGCTTAGTTGACCAAAGGTTTTACAGCATACGTTGCATTCATAGTGCATTTTGCCATCCTTCTTTTTGAGTGGATACGGCAAAGAACGATAACCACGTGCAGCCATTGAGTTGGGACTAAGAGGAGGACTTCCACTGCGAGAACAAGAGTTACCGTCGGGACTAAGGCTACTGGGTGGAGAGATGCGAAGTGGCGACAGTCTATGCAGCGGTGTTAGGGGTTGCATTAATGGATGATTTAGCATTTGCGTACTGCCTTGTAGTAAGTGTAAATTTTGATTGGAGCCACTCGACGAGTGCGACTGTCGGTCAAATGGTGATTGAGCACTGTGTGGTGGTGAGTGGAAGGTCGATGTCGGGGCATGTAAAACGCTAACAGATTGTCCATTTACACTGCTGTTGGAATATGACGAATAGTTGGAATAAGGCGGTGTGTGTTGGCCATCGTTGACATAAGCTCCCGGAACTCCACTCGGCGAGAAAAGAACATGATGATGCTGATGCTGATGTTGTTGATGTGGCGGTGGTGGAGGTGAGCCAATATCCTTCTTATACGATGTAGAATTTAAGTGTAATTCGTCATCGTTATCATGCAAATTATGGTCTGCTACCATGTTTGAGCTAGAATCGGGACTGACAGCATTGCCGTAACGCTGTGACTTCTTATATGAATAAGCCATTTCTGTAGGTGACGATGGTGGCGGTGTTGCAGAGTTGGCCTGACGACATGCCACGGCCACAGCAGCTGCCGCTGCTGCCGTTTCCAAACGATGTTGATGTTGACCTGTCAGTATGGTCTCTAAGATGCTTGAGGGTGGAGTGTAACGTATATAACTTTGTGCCATGGGTGGTGGAGAACTGGATTCGGCTTCATAGTATTGTTTTGTCAAAGGGACTATTGTGCGTTTTTGGCTTTGTTCGAGAACAATGACTGTGCTAGAAGCCGGCTGTGTAGTTGTTCCAGTCGATTCAGGATTTGCGGCCCTTGACGACCGACAGTCTACATCCATTGGTTCATCGATTTGTGTAGAAGACGTACAAGAAGAACGATGATCGTCCTCACTCGAAGTAGCACTAATGTGATGATCTTCATGCTTAATTGGAGAGGTGGTTGTGTTGCTGATGGTAGTAGTGGCATTAGTTGCTTCAGTCTTGATACTATTTTTAAATTCATATTTCAGTGGCATTTTCACTTTGAACTTTCTGTATTCGTTTTTGCAGCATTCTCCGGTCGTGGCTGCAGCCATGGCAACTGGAGCTATGGCAACTGTGCTGCTGCAGGGCTTTTGAGCATGGGCAATAACAGTTTCTTTGGGAGCAATTGCTTTTTTTGAACAATCCAAAACATAATTATGTTCACTTTCAGTGTCGCTATCATCACCACCAGACGGTGTAAGTCTATCTTCGTGATATTCATTACTATGATAACCCTCGTCAGAACGCACGGATCGTACACTACCGTCATTGGGAGTCAATTGATGTTCATATTGGGCCTCTTTTTGTAAGTTGGGTGAATGGCCCACATCTTTGTGACATCTATTCGCACACTCTTGATCCAGTGCACAATGATGGTCTTGCACAATGACAGATGGAGGTTCTTGTTTCAAGTGCAGTACATTCTGATGGGGCTGATGTAGAGTTGACTGTCTTATCAGCGTCCTTGTGTGTTGACTTGAATGGCTGTGATGGATATGCGGGTGTGTAGTTTGTGTTTGATTAACGGCAGGTGGGGAAGGACTGGGTGTTGGTGAGCGTCTTTCGTTGTGTGTTGTTGAAGATGCGGGCGGTGGTAGATGTAAACCCATAACATATGTTATGTGATTATAGGCAACTTCAGGTGGAATTTCGGGTGCGGGCATACTGTACGATGAACATGTTCTCTTCTTGCGACACGTATATTCCACCTCCTGTTCTTGTCTCCCTAGCTCAGTCTCTGCATCGGGTTCCTCATCCTCGTCGGTAACCTCCTTGCAGGCTCCGAATAGTGTACGCTCAGGATCAACATCATAGCCTAAACGCTTGGCAAAATCTTTACAGTACCACACCATTAACTCTTCATTTGGCATGATATCACGGGTAGTGTAAAAATATATATTCTCTTGATGCTGACACGCCACCAAATTCATTGTGTCCAGACTATAGGCCGATGCCACATATCGCATCCAATTTGACTGCGATCGATCTGATCCATCCAAATAGTAGTAATCATCATCTTTGAATATCTATGAATAAACAAAAAACAAACAAAAAATACCCATTTAAAATTAATTTCAGGTCCATTATCCATTTCGCGCTAGCTAGGTTTCAAAAATAATTTAACACCGAAAATCATTTACTACAAAAAAAAATATTTCAGTGTGACTCCTCCATGCCCAGGCTTTGCAGAATCGAAATTTCTGCTGCTTGATCCCAGGAGGTTCTCATGACACACATACGCAAACACATACATTTAGAATACACCAAGATTTAGTAAATTACAACATACAAAGAAAAGTGTTAATAATTATAGTAAAAGACAGAGAGAGATAGATAGATAGGGACAGAGAAAGAAGATAACAGTAATTATAAGGAAGGAACGAAGGAAGGAGTAAAGAAATGAAAGCATTTATATTTAAACATAAACAGAAAGAAAAACAAGAGCAAAAACAAAAAAAAAAGAAAAAAATAGTACCTTTATATTCCCGTATGTTATATGGCGTGTTCCCTGCACCTGATTGGTTGGTTGATGGGTATAGATTTGGGTTTTTGGTTATTTAGCATTTTTGAATAGATTTTGATTTGATTAAGATTTGGTTCAGAAAGTTTTTATTAAAAGAGGTCACATGAAATTAAAAAAAAAAAAAAATATGAAAAAAGAATAGGTTGGTTTTGTTTGGTTAGTTAAATTTTGATGTGATTGATTTTATTGTTCAATAATGAAATCAGAAAAATATGCACACATAACGCAGTTGGTTAGTTGGTGGTACTAGTGATAATGAAATGAACCCACCGGTATTCGAACTACTTATACAATCTCGCTCAAATAGAGAGCGAGAGTTAGGCTATGGGAAAATATTTTATGATGTTTTAAAGATTTGACTGCTTTGCTTACCCGCCAAAAGTATCTGGCCGTATTTGTATCGTTGGGATAATGCGGAGTGGGAACACCTTCAAAAGGTCCAAAGCGGGTGCCGCGTGGTATAACACCAGTGCTCCAAACTCCTTCAGTCTAAGATAAAAAAAAAAAAAAAAAATTGGGGTAAATATTTGAACAAACTGTAAAAAGCTGTAGAAAGCTGTACCTTAACATTTGGTGATAGAAATACCAAAGATGGTTTAAGTGTCAAACTGCGTGGCAATGTTTTATCAGCTCTGTTGGCTATACCTCGTTCACATTGCACATCGGGTACTATATAGACGGCCAGACGTTCAAAGTCTTCTTCTCTCATACGTGTCACATCATAATCGCAAGAACCATCTGGTGATGGACTGCGTGCTATTTGGACTGTTGTAGGATTCATGACACTTGTATTGTGTTTCTGTTCTATAATTTCTATAACCGGTGAGCTATTATTGTTGCTATTGCTGCTGTTCGATGTGGTGGTGGGTACATTTAGAGTTGTGTCCGATTGTTGTGTTGTTGTTTCTGATTGTTTTTGAGAATGTGTGGTTACATTCATTTTGGTTTAGTTCGTCATAAAGAAAATAAAACTTTTCAATTCAATTCTAATTCAATTCTTTTTTTTTTTTTTTTTTGTTGTTTTTTCCTTCTAAAATATGCAATCCTAATGATATGAATGACTTTATTTAGAGTCCTTGATGAATTGTTTAGTCTAGAAAGAAAGAAGAAAAAAATAAACGATATTAATAGAAAACAATTAGTTTAAGATTAAATTGCTTTAATGGTTTTTTAATCGGCAATAAAAAAAAAAAACCTTTGATGAACTAAAGTTCAAGGTTAAACATCCATACATGTATGGATAATTTGCCTTGACTTTGCCGACATTTTGCAATAACCGTTATATGTATGTGTGAAGTATATGACTTTATCGTCGTCGTCGTTATTGTTTTTGTTGCTGTTGTTGATTAAGTATTATTAACAATTTTACATTTAGTATAAACTCGTGTGTCCCCCTACAACAATTGTTATAACGAGAGTGCAATGCATGACATAGAAATTCACTTTTACTTTGGTTCGTTTTAGTGTTGCGTCGTTCTTGACCGTCGTCTGGGGGCTAAACCCTTTACACCTAAACGTCTACTCCTCGCCGTTGTTGTTCTGTTTCCTATTCTATTGCAAAAATGCCGAGTTTGTGTGTGTGCTGGTGCAGTGATGATGATGCTATGATTAAGCACACTCAAGTTTTGCATGTGTGTGAGTGTGTTTTCGATATGAATGAGCTTAAATTATATGAAAAGCTTTCAAATAAACCGTATCCTCTTGCATTTGTTTAAAGGGTCTGTGAACGCCAATTAAATTTTTGTTTGTTTTTCATTCTGAAATATTTTCTTATCTTGCTTGTTGTGCGTATGCGGAAATGGGTAAATGTGATTGCATTTTAACATTTTAGTTATTCAGTAATTCGTTTCAGTTGTAATACTCGCAGCCATCTTTAATGATTTAACAGCCAAATGCCGAATTTCTTTTAGGTTTTTTCTAGTAAAAAACTCACTTTTAACTAAGAAGCAGTGACGATTTCTTATATAAAATTTAAGTGTTTGTATATATTTTTTCAAGTGTTGGTTTTTTATGATATTTTTTTAACTTAAAAAAACTTTAAAGTTTTATCTACGCATTAAACATCAGCAGCTGGTTGTAGTAAAAAAAAAATATTAATATTTCTAAAATTAAAATGTTGCCGTGTATTCTCATACTGAGTTCATTTTGCTCTATTCGCACCCTTACGACGACTGCATTGTAAATTGCACTCTGGTGCACTGTTAGTTAGAGGCGTTAGAACTTTTTCCATAATTTGTTATCGTCAGTATCAGAAAAAAGCGAAAACGAAAACTTTTACTCCACACAAACACACTTGTAATATTATAATAAATAATGAACAAATGTTCTATGCTCTCTCAACACCGACGTACTCACACACAAACACACACACACACACACCAATACATAAACAGACACGGAAATCCAAAATGCCGTTGAATTCGTATTTGCACACTACTGACCCATATTGCTATGTCTGATATAAAAAAAAATCCCACTACATCGCACACATGCATTTTGTTCCTGTTGGTATTTTTCAAAAAAATATGTGCGAGCATGTGTTTGTTGTATAAGTCAGTTTAGCTGTGTAAATTGAGTGGAATATTGAGCATTTTTCAATAGGGTTGCATTTGGTTATTCGAATTGCTTTAGTTTTATGGCACAAAACATTTTCAAAAAATTTAGCTTTTGTTCTTCTTCCGTATTGGAAGAGAATAAAAAGAAAAGCTTTTTTCTCCATAAATTATTTATATTATTTAATAATGGTTATTAGTTAAAAATCTTACAATTATTTAAAAAATATTTAAGTTTAACATCAAGTCATTAATCCTAAGTCTTGTTTATATGCCGGCCAAATAACTCTCCATAAAGATGAGTTTTTTTTTTTAATTAAAGTATAACATTTATTTGAGGATTTAAAATATATTTATTTTTTATTGAACACAATAACACAGTATGTTAAAAAAAGTATTTTTTATGTTATTATTTATTTATCTTTCTTTTATATAATTTTATTAAACTCAACTAATAATTTTTTTTTTTATTTAAAATTCATTATTTTTTAATTTGTGTCTAATATATTTCACTTTCAAGTTCAAAATCAAACGGTTTTCGACGCACAGATTAGAATACAATACTAACGAAACATAACCGCGCCACTTGCAAAAACATTCTAAGTGGCAAAACATGCGGAAAACTGCGAAAGCGCGAAAATATTTAACTACATAATAGAAACTATTCGGCAAAAAAAAGTTGTGTAGATTGTTGTATATATATATATATATATATATATGTGTGTGTGTGTGTTAGTTGTGATTGATAGTGATCGTATTAATGTATTTGTCAAATACACATAATTTCATGGTAATGTAGGTTATGATTTATTATTATTTGTTTTTTTTTTTTTTTTTAATTACCAAAACGAAGACAATTATCAGCGAAGTTTTACAGGAACTTCATTTTATAAGTTCAGAGATTGGATTTTATTTTTTGGTATAATCTATTGATTCACTGGCATTCATTAAATGTCATCATTTTTTTCTTCTTAATGGCGCCATTTTGCCACATATTATTTTAATTCGTGTTTTTACATACAGATGATGTCTAGCAACATCCACACATACGAGCATAAATACATCAACGATTTATACTTGTTCATACTTTTAATTATAATTATCATTAAACATATAAATTCCTATTAGAACAAGGAAGTGTACAACGAAAAATTATTTTGAAAAAAAATCTACTCAACTAAACGAAAACGAATTGAAATTGTAATAAAAATGAAACAATTTGAATTGCTGAAAAAATAATGCCGCAACAATATGATGATCATCATCAATATTAGAGGCAAGAGCTAGTTTTAGTATGTATGGATAGCTCTATTAATATCGGTGGGTGGTGGTGGTTGGTGCGAGGTACATTTATAGCTAAGCGTAATGTAAATACCGCGCCAAAAAAATCGTTCGCACATAATAGTAAAAAAAAAATGCATTTGAAGGACATTTGTATGTAAACATGTACATACCAACGAACGAACGTCTGTGTATTTGTTTTTTTTTTTTTTTTCATTTCTAGCGATAAGAGTTTATTATAGTTATAGTGCTTAGTTCAGAATACAATACTTTTACAATTTTACAATGACATTCAACTTGAAAATGTACGCTCACCTTTTCAGGAAGACTCATTAAAAATTAAAAAAAATTGAATTTCCCTAACCGAAAATCAATTTAACTTTACTATATTAATTTTTAATTTGAAATTCATATTTTGTAAATTTTTTTTCGTGAGTTACCCATAATTTGTTTCTAATGAATTTATATTAAACCTTTATACCGAAAAATTACATGCCAATGATAATTTATCGAAACTGTTTTCTTTGCCATGTTCTATATCCAAAATGTTTCTTTTTTTAAAATGTTGCCTTAAAATATGAAAAATATTGCTGAATTTTATTTGAATAGATTTCATTAAACAAAAACTGATCTCACGCTCGAAGTGGCTGATACATTTTGCAAAATGCAAAGCATGAAAATTGACTTCACAAAATGAGATTAAATAGAAAATCGAGACCTCAGACCACGCAGCATATGCCATTTTAATAATTTTTTCAGAATTTTTTTTTTTTTTTTTGTTAAAACTGAAACTTAAAAAATGACTTGTTTTTTATACCATCCACACCTCTGTGCAGAGGGTATATAGTAGCCTCTCAATCCGTTTGTAACTCATCGAAATATTCTTGATCTTGCATAGACTTAAAATGTTCGTCATAATATACAGCAGTTTGGTATTGAATATGGAGCCTCTAGACCAAGTAGGTGAGGAATGACGTAGTAGAGATATACCGACAAAATTTTATATAAAAAATCATGTGAGTCCGATCACAAGGGAGATGTGAAAACATCTAGTAATTAAATATTTTTTTATTGCATTTTTTTAAATCAAGCAATTAGCAATCAACTGCAGGCGTTCTGCTAATATGAAAATATTTATTATAATTTATTATTTCAACCGGTTTCGTTTTTCTATTTAATTTTTAATTTTTCCTATTTTATTTTTTATTTTTCATTTTGAATTTTTCATTTTTCATTTTTTATTTTTAATGTTTCATTCTTAATTTTTCCTTCTTCATTTTTCATTGTTTATTTTTAATTTTTATTTTTCATTTTTCGTTTTTCATTTTTCGTTTTTTATTTTCATATATAATTTTTAATTTTTCATTTTTATTTTTTTATTTTTCATTTTTAATTTTTAATTTTTTATTTATTTTTATTTTTAATTTTTTTATTTTTAATGTTATTTTTAATTTTTTTGATTTTTAATTTTTTATTTTTCATTTTTTTATTTTCATTTTTCATTTTTATATTTTTTTTCATTATTTATTTTTCATTTTTTTGCATTTTTCATTTTTTATTTAAATTTTTTTTTTATTTTTCATATTTCATTTTTTATATTTCTTTTTTCATTTTTCATTTTTCATTTTTATTTTTAATTTTTTATTTTTTATTTTTATTTTTTATTTTTTAATATTTTATTTTTTATTTTTTATTTTTTATTTTTAATTTTTCCTTTTTCCTTTTTCCTTTTTCATTGTTTATTTTTCATATTTTGTTTTTAATTTTTCGTTTTTCATTTTTCTTTTTGTATTTTCATATATAATGTTTAATGTTTAATTTTTAATTTTTAATTTTAAATTTTTAATTTTTAATTTTTAATTTTTAATTTTTAATTTTAGTTTTTAATTTTTAATTTTGAATTTTGAATTTTGAATTTTGAATTTTGAATTTTTAATTTTTAATTTTTATTTTTTAATTTTTAATTTTTAATTTTTAATTTTTAATTTTTAATTTTTAATTTTTAATTTTTAATTTTTAATTTTTAATTTTTAATTTTTAATTTTTAATTTTTAATTTTTAATTTTTAATTTTTAATTTTTAATTTTTAATTTTTAATTTTTAATTTTTAATTTTTAATTTTTAATTTTTAATTTTTAATTTTTAATTTTTAATTTTTAATTTTTAATTTTTAATTTTTAATTTTTAATTTTTAATTTTTAATTTTTAATTTTTAATTTTTAATTTTTAATTTTTAATTTTTAATTTTTAATTTTTAATTTTTAATTTTTAATTTTTAATTTTTAATTTTTAATTTTTAATTTTTAATTTTTAATTTTTAATTTTTAATTTTTAATTTTTAATTTTTAATTTTTAATTTTTAATTTTTAATTTTTAATTTTTAATTTTTAATTTTTAATTTTTAATTTTTAATTTTTAATTTTTAATTTTTAATTTTTAATTTTTAATTTTTAATTTTTAATTTTTAATTTTTAATTTTTAATTTTTAATTTTTAATTTTTAATTTTTAATTTTTAATTTTTAATTTTTAATTTTTAATTTTTAATTTTTAATTTTTAATTTTTAATTTTTAATTTTTAATTTTTAATTTTTAATTTTTAATTTTTAATTTTTAATTTTTAATTTTTAATTTTTAATTTTTAATTTTTAATTTTTAATTTTTAATTTTTAATTTTTAATTTTTAATTTTTAATTTTTAATTTTTAATTTTTAATTTTTAATTTTTAATTTTTAATTTTTAATTTTTAATTTTTAATTTTTAATTTTTAATTTTTAATTTTTAATTTTTAATTTTTAATTTTTAATTTTTAATTTTTAATTTTTAATTTTTAATTTTTAATTTTTAATTTTTAATTTTTAATTTTTAATTTTTAATTTTTAATTTTTAATTTTTAATTTTTAATTTTTAATTTTTAATTTTTAATTTTTAATTTTTAATTTTTAATTTTTAATTTTTAATTTTTAATTTTTAATTTTTAATTTTTAATTTTTAATTTTTAATTTTTAATTTTTAATTTTTAATTTTTAATTTTTAATTTTTAATTTTTAATTTTTAATTTTTAATTTTTAATTTTTAATTTTTAATTTTTAATTTTTAATTTTTAATTTTTAATTTTTAATTTTTAATTTTTAATTTTTAATTTTTAATTTTTAATTTTTAATTTTTAATTTTTAATTTTTAATTTTTAATTTTTAATTTTTAATTTTTAATTTTTAATTTTTAATTTTTAATTTTTAATTTTTAATTTTTAATTTTTAATTTTTAATTTTTAATTTTTAATTTTTAATTTTTAATTTTTAATTTTTAATTTTTAATTTTTAATTTTTAATTTTTAATTTTTAATTTTTAATTTTTAATTTTTAATTTTTAATTTTTAATTTTTAATTTTTAATTTTTAATTTTTAATTTTTAATTTTTAATTTTTAATTTTTAATTTTTAATTTTTAATTTTTAATTTTTAATTTTTAATTTTTAATTTTTAATTTTTAATTTTTAATTTTTAATTTTTAATTTTTAATTTTTAATTTTTAATTTTTAATTTTTAATTTTTAATTTTTAATTTTTAATTTTTAATTTTTAATTTTTAATTTTTAATTTTTAATTTTTAATTTTTAATTTTTAATTTTTAATTTTTAATTTTTAATTTTTAATTTTTAATTTTTAATTTTTAATTTTTAATTTTTAATTTTTAATTTTTAATTTTTAATTTTTAATTTTTAATTTTTAATTTTTAATTTTTAATTTTTAATTTTTAATTTTTAATTTTTAATTTTTAATTTTTAATTTTTAATTTTTAATTTTTAATTTTTAATTTTTAATTTTTAATTTTTAATTTTTAATTTTTAATTTTTAATTTTTAATTTTTAATTTTTAATTTTTAATTTTTAATTTTTAATTTTTAATTTTTAATTTTTAATTTTTAATTTTTAATTTTTAATTTTTAATTTTTAATTTTTAATTTTTAATTTTTAATTTTTAATTTTTAATTTTTAATTTTTAATTTTTAATTTTTAATTTTTAATTTTTAATTTTTAATTTTTAATTTTTAATTTTTAATTTTTAATTTTTAATTTTTAATTTTTAATTTTTAATTTTTAATTTTTAATTTTTAATTTTTAATTTTTAATTTTTAATTTTTAATTTTTTAATTTTAATTTTTAATTTTTAATTTTTAATTTTTAATTTTTAATTTTTAATTTTTAATTTTTAATTTTTAATTTTTAATTTTTAATTTTTAATTTTTAATTTTTAATTTTTAATTTTTAATTTTTAATTTTTAATTTTTAATTTTTAATTTTTAATTTTTAATTTTTAATTTTTAATTTTTAATTTTTAATTTTTAATTTTTAATTTTTAATTTTTAATTTTTAATTTTTAATTTTTAATTTTTAATTTTTAATTTTTAATTTTTAATTTTTAATTTTTAATTTTTAATTTTTAATTTTTAATTTTTAATTTTTAATTTTTAATTTTTAATTTTCCATTTTTAATTTTTTCTTTTTCATTTTTCATTTTTTATTTTTTTATTTTTCATTTTATATTTTAATTTTTCATTTTTTATTTTTAATTTTTCATTTTTTATTTTTCATTTTTCATTTTTAATTTTTTATTTTCATTTTTCATTTTTTATATTTATTTTTTCATTTTTTATTTTTAATTTTTTTGCATTTTTCATTTTTCATTTTTTATTTTCATTTCTCATTTTGATTTTTATTTTAATTTTTATTTTTCATTTTTTATATTTCTTTTTTCATTTTTCATTTTTATTTTTCATTCTTCATTATCATTTTTTATTTTTAATTTTTTATTTTTAATTTTTAATTTTTCGTTTTTCTTTTTTCATTTTTAATTTAAAAATTTTTTTTTTCATCTTTTATTTTTAATTTATCATATTCGAACAGGTTATTACATACATATGTATCATAATTTTTTCACCAATACAATCATAATTCGCACCGATTTTGTCTTACGCGTTACATGTTACGCTGTTTTTGTGATTGTATTGTGCAATAGAAATTTACCCCCCTGCGCGTATACATGTTTACACATCAAAAACAACATAGTGAAAAATTTGTATATGCAACAGAACATGTACGTATAGATATGTATCAGAGATCCAAACATATTTTGGTTTGCTTATTGATATTTTATTGTGCATGAACGATTAGTTCAAGAAAAAAAAATACATTTATAAGAATGTAAACGTATGTATGCTGATTGCATTTAATAATTGCTTTCTAGCAGAAAAGCACGAAAATATCGAAATTTTGTCGCATAGTGTTAACAACCTTAAAAGATTCGGCATATCCGAGCTTATACTCTTAATTATTTATTTTCGTTTTCGGTAAATCTTCACTTTTGTAAAATCTTGATGTTTCTAAATTATTTTTAAAATTTGTTAACAAAAAAGCCATAAAATAAAATGATTTGCTTTTAAAAAATTTTATATTTGTTTTTCGAGCAAATAAAAAAAAATTTTTTTCTTGTTTCAAACAAAAAATAATATTGCCCATAAAAAAAAAATTTTATTAAAACTCTTTCTTTCCTTATGCATATGAGTTTTGAATCTATTTTAAAATAAATCTTTGGTCACAACAAGTTTATGGAGCAAGTTTCATATTGATTGGATGAGGCGAAATGGGGTTTAAATCACTTCGTGACTGTGCGTGACTGTGTGTGACTACCAAAAAATTAATCTATAGTCACAACAAGACTATGGGCCAAGTTTCAGATCAATTGGATGAGGAGGAATGGGGTTGCCCCTTGGCAGACAGACCGACAGCCAGACAGATAGTATGAGTTAAAAGAAAGAGTTAAAAAAAAATTATACATAATTTGATTTTTTTTTCGAGAAAAAATAAAACGAAAAAAATTTTTTTATGCAATTGATTTTTGTATCAGTTGGATTTGCATTTTGTTAATGCAAAAAAGGATCTATTAAATCCAAACAAATATAAAATTTAAATGTTTGGCAGATGCAATTTTTAAAAAGCTACATTTTATTTAATGAAAATATCATTTTCTTAATGTTCAAAATTATTTTATTTAAATCCAAAACATTAGAAAACGCAGCTATTATTTGCATTATAGTTTAAAAAATAATTGTTTAATTTTATATTTTCATTGATTTTCTGTATAATAATGAAAACCTGTCAAGTTTTCATTATTATACAGAAAATCAATTATTTAAAATTGGTTTAGATTTTATATTTTCATTGATTTTCTGAAAACCTGTCAAGTTTTCATTATTATACAGAAAATCAATGAAAATATAAAATCTAAATGGCAGCTCTATGGAAATTTTCTCGAATTTGTTAAAATTTTCCTTTTAATTATTTTCCTATAAACTTTCTATATTTACATCACTTATTCAAAAATATTTAATCAACGAATTTTATTATTTTGTATTGCAAATTATTTTGGACCACTGTACGATGTAAATACAAACGTACATACAAATGCATTAGCATGTATATGCTTGTCATGCATGTATTTATTATATTTTTTTTTTCACTTCAAGGTCATGATGCGCTTTGCTTATATTGTTCCTAGTACTATTTGAATGTTGTTGCAATTTTATTTTTATTAGAGTCAGGTTTTTTTGTTGTTGTATTATTTACTCTCAATGTGTTACTACTACAACTATGTACAAACAATAGCATTGACAATCAACGATGTGTATTTTTCCTGGTTCTCAAGTGTCTGTCTGTCTGTCATGCAAAAAGAAAAATTTAAATATTTTTATCACAAAAAAAAAACGAAAAAACAGGAAAATTGATACATTAAATTATTCATACGCATTGTAGTCATAAATGTTGAGCAACACAGAAAAAAAAAAATGAAAATAAGGTACAGTTTCGAATGCAAATTTTGAAACAGAAACTAAATGTAGGAAATAATAATAAAATTTTTTTTTAAGTTTTCCATTTGGCTGGTAATTAAAGTCGGTATACGAAATTGATTAAACTGTTTGACAATTTAGCTTATTTATTACATGATGATATTATTTTGTCTTCGCAATTAAGTTTTTTTTAAAAATATTTTGTTTTGCAAATTAAAATTTAAACTACATTAAAAATAAAATTGTAAAAATCTAAATGATTTTGCATTTAAAAAAATTAATCGTGAATATTACTCGGAAGCAACAATATGACTAATATAAATTCACAACCCTGCAACAAAAAAAAAAAAAATATTTTTAACAATGGTAGTTTATTACATCGACAGGGTATCGTAAATTCGGCTTTCCACATGCAAAACTTTTACTTATTTTTCTTGATTTGTTTTTGTAATAAGAAAATGCGTGCCAAGTGCAAGTGCAAAACCACAATAAAAACGATAACAAAAAAACTGCATATACTATTGTAAATAAGAATGTATGCTTGTATGTTTGTACGAGTATATTAAAAGCGCTTTCAGACTCATTTGAAGCTAATTATAAACTAACAGAAAAGAGAAGACGGTGGAGGTGGCGGTGGCGACTTGTAAAACTAAAGCAGCAGCATACATATGAATGGACTGTTTTTCAGAAAACAAACTAAGACAACGAGCAACAAACAATTGAACCGACACAACCAGACGACCAAATAACCGACATAAATGAAAAATTCTTAATTTGCGTAAATATTGTATTGTTGCGAAGATTTCACTACTCACCTCCTCCTCACACTCTCTCTCTCTCTCCTTGTAATATTATAAGTAATTGGTGGTATGAGTGTTCGCCACATGTGATTGCGAAAAAAAAACACATAAAAATTTCAATACAAAATTGTTGGTGCAATCGAAACCAGGAAGTATTTAAATGAAAATCATAATTTAGCCAGTATGGCTGTATAAGTGTGTGTTTATTTGTTTTTTTTTTTTTTTAATTTGTTAAGGGTTATGTCTTTGAACATAAATTGAATTTATTATTTAGTTTTGTATTTTATTGTTTGTTTGTGGCCTGTGTCCCCCTCTGTAAACATTTTGTATTGTTATCTTTTGCGTTGTTTCTATTGCTGACACTGTTTGTGTAACTTACTCATTTGGTTTCTCACTCGTATTAATGACTGCATTTATCTCAACCGCAGTAAGTCTATGCAAACAGAAAGCTTTAAAATAAAACTGATAACAAGCTTTCAAGGCCACATAATTCTAATGCACTTTTACAATTAGATGAGTATAAATTGCAACGACGATAGCAGCAATAGGAATAACGAACAAAAAGTTATAAACGACGAGAACGAAAAACAAATAAAACAACAAAAACTAAAAAAATGATAATAAACAAAGTACTTAATAATTAAATTTTATTCGTTTATCTACATTTTTACAGACCTTTCTGTCTATCATTTCTTAGTTTTTGTATTAAACTCATTATCACTAAACCAAAGAATTTCATGCATTAAAAAAATCAAGACTATGCGCTTATAATTTTAAGCCATTGTTTAATAGAAATGTATAAAAAAGAAAAAAAAAAAAAAACAACAAATACAAATTTAGATTATTGTTCCTTATAAAGAGTTACAAATATTCAACTATATCGAAATTGGTATAGATTTATATAAGGGCGACCCCCGAAACAATTCCACCTGACTTATAGATGGCGGTAGAAGTTTGAAAAAAAAAAAAATATTACTTTGGTGAAAAGTGGCAGCCTTATAATACCAGTTCAAGGTGCCATGTTCTTTAGTATTTTTTTAAAAGAAAATTTATAAACATGAAAAGAATTGGTCACCATTATGTAATTCCATGCTTTCATTTGAAAGGTCTCAGTCCAACCAATATTATAGCCGAGCTAGATTTTACTCTGGGAGAGTCTGCTCCTTTGTTTACGGTTATTAAATATTGGGTGGCAGAGTTTAAACGAGACCGTGGTTGCTGCCAAGACGAACATCAATTGTGGTGGCCACTCCAGAAACAGTTAAGGAAATCCCCAAAAACGTATTGAATGACTGTCGGCTGAAGGTGTGTGAGCTAGCTAAAATGATAGGCATTTCAAAAAGTACTATACACCGCATATTGACCGTAAACTTGGAGATGAGAAAGCTATTCACAAGATAGGTACCGCGTTTGCTCACAATATAACAAAAATAGCGTCGCACAGTGGACCATTTCACGAAAAGGCGGTCAAAAATCCATAACTTTTGATTGGATTAGAATTTTGATATCTGGTTTTGTTTTGTTTGGTAGGTGGGACTTTAGCCTTTAATTTTTGCTGTAAAACGTAAATATCGACCGATAATAAAAAAGTTATGGAGAGTTTGAAATAAATTTTCATTTTTAGTTAAATTTTAATACAAAAGTGAAGTGTTCGTTCAAAGTTTAAAAAAGGTTTTCTTGTTTTGTATAATGTCTTATTTTTTCAGTTAATATTACAACTAATACTTTTTAAAAATTTTGTAAGTTAAATTTTGTCATAAAATGCCAAACTTTGGCCCTCGTAAACTCTTTAGTCCTAATGTTAAAATATAATTTATTAAGCAGCGAACGTAAAAGTTACCTCATATTGGTTCAAGAGAAGTTTCAATGAAAAAGTTGTATGTTTTTACTTTAGTTAAAAATTTTTTATTGTCTTTTTAAATATTTCTATATCAATTTTTATTGTAAATTTATAAAATACGAACATTTTTAAATCAAGAAAAATTGTTAACTATATAAAAAAGAGTATAACTTATTGTTGGTGTACTGAAAAACTACTTTAAATCAAACAATTTTAGTAAATATTTCTTCTAGATAGCCTAGATTTTCTTCTTCTAGAAGTTGTTTAGCTTCTTCGTCTAATTCAATAGGGGTAGTTTTCCATTTTTGTCGAATGCTGGACATACATGGATCTAAAGTGCACAACGAAATAGTGATAAGGCTTCATTAGTGCAACATCTGGACATTTTTCTTTTGTTGTGCTCACGAAAGAATCTGCAGTCTTTGTTCCTTTTTTCTAGCGCTTTTTCAGATTGATCTCCTATTGGTAGCATATTGTTTTGAATTATTTGTTCCCCATGGTACAAAATTTTATGAACTGTGGATGGCATATATCTCCAAAAGTATATTTCGTTATAAAGTATAGCCGTTTTATTGGCGTACTCTCCAAATTTTTTTTGGATTTATCTTTCTGCTGCATGCTAGAACTTGTAATATGATTTTGAGTTGTCTTATTAGTTCATTATCTACATCTGCGTTAAATCCTGCAGTTTCTGGATCGGAAAAAAATCTCCTTGCAGTATTTCCATCATTTGAGTTTCCTTCTCCTTGTTTTGGTTGGTTGATTATGAGGCCTAGTTGTAGATATTTTTTTAAAATTAATTTTTGTTTTGTTTTTTTCTTCTTCACTTTCTTTGTTTTTTCTCACTGTTTCACCTAATATACCAAATTGCAAATCATAACCCTATTTAAGAATATGCTCCATAAACTGTATTCTAGCATGAAGAGGGGACATTCCAAGATCATACGCTTCCTTAAAACTATCGTCTTGTGACTTGATGTCTTTTGGCATATAATGCAGCTTGACGATGTCTTTGTTTTGGTTAAAGCATGTGCAACTTTTCCATCAATTATTGTGAGACACATTTTAAAATTTACTTCAATGTTTTGGTCATCAAATTTAAATATTACTGGTTTTGATCTATTATTTTTTGAACTTCTTCAGTTATGTCATTTTTGGTTTCCTTTTTGAATGCAAATTTTATTGGTCTTGCAATACTTTGTTGAAGAAGGAATTTCATTTTTCCATACATCAATTTCTGTTGCTCTACTAGATGACGGCTCTAAGCCGCTATACATTTTCGTTAAGCGCAATGGAATGAAAGATGCCATAAATAAATTAGCATCTGATGAATTTTCTGCATTATATTGCTTGTATTGTTTCTGACCAAAGGATCCATCAAATCCCAATTTAGAAATTAAAGTAATGCTGTCATTTCCAAATTTTTTTAAATGATTAGTATCAAGCGTATTTAGCAATCGTTCTGCAGTATCTTCAAGGAGATTTTGCAATCTTATTTCTGATGAAGAAGCACTAATATCAGATTGTAAAGGTAGAAACTAATCTCGATATTCTGGAAAAAGTTTATAGTTTAAACTATATAACTCAAGTTCCGACTACTAATGTTTTTGAAAAATACCTATGTAAATGTATCTATCAAAATAAAAATGATTTTACCCATTACTCGTGTCAACTCTACCGTTTCCTTTTTCTGTCAGTATAAAAGACAAATAAACTGACGCAAATAAAATACACCGGTACGACCAACTTTTGTATTCACAACACACAGACGGACGGACGGGCATCGTTAAATCGACTCAGAAACTGATGTTGAGTCGATCCGTATAATAAAAGATGGGTATAGGTCCAATATTTTTGGTAGTTACAAACATCAGAGCAAACTCATTATACCCTCACCACATAGTGGAAAACTTTTGTATTCATAAATTTTGTACCAAATATCTGACCTTGGGTCACGGGGCGGAAACTGGCGGGTATACAATGGGGTATAGGAGTGTAGGGGAGGCTTCGGACTACAGATGGCTTTTGATGGGCAGGAGTTATGCTCTATTAAGTAAGAGATTTTCGGGAAATTTTGACCTTTTTTATTTTTATTTTTTTTTTTTTAATTTTATAAACGACTCAGTGACTTTATATTTCTAACATTAATAGCTTAGAAGTCACAAAATTTATTTGAAAATTAAAATTTTCAAAGAAATTTTTCAAAGAAATTTTTATTTTTTGGCAAAATACTGAGAATTTCAAAGAAATTTTTAATTTTTGGCAAAATACTGAGAAAGTCCATTTTCGAAAACCCTGTTCGCTGTGATATAGTTGAAATAGAGTCGCAATTTTTTGGCTCCCGTGGTTCTCTGGTATTTACTTTCAAACGAATAACAAAAAGGTTTTTTACAAAAGCAACTCTTTTCCTTTCCATTTTTAGTACAAACTAAAAAATTAGTAATCGATTCTCTGTAATCTATATTTAAAAATTTACAGCAAATACAAAACCAAAGCTACAGTTATTTATGTAAAAAATAAGAACACGAATCACTGACTTGCTTTGAGCGGAGTAAATTAGTTGCTAATTTTGACCGTTGACGACCAATGGGATATATATATATGGCCCATGGATTTTTTCCTTGAAGGAATATAATATTTTTGACGACATTTTTGGATAGAAATGTTGGGTCGTTAAGTACGAATCCACAAAGAAAAAATAAAAATTTTCCAGCAGTTAAAGTTTGGTCGTGAAAGGGTTAAAGTACAAATTGCTTCAATACGCGTCTTATTCGCCAGATTCCGAGGGAGCTAGATTGTTTTCAATTTCCTAACTTGAAAAAATAGCTCGGTGGCAATAGATTTGCCAACAATGAAGAGGTGAGGTCTGCGGTTGATGTCTGTTATAAGGAATATCACTGGGAAAAGTATATACAGCTAAAAGGAGATTAAGCTGAGAAACAGAGAAAATTTTTGCCAAATGGGAACCGAGAACTGGTACCACCCTTGTATATGTATACACTACTAAATATAGCCTTGAATTACTAAAAGTAAAATTATTTCTGTTGGGATGAAAACATACTTGTAAACTTCTAATGAGATAAGGTAATGGATAGCCGACTACATTTCCCATAAAAATACACATGCAATTAATGATTTTAAAGAGAAAATTATAAAAAAAAAATTAACAAAAATGTGAAAATAATAATATTAAAAATATTAAAAAAAAAATGCAATTAATATGCATTTTGATGAAATTATGCGGAAACATGCATTTATAAAAAAAAAATCATCTGAGTCCGATCACAAGGGAGATGTGTAAACATCTAGTAATTAAAGATTTTTTTATGGCACGTTTTTAAAATCAAACAGAAAGCGTCATCTATATATCACTTATAGCAAACAACTGCAGCGACTCTGCTAATATAAAAATATTTATTGTTATTTATTATTTCATCTGGTTAATTTTGAATTTTTCGTTGTTCATTTTTATTTTTGGTTTTTCATTTTCATTTTTCATTTTCATTTTTCTCTTTTTATTTTCATATCTTAGTTATTTTCCATTTTTCGTTTTTCGTTTTTCATTTTTAATTTTTTATCTTTAATGTTTTATTTTTCATATTTAATTTTTCATTTTTTATTTTTCTTTTTTATTTTAAAATTTTTTATTTTTAATTTCTCATTTTTCATTTTTTATTTTTCGTTTTTCATTTTTCTTTTTTTAGTTTTTATTTTTCATTTTTCATTGTTAATTTTTCAGTTTTCATTTTTTATTTTTCATCTTCCATTTTTCATTTTTTAGTTTTTATTTTTCATTTTTCATTGTTAATTTTTCAGTTTTAATTTTTTATTTTTTATTTTTCATCTTCCATTTTTCATTTTTCGTTTTTCATTTTTCATCTTTCATTTTTCATTTTTTATGTTTTATTTTTTATTTTTTATTTTTCATTTTTTATTTTTCATTTTTTATATTTTATTTTTTATTTTTCATTTTTTATTTTTTATTTTTTATTTTTTATTTTTTATTTTTTATTTTTTATTTTTTATTTTTTATTTTTTATTTTTTATTTTTTATTTTTCAGTTTTCATTTTTCATTTTTCATATTTAATTTTTTATTTTTCATTGTTTCTTTATCATTGTTTATTTTTAATTTTTAATTTTTTTATTTTCCATTTTTTATTTTTTATTTTTCTTTTAAATTAAATTTTTTATTTTTAATTTCATATTTTTCATTTTTTATTTTTCGTTTTTCATTTCTCATTTTTTAGTTTTTATTTTTCATTTTTCATTTTTTAGTTTTTATTTTTCATTTTTCATTGTTAATTTTTCAGTTTTCATTTTTTATTTTTCATCTTCCATTTTTCGTTTTTCATTTTTCATCTTTCATCCTTCATTTTTCATTTTTTATTTATCATTTTTAATTTTTCATTTTTTATTTTTTATTTTTTATTTTTCATTTTTCAATTTTTATTTTTCGTTTTTCGTTTTTCATTTTTCATTATTCTTTTTAAATTTTTAATTTTTCATGTTCAAAAAGGTTATAACATATAATAATTTTTTTCACCAATACAGTCATAAGTCACACCGATTTTGTGTTACGTCTTACATCTTACGCTGTTTTTGTATTGTGAAATAGATTTTTACCCCCCTGCGCGTAGAGATGTTTACACATCAAAATATGCACAATTATGCAACTATAAATCGATTGTACCACTACGGGGCCAGGGTATAATGACTTTGTGCTGATGTTTGTAACTACCAAAAATATTTGACTTAAACCTATCCTTTATTATACCGATCGACTCAGAATCACTTCTTGAGACTATTTTGCGATGTCCGTCTGTTCCTTCGTCCGTGCGTCAGTGTGTACATGTAAACCTTGTCATCAAACTACAGTCTGAAAATATGAATATATTTTGTTGGTATTCGGAATGAACGCTTCTATTAGCCAGCCATAACACGAACGCTATTGAAATTGGTAATAATCATACAAATCACGACCTTACAAAATATGGTAAAAATCGTTCCAGTTTTAGACCTAGTCCCTACGCAAATATAGTATCCAGATCTGAAATTAATAAAAATTCCCCTCAGATTTGGTTTATGCTTATTTTCTATACCCAATTAGTTGGACCTGTACACATGGCATAGGGCATGATATAGTCGGTCTAGACAGATTTTAATTTTCTTGCTTATGTTGTTATTGTAAATTTATTATTTTTAATAAATATCTAATACAGACATTGAATAAAAACATGCAGTTGCATGGATTTTATTTCCCTGATCATCATCACCAAATATTTTTGTTTCTTTTAAATTGACCTTGAATGCAGGCAGGGTTTTCATTACTTGTCTGTTATTTAACACTTTGGTTTGTTAATATTTTTACTTTTGTGTTTTCATTTTATATGGTCGGTCGTATGGTATCAATGCACTTTAACCTTGAAATGTTGCAATTGTAAACTTTAGTTTGCGCATGTGTCGTGAGTACTGAAACAAATTACAGTTCTGCTTCTAATAATTCGTTTGCATATTCTATCATAAAGAGTACGTTTGGATTTGAAGTAAGAGAAACATTTATTCAAAAAAAAAAAAAAAAAAAAAGAAGCAGAAACAGAATATCGTAGAAAGTTGGGTGTCGTTTAATTCACATATTCGTTGTTATTGTCACTTTCGATTGTGTTATTCAAGTAGACATCACATGATACGGACGTCTTGTACGAACGCTGCTGCGTTCACACTCTTAGGAAAAAAAAAAAAAAAAGTTTCCTCATTATGCATTTTTTTCTATCTTTACAGATGCTCCTTTTATAATCTCCTACAATAATTTTACAATGTTTTGTGTCTTTCAAATCAAAAATTTATGCTACGAATTAAGTGAAGCTTCAATTTTTAGTAACCGAACAATTATTTTAAGGTAAGTGTCAATTTAGTCATCTCAAAGCATATTTTTTTTCTTTTCAATTTATTATTATTTTTTATAAATCTGTCCTTTTACAAATTATATTTTTAAAGCATTATAAAACAAAATCGCCAATCGATAAAAAGATCGATCGCAGTCATTACTTTACTTTTGGTTTTTTTTTCGATTTTCTTTAGAGAAAAGAGAGAAAGAATGCGAAATAAAAAAAATGTGTTTTATTTTATTCAATATTCTTAAAATATATGTATATACATATAAGGAAATAAAATTCGATCCAAAGTCGATCTGTGAACTTTTCTCATTTTGTTACTTTTCGATACATTATTCAATTTATTACGCTGAAGGCACTCTATAGTTGCTCTGGTGCAATGTATTGTCGTTAAATCAGTCCTAAATATTGGTGGTATGTTATTTATAAAAGTTAAAAAAATGTTTTTGAAATGCATCCTTTTTCAAGTACCACCACATATCGGACACAATTGCAAAATAATATTGTGTACCGGTAATTTGCTTAAATTTGTATTTAACAGTTTTTTCATCCATTAAAATGTACGCTTTGAAAATGTTTAATCACGAATTATGTCCTATGGAGAGTTTTATTATTTTGTATAATCTCAGTCATAAGTATCATATATTTGTCTAATCTAAATTTATTGATTTTTACAAATTTTAAACGAAGGTCAAGACCCATTTATTTATTTTCCAAATCCCTCTGCGACATGTTGTAGTTTTTGATGAATTCTTATCTAGTGTGCAGAGGGTACATATATACAAGTATGTCATTCCGTTTGTAATAATTAGAACCAAAAATCTGAATCACATAAAATTTATATATTCTTGATACTTATAACAAGCAGAGTTGATTTAGCGATGTCCGTCTGTCCGTCTGCGGAAATCAAGACCGCGCCCTCAATAGATCAGCTGGGTAGATAATTTTTATTGAAAATGATTCGGTGGCATCATGAGAAGGTTTCTGGTAAAACAAATCGAAATCGGTTCAATAAGTCCCGAGATATCAATGAAAAAGTAAAAGAAGGCTTGAAAAAACATAATTTTTCATATTGTTCTTTTTATGTTTGTTATTCTAAATTTTTGTATTTTGATTACAGCTGTAATTTTTGCTCTCTTTGTGGTCGTTGTGTTGTAGTATTTGCTTTATGAGTGCTTTTTAGGGCGGGTCGATTTGTAGGGAGGCGAAAAAACCACTCAAGTGACAAAGAAAATCATATTCTAGGAATCAGAATAAGAAACTTTAAAACGAATTCTGATGTGCTGACTTTTGACCTGTCTGTCTGTCTGTCTGTCTGCCATGGGGCGACCGCATTCCCCCTCATGCAATTGATCTGAAACTTGGCCCATAGTCTTATTGCGTCTACAGATTAATTTTGGGGTAGTCACGCAGAGTCACGCATAGTCACGGAGTGATCTAAAAGTTATTTACCCTCATCCGATCGATCTTTTTGAATAACATAACATAGTCAAGGCGTATGATTATTATTTATTAGCAGAGTAGAAGATACGTATTAAATCAAACACAGGCAGCCCAATTCTGAAAAAAAAAATGGTGATTTTTTGAACTGTTTGTATGGGGAACCCCCAGGAGGTTCCAGGGGGTGTGCCACTGGCATGTGTCGGTCGTCCCTCCAAAGCTAGTGGGGGTCGATCATACATTTGGACTCGATTGGGGCACTCTAAATGGGTCAAAGTGAGACAGACAGACAGACAGGTCAAAAGTCGGAACATTAGAATTCGTTTTAGAGGTATGGTTCCTCGGGCAAAGTTTCTTATTTTAATCCCTAGAATACGATTTTCCTTGTCACTTGGGCGATTTTTAAATCGACCCGCCCTTGCATGTATGTATAATTATACTGCACGTTTCATATTAGCTTAGACTGGTAATGCCACAGTGTATTTGTTGTAACAGTTTATTGGATAAACTCAAATATTGTTTGCTTGTTTTTATACCCTACCGATATGTGGTCAGGGTATCTTGACTTTGTGCTTATGTTTGTAACTACCAAAAATATTTGACCTAGACCCACATTTTATTGTACCGATCGACTCAGAATCACTTTCTGAGGCGATTTAGCGATGTCCGACCGTCCGTCCGTCTGTGTGTCCATGTAAACCTTGTAATCAAAGCAAATGTGAAAATATTTTGATGAAATTTGGTATGTAAGCTTCCATCAGCCATAGCATGAACGCTATTGAAATTGGCGAAAATCGATGCATGTTCAGACATAGTCCCCATACAAATGACACCTATGAAATTGACTTAAATTGCCATATGATCCAAATTATCATATAGATCTCAGTCAAATTGGGTTTGTGTATGTTTATTACATCCATTTATAGTGTAGTCCAAAAATAAGCCCCATGTAAAGCTGCTTCCCGATCTTCACTTAAATCTACCAAAAAAAACAAAAATATTGCACAGATTTTTCTCAAATTTGGTGTGTATATGTTTTTGCAAAAAATAAGTGACCTTACCAAATATGTTCCGGATCGGTCCATTTTCCAACTTGGCCACATATATATGTATATGTATAGCATTCGATAAGAACTTTTTTATATTAAAAGGAAAAAAATGAATAACAGTGCCACTCAATTTTAGTTTATGCTTATTTTTTATATCCAATTAGTTGTGCCTAAGAGATATGGTCTCTAAACCATGGTATAGGGTATCCTATTGTCGGTCTAGACCGACTATAATTTTCTTACTTGTTTTTTTTTTTGTTTGGTATATATGAACGCTAACAAACGAAAAAAAAACCAAAACGTAATTTATATATTTACATTTATGATCATCGCTTTCAATTACCAAAGCACGAAAATACCTAAAATCTTTGTTAATTATCTTATTCATTTTAAACATCATTGCAAAAAATTTAGCCATACTAATGTGAAATCTGACGTAGGTCAACTGCATTATTTATAACGTGAAGTTCGATTGCAATTACTAAGGGCATATTCCCATATCAGCCGCCGCATTGATAAGACTAATCATATTTATTAGAAAACAAAAAAAATAAAAATTAAAACTTTTACTAATATTAAATGCGCAGTGAAAGTGTTAGAGATTAGAAACGAGAAAGGGCTTTGATTTGTTTATTGTTCTCGAAATATTTCTCGAATATATTATTTGATATTAACTGTAGTTAGTGGTATCATTTATTGCTGAATACAGATGTAAGAATGGACGAGTCAAAGGCGAATGAACTTAAATGGCGTTATATTGTCTAAAGTCCTTTGACTGTCTGGATGTATGGATAATGTATTGTGCCCTTTTGTGTTGTTGTTGCACTTGCTGCTGCTGTTGCTGCTGCTGCTGCTGTTGTTGTTAAAAATAATGAATGTGCTGTTCTTTTTAGTCTAGTCGCACCCATTTGAATGTCAACAACATGAGAAAACAGCAACATTTTCATATGGAATACTTGACTGCTTTTGCTGACTCTTATCCTTTTCGCTTTTAACGCATAAATCCCTCTAACTACATGCAAGCGTTCGTTCGTGGGTTATTTTGTTGGTTGTTGGTTGTATGGTCGTTGACCTCGCTAAAGTTGACGCCGGTCGTCGCCTTGTAGTCTCGTGGGTATACACACCCAAATGAAAAGCGAAACACCATACAAAAACTTGCACTCGTCTCCACGTCTAGCCGCGTAGAGTGTAACAAACCAAACGGGCGTTGACTTCACTTTTTGTTTTTGTTTTTATCCTCGGACAAGGTCCGCAATTGAAGCGACTGTGACAGCAGCAGTAGTAGTTGTAGTTTTTTTTTTATGTCTGTAAGCCGATAAAAGGGTAGGTTCTTTTTCGAGGAGTCATCGTTAACGCTGTGCTGCAGCTCTGCTCAAAAGGTTCGAACTGTTAAGTTCAGTGAACTTTTAGGCGTCGTTGTTCGTCTACGGATTGTCTGCAAAAATTGAGCATGATTTCACTTTTAATTTTTGCCATCATTCAAATACTTGCAACCGACCTACCACCATAATCGTCAGAACTTTGTTGTTGTTTTCTTTCTGTAATTGTTGTCGGAGGTTCACGAGCACGATGGGGACATGCGCATTGGCTTTTTGTCTACGAATAAATCTTGCAGACTTGTAGAGGACAATGAAATTGCATGTTCTATGTTTGTGTCTGCTGCTGCTGCTGTATAAATATAATGTTGTTGTTATTATTGTATTTCGCAATTTGTTGTGGCTTTGGCAAAACGGTCATTGAACCTGACAATGGCGTCAACGTTCAAAAGGATAACAACTACAACAAAAAAAAAAAAAACATAATACAACAGCAACACACAAATTTATAAATGAACGTTGCTGGCTGCCTAGACCTGCACAATAATATTTGAATTGTTTGCGTTAAAAGAAAGTTGGCAGCAATGACGATGACGTCCTTTCGTTTATCATTTTCTACACTTTTTAGGAAAATCCAATATCGCCAAAAAAAATTCTCAAAAGATTTTTAGAAAAAAAAAAAAAAAATATATTTTAACGAAAATTTACCTGTTATTTAAATTCTGGATGATTCGTAATCCTTGATGATTATTATTATTATTATTATTAATATTATTATTATTATTGTTGTTAATCTAAATATTAGTTAATTTAATGCCTGTGTGTGTATGTGTGTGTGTGTGTGTGTGTACAGATGGTACTATCAGTCTTTTAATCTCACTTAGACTTTAGGGTTTATATCGATTGCTGGCTTTGTTACGATTTCTCGATTTATGTTTTTTAAGTTTTAAGTATATTTTTTAAACGCGATTTAAATATATTAACAAATGCAAAAATATCGCGAAAGTATAGTGGATGCCGGCGTAACAATTTACTGAATCCTGAACACATTGCGGTGGCACTATATCTCAATATGTGTCTCCTTTTTGTTTTTATTATAATTTGGAATGCTTTTAACTTACAGTCTATGTAAATTCTTTGTATGTATGTACACTTATTTTTTTATTTTGTTTGTTTCCTTTAACTTAAATTTATTAGAAATATAAGAAAATCAGTCTTTATTTTTGAAATTAGACATGACCTGCCCTACACGTTAGCAGCCCGGGATAGGACTAAATGTTCTTGTTAGAACATTCGTTACGTTTGCCGTTATGCAGAAAAGGAATCTGCAACATGAAATAAAAAAAAATCCTACATCGTGCATAATCGTTGTTAAGCAACGATGACAGACGAATGTTAAAACGATGTGCATGTGTGTGTGTGTGAGTATGCGGGTTTTATGTTTTTTTTCGGTTGGTTTGATGTTAAAGTTTTCAACACAATAGAAGGACAAGACTTTCTTGTTGTTGTTTGGTTGATGTTTTGCAAACGGGATAGGCGTATAATTGAATGTTTGTTGGAGAAGTTTGTTGGTCGGGTCTGGTCTGGTCTGGTCTGGTATGGTTAGTGTAAACCTAAGAATACGGTTTTTTGATGAGATGGGAGTTTTTCATTTAGGTCGATAACCTCTGTTGGGCAAAACATTTTGTGAAAGTACACATCACACTTGAACAACGATTTGAATTTTGGTTAAATAGCAAAATATTTCGTTAACACAAGCGCATAAAATTTTATTAAACATCCTAACCATGCGATCAGAGTATAATTTTCAAAAGGTTTATTTACATGCCGAGTTCTAATCTGAAAAAAAAATTTTTTTTGAAAACTATTTTGTAGAGTACTGAGTAAAAAATAAATTTTATATATATATACGCGGTGTAATAAAATCCAAAAAATTAATTAGGATTTCGCTATGTGATACAAAAATTTTGATTTCTGCTTCGGTAATTGTGGTAGACACACTTTTACACGCATTTTAGTTTTTCGGAATATAAATCCCATTCTGCTGACGATATGTGACCAACAATAATTTTTACCAACTAGCAGATTCCAGCCCTCAAAATTCGAGTGCAAATTCTAGGAAATTTTATTTTTTCATTTAATAAATTATTTTATAACACAGTACACATCAACACTTTTTAAATAACGATTGCGTTATTGGTTTATGTCAAAAATTATTTTTCAATTCAACACAATTGTTATTGTGAATGAAAAAAAAAAACAAACTCATTGCTTTTTGCAAACCATTAACAAATTTAATAAACACACACATAGCATTGTATAATTTTATGTGTAGCATCTTTTATGAGTAGCATCTTTATATGAGCATAACTCCAAAAAACTGTAAAAATTTAAAAATTTGTAAGTCTGGTGGACAGTTAAAAAGAAATACCTTTCAAATAAGATACGCTTAGCCAAAATCGGGAGAAAACTGTTTAAGAAATCATCGGTCACAAGAAATCGTCTTACCTATTAATATTATGCAAATTCTAGGAAATTTTATCTTTTCATTTAATAAAGACCCTAAAGGTATGCTAATCAATTACAGCCAATTCACAAGACAACGGAAAAAAACAAACTCATTTTTATTACAAACACATTAACAAATTTAATAAACACACACATAGCATTGTATAATTTTATGTATGCGTTAGTAGCAACTTTAAATGCAATTTACTAAAAATAAAGGAAAAATTAAAAAATCTGTAAATCTGCAAAACGGGTAAAAAAGCACCTTTCAAATAATATATGTTTGGTCAAAATCGGGATAAAACGGTAGAAGAAAATATCGGTCACAAGATATCGCCTAGCCTATTAATATTATAGATATTACCTTAAGGACTTTATTTAAGATAGATTCGATTGGTAATACATTTTAACTAGAACTATACTTTTATACCCTCCACACCACAGTGCCGAGGGTATATATCATTTTGTCATTCGGTTTGTAACACATCAAAATATGAATTTACAATCCCACATAGTACAGTATTGTTTGAAACCTAAGCAACTTTTCCTAATGAAGTAATCAAAGTCTCAGACATGCTTTTTTATATTGATTTATACAAAATAACACTTTTAATTTTAATTCTATTATCTATCTATGTACATTCTAATGATAACAACAAAATTTTAATTGCATTTCCTTTCAAGAAAAAAAAAAAAAAAAAACAAAATTAACTCCATATATTAGTGCTCGAAACCTAAGCAACATTCAGACAACAAACTCATTAACAAACACATTAATAAATTTAATAAACACACGCACATCGATTTAGCATAGATTCTCTTCTGCTTATTACTTAAACGGCGAGTTCCGACCCTAACGCTTCTAAATGCCGAATAGGTTCTCTATGGTATTCAAGTCTGGAGATTGAGCTGGCCATTCCAAGACATGAATTCCACTGGCAGATAACCAATTATGCTGAAACACCCATCGAAGCCAGTACTGGATGGCACCCTAGAAAAACTTCCCATCGAACAGGTAGGAAAATTGTCCGATTAATTAAAAAAACCATTTATTTCTTTTAAATTAGTTCAAGCACTGTGAGAAATCGATCATTGGAAAATAATTTAAGAAGCTTCATGCCGTTTAAGAAACCCATGCTGACAAGGAAAAATGTTATAAAAGAGGTTTGCCTAAATGATATAGGAAGCTTAATATCACAACAAGTGATTTTGCAACATATTCGTTAGTTTTTACTAGCAGATGCCAACCCTCGAAATTCATTCATTTCATTTAATAAATTATTTTTATAAGACCCTAAATGTATGCTAATCAATTTTAGCCAATTCACAATTCAATAGTTTTTATTGTCGGTATGGTTTATGTCCAAAATTATTTTTATGTCCAAAATTATTTTTCAATTCCACACAGGGCTTTTTGCAAACACATTAACAAATTTAATAAACACACACACAGTATTGTACAATTTTAGGTATCTGTTAGTAGCAACTTTAAATGCTCAATTTAAATAATAATTACTCAAAAAAAAAAAATGTTAAAATGTAAAAATCTGTAAAGCTGGTGGACAGCAAAAAAGAAATACCTTTCAAATGAGGGATGTTTGGTCGAAATAGGATTAAAACTGAGATATTTATATCGGTCACAAGAAATCGCCTTGCCTATTAATATTACACTGATTCTAGCGTTCGAAATTCGAGTGCAATTTCTAGGCTATCTTATTTTTCAACTTAGCCAATTCACAAACCAACACTTTTATGGTTTATTATTATTGTGAGTGTAGAAAACAAACTCGTTAACAAACACATTAACAAATTTAATAAACACACAGATAGCATATGCCTAATTTTATGTGTGTTAGTAGCAACTTTAAATGCAACTTGCTCAAAACAAAGGAAAAAATTTAAAAATCTGTAAATCTGGAAAAGAGATACGTTTGGTCAAAATCGGTAGAACAAAACATCGGTGACAAGAAATCGCCTAGTTTATTAATATTATAAATATATATGGGGGGTTTCATGTCAAGTGCACAAACTTTTGAAACCGATGTCTTCCGATCGGGAAGGTTAGTCCTATGGGATATTAGTTTAGACACAATTTTTCAACAAGATCGGTTAAGATCTGTCTGAGTTAGAGGGGATCAAAATTTGACATTTTGGCCAAACAGGTGTTTTTTCTCATCCATGTAACTTATTACCAATTTACATGACTTAAATACTTCATCAGCTACAATAAATTAAGTATAAAAATAGTTTTGATATAAATGGATCTAATGTAATTAAGATTAAATTTTATTAAATTATTTATGTTTTTATTTTTAATATTATTATTATTATATATTAATTTAATTATTATTACAAATAAATAAAAAATAATAATTTTTTAACATTTCTATAGAAAAAACGTGATTTTTTCCCTGAGGTTAACATATTCTGGGTATTACAATATCGAGGGTATGAAATTTTAGTTAGTTATGTTATAAACCATCGGAAAGGCTAATGTGTCTAGTTTCTCACTATAAGTTTTATTTCTAAGGTTTTAAAAACACTTACACTCAAATAGGAAAAATTCAAAATAGTGCATATGCTAAAAGTTGAAAAAGTTGAGTTACAAAACATTTATTTTGATAGATATCCCACTCGCATCCCACTAAGCGACCAAAAAGCTCTTAAAGGAAAAAAAGGAAAAATCCTAAGCTTTCTTATGAGCAAAAAAAAAAAAAAAAATGCCCTTTTGGAAAAAAAGGCTAAAAATGCTTTGATGTAGCAAAAAAAAAAAGTCTAAACATTTTTTTTAAAGTATTTTTTTCCGAAATATTGAAGAAATAGCTATCTAAACTATTGGGGAGAAAACATTCTAAGAACAATAGGTAACAAGTTACACATGGATGAGAAAAAACACCTGTTTGCAAAAATGTCAAATTTTGATCCCCTCTAACTCAGAGAGATCTTGACCGATCTTGTTGAAAAATTGTGTCTAAACTAGTATCCAATTGGACTAACCTTGGTGCAAATTTCATCGGAAGACATCGGTTTCAAAAGTTGGTGCACTTGACATGAAACCCCCCATATATATATTAATTTTATGAAACTTTAGGTTAGATTTTGTAAAAAACTTACGCTAATTGGACCGTGGAGAAATGAATATCGGTTTTATTCAGCGAAAAGTCTTAATTTGACCTGTTAAATTCACATGGAATATGCCATGTTCGAAGACCGAAGGAAGGGAAAACGATTACATCCGCGTTATTGAAATGGAACAATGAAGCATGGTGGCGGAAATGTAATGATGTGGACCTGCTTTTCAGCGAGTGGAGTTGGCGTTTTGTTGAAATACAAACAAAAATGGATCGCTTTGTTTATAGGGACAATTTAGCCAACCACATGTTTTAATATGCAGAATGGGAAATGCTACTTCGATGAGTGTTTCAGCATGATAATGACCCCAAATAAACGTCAAAGTTGTCTGCTAATGGGATTCAAGTAGTGGATTGGCCAGCTCAATTTCCAGCCTTGAATCCCATAGAAAACCTATTCGGCATTTTGAATTGCTTAAAATCAGAGTGGGAATCAAAATCAACCACAATACTATCAAATCTAATAGAATCTATGTCCAAACGTTGCGCGGAGGTCATAAAAAACAAAGAGTATCATACGAAACACTAAAAGTTGTAAAGGTTTCTTGCAAGGAAATGCGATCAAAATTTTGTTGTTATTAGAATGTAAGTAGATAATACAATAAAACTTAAAAGTGTTATGTTGTATAAATCAATTTAAAAAGAATGTGTGAAACTTTGATTACTTTATTAGGAGAAGTTTCTTAAGTTTCGAACAATACTCTATATATATTTTTGATCCTTATAATAACTCGAGTCGATATAGCGAGGTCTGTCTGTCTGTCTGCATGTTTGTCTGTTGAAATCGCCCTCATTCACAAAATAAACCATTTACCTGGGTAAGCTTAACCCTAGACGGTTACTGTTCGTCGAATCGACGAAGCTCATTTACTCTTAACATATAAACCAAAAAATTTTATTTTTGTATTTTATTTTTTCTTTATTTTTTAATAAAATGTTTAACTAAAAAAAAATTTTGTATATTTTTTACTTTCAAAATCGTTCAGCTAGAAATTTTTAAAAAAAATTGTTCGGCGATTCGACGAAGAGTAACTTTAATGTACTAAAATGAAGAGTAACCTTCCAGTGTTCAGATAATTTTGTATATCATTATTTCGAGCACGTTGGTGTTTAAAATGGGGTAAATCGGGCATCATTTGCCAATATATGTCCTCTAAAAATTCAGTGTATTTGTTGGAATAATTCAGTATTAATATAGAAAATCTGTTATTTTTAATGACAGTACTGCAATATCGAATGCTCTTTGTAGTTCAAGGGGATAAATCCTTTAATGGGCATACTGCCGGAAATAAGTTTCACAACCAGGTTCTAATTAGATAATCGGGAAGAAGCTTCTTAATAAGTCAAAATCTTGAAATGACTTGATTATTGTCATAAAGAATATACGCAAATGTTTAATAATTTTAAATTTTCTAACATAAAAATATACTTTTATCATAATACCGTTATGAAAGCAAATTCATTCATCTACTCATTACATATGCACCTCACTATCGAAAACTTTAACCATTGAATCAACCAAACAACCAACCATATACGAACTAACAAAACACCCATGTGAAAACATACATATTTGTTCACACAACATAGAAATACGTTAGTAAAATATTCTAAAGAGAAACATTTTTTTTGTTGTATTTTGTATTCATTTCATTATTAAGAGTTCATGTTCATTCGTGCCTTGACATTCACAATACACAATATATGCCTTACACATGTCTATGTGATGCAATAATTTAATTCATGGTCGCCCTGTGTATAAGTACTGTTTGAAATTTTCTGTCACTCTCTCTGCTTCTCTTATGAATAATAACTCTTAAATTATACTCTTATTTTCTCTTTGCTTTGCTGTAGTGTTTATCGCGCTTGAGTAGGTCGGTCATTGAACTAACATAACAACAACAACAATAATAACAATAACGTTGTTGACTTGTTTGCCTCCACATCTTACAATGGCTAAAACACTTTTTGATATCGAACTTGGATTGCATGCATACAACATGTCACCACCACCAACCATACCATGCCATATCATACCATTCAACAACCATCATAATAAATGTTTTTGTTTTATTTTTCGAGGAGGCTTGACTGTCACTACTTGCTTACTGGAATGAGTATGAATTGTTGCTTTTGTTGTTGTTATTGTTGTTGTTGTTGTGAAGAGCAAATACTTCTAAATCAGAGCATTATTAAATGAGTTATTAAAAAAAAAAACGCACACACTGTTAAATCCGAGCTCACATTTTTAAGCTTCAATGCCATTTTACTGCAAGTTTGTGAGCGACATTGACCGTTCGCATAATCATAATCATCGTCACTAGCCAATATTTTATGTTTTTTTGTTGTTGTTTGTAGTTTTTAATGGGGCAACGAAGCGCAGAATTTACTTCAACATTACGGAAATGCACTTGTTTTTCTGTCAGTTTTTTATTTGTTATTCGTTGTTGTTGGTTTTCGTTTTGTGTTGGTGGTGATAGTTGTTGTTCTTAAATTTCATAAGAGCCCTAATCATGATGTATGTTGCGGTGTGTGTGTGTGTGTGTGTGTGTGAAACTGAATTTATAAAAGTTCATTATGATATTGAGTGACATAATTGGTTTGGTTTGTTTTGGTTTTGCTTATTTCGTTGTCTACCAAAACAAAGACGGGCTTCAATAAAGGTGTTCAAAAACTGCACTATTTATGAAATTAGATTTAAATTGAATTCAATAAAGGTCGTTGAACGAAATTGTTATTATGTATAAGGGTGAGTGTGTTGTCAATCAATGTCTGGTTGGTAGTGGTGTGAAAATTTTTATTTGATTGGTAATTTAATACATTTTAACACATCAAAAGAATTGCACATTCGTATCGAAAAATAACAATAAACATAGCGGTACACCTATACATATATATGTATATATGTATATATGGATTTGTTTGTTTACTTGTAGTATGAACTTAAGAGATCAGGTTTGTTTCTTAGATCTTTTGTTATTCATAATATTTATAATCAATTCCAATTTCATTTCTTATTAAAAAAAAAAGAACTAAATAAAGCAAGCAACCCGTTTTTTTTTCTAATGTATATTAAATACAACTATAAAAAGTAAAAAGTCATTGACCTAAACATTCACTTGTTGAGAACAAAAAAGAGTAAGAGTGATTTTTACTATGGCCAAGGAAAATTAAACTTCAGACACACACACACACTGGGGTTCTGATGATGACGATGATGATAATGAAGTTTCAATTGCTTTATTTAACTAGTGATCATTTGAAGAAATGTACGTAACATACAAACATTACACAGGGTTTGGTTGGTTTAATGCCCTTTTCACGCCAAATGATTCTAAGTCTGCTCTGCTGAGGATGAAGATGGATAATGTTAAGCAAGAGAGTCTAAGCGTAGGTTTGTTTGAAGCAGGAGTTGAACTGGTTTCATTTCATGCTACCAAATGCCTTTACACTTACTACCTTCGAATTGAAGACAACAAGAGAAGAGTTGCATTGAGTAATAAAAGCAGAACTACACGTGTTGTTAAGTAAGATTCACTTTTTGCTGTTTCAAGCTTATTCTCCTCTGTTGCTTTGCAGTCTAAGGTTTATTGGCTTTTTCTGATGCCGAAGAATTATAAACTGCATCTCTTTTTTTCTTAAATATCAAATCAAATGTGTTTTTCAAATGAAAATGAAACCAAAGAAGAAGAAAAAAAAAAACAGAACAAAATAATGATGCCAGAAAGAAAACACTGTACCTGGTTATAGGAATACACACATCATTATCATCATTATGTTCTTGGGATAATGATGTTAGGAATAGGTTAAAGAACTTTTCTTCTTGTTCTTAGAGTGGTAAATGGTTGAGATAGATAGATAGTTGTAGTTGTTGGTTGTTTTGTTGTTCGTATGATGGTTGGTTGGTTGGTTGGTTAAGTTTAATAGCCAGCCATGTTTGCGGGTTAATGTACTTGAGATGAAAAGTGAATGAACGAACTTTACTAAGTTTGTCGTTTGTCTAACAAATGGAAAGTTAGAGAGAGACCTTGCCATTTGAAAAATCTGGCTTAGAGTTGCGCGCGCAACTCATAAAAATAATTTCTTGCAATGGCAGAACATTTCATAATAATAACCATGATGCTGATATTGATGATGTTGAAAATTTATTTGTCTCTCAAGTCGATAATTGTTATTTGAAAGGAAATTTGTCTTGACATTCATATCATAGAAAATTTCTATGAAATATAAATCTTTTAGAAAATTTTTATAATTTATAATTCTAATTTGTCGTGGGGCAACCCCATTCCCCCTTATCCCATTGATCTGAAACTTGGCGCATAGTCTTGTTGTGACTGCAGATTAATTTTAGGTTAGTCAAGCACAGTCACGGAGTGCTCTAAATGTCATTTTCCCCTCATCCGATAGATCTGAAACTTGGTCCATACACTTGCTGTGAAAAAAGAAAGATTAACTTTGACTTAGTCACGCATGGTCACGTAGTGATTTAAAACCATTTCCCCTTATCCGATCGATCTGAAACTTGGTCGATAGATTTGCTGTGAAAAAAGATTAACTTTGACATATTCACGCACAGTCATGCATAGTCACGTACAGTCACGGAGTGATTTAAACCCATTTCCCCTTATCCGATCGATCTGAAACTTTGTCCATGGACTTGTTGTGACCAAAGATCAATTTTAAAATAGTCACGCAAAGTCACGCACAGTCACGGAGAGATTCAAAACTCATATGCATAAGGAAAGAAAGAGTTTAAATAAAAACTTTGTTTTTATGGGTTAGGTTATTTTTTGTAGATTTTTTTTTTTTTTTTTTTTTTTTGGTAAAGAAATATTTTGACAAAGACCTAAACTAGGCACTTCTCTAAATTTGGCCTAAGACATGATAAAACATTATGCAAAACATTTATGCAATACGCTGTAGAAGAACTGACTAAAACTAAACTTTTCTGTTATTTTTTTTTTTTTTGTATAGTTCGCATTTAAATCTCTACAAGAATCCAGCCTAATATATTCAAACTACTCTGATAGTTTAGAACTTTTACTTACACTTTATTTAAAGAAAATATTTTTTGTTGCTTATTTTGTATATTTTTAATGATGATCTTCACATTGTAGTATTTCAACGTTAAGTTTTTAGTACTCGTTATTTTGTCGTAGCTAGGGGTGCCAAATACAGTCAAAGCTTAGCTTTATTTTTTTTTTTCATATTGTTTATATTATTGTATTTGTTTCAAACTGACATCTCTACATTTAGTATGAGAAAAAAAAGTCATTTAAAGTCAAAGTCAAGGTTTTCAAAAGTTGTTTTAGCTTTACGTTTATATATTCAACGTAATTTGCGCAAACAAAACAAAAACATAACAATAGAACCTGTTTTCTAAGTAGTTTTTCTAATTTTAATAACAAAAAAAAAATTTTTTTTATAAAATAATAATAAGTAAATAATGTTTATAATGATGATTAAGAAGATGATCGAAGTGGTGTAACCCCTGATCTTGACTTTTTTTCTTCAGGAATAAAAAAAGAACAATTCTAGTTATTCGATTTCGTTGTATGAAATAATTATAAGAATTTAGTAAGCTCTAACGAAAACAAAAGATAAAATTAAAAAAAAAAAACTAATAAATCATTTTAAATAATTTGTTATGTAATACAAAAAAGCAAAAAAGAGGAAGAAAAAAAAAAATACGTTGGTTCAAATATTTGCTTCGGTTCAATTATAAATAAATTTAATGATATATTTTTCAAAATCGTTTGTTTAGTATTTGGAGTTTGTTGTTTGAGTCTTTTGTTATATTTTTGGTTTTTAACGTTTCTGTTTTAGGTCTTTTGTTTTACTTATGAGTCGAGAACTTACCATTGTTGTTGTGTGTTTTAATCCTTTATAGTAATCCATTTAATCCAACAATTGTTATTTTATCCTTTTGGTAATGGTGTTGGTGATGTTGCGGGTGTTGCTAATATTAAATTTAATCCATATATATATATGTGTTTATATATATATATATATGTTTTTGTGTGTACTTTTTCTTTTAACTCTCAAATGCAATTAATTGTTGTAACTTTTTTTAAATTTAGCTTTTCTTATATTTAATTTTTTTTTATTATAGATATATATATATTTATTTTTTATTTTTATATATTAACTAATTATTTAATTTCAACAGTCTTTTTGATATGATAATTTCTAATAATCTTAAAATGTATTTTTTTTTATTATTGATATAAGTATGCTGTTTATATATATATATTTTTTTTTTTGGCAAATATGTTCCAATTTTTTCCATACACAATTGAAAAAATCACTTTATTTATCAAGACTTTAAGCTTTGTAAAACATTATTTTTTTTCAATTCATTTCAAACTTTCTTTCTGTTGCTTGATAATTGTGTGTTTAATATTTCTAGAATTTTTTTTTTTGTTTACGCTACCGTGTCTCGATCGCGTTGTTGCTTACGGAAAACTGATTCACGGATGAGTCGTGTCGCAACTTCAATGTCGAGCCGTGTGAGACTTCTGAAAGTAGCAGCAGCAGCACAAAAAACAACAGCTCAAATAATACTACATGGTTGGACTTTTTCTTACCTAAACGCAATACTTACACACTCACCATAAGTATATTCCTCTTCGGCCAGTTCTTCTTCGTCATTTTAATGGGAGAAAGAGTCTCATTCAGGCCTCAGGTGTTCTAAGCTAAACTCACTGAATGTTCTGTGTGCTCTGGCTTGCTCACTTGTTGTGTTCATTGTGTTGGTGTTAACGATTCTTGCCATAGAACCAGTAACAAAAAAAAAAAAAAAAATAACTACTATATCGCAAGAGGCAGAGAAAGAGAGTGAAAGAATCTTTTTTTTTTTTTCTAATACTGAATATGTAGTTTAAGCAAGCAGTGTAACACAATGTTTAAACATTTTGTTTTCCAATACACTTTAGAACATTTCTCTCACTCTCTATCTTGCTGTCGTTTTAGTTTTTATATGTAGCTAAACTCTTCCCACCCCACCACACACTTGTTCAGACATTTCAAAAACAATTATTGTGTAACGTTCTAAGCCCACATTCATACATGATGCACTAGTATTTGTAAGAACACTTTAAAGCGCTCTCTTTAGCAATAACACTAAAATACTTTGAATATACTGTTTTGTAAAGAGTGTAAAATTACAATTATATTATTGTTATTGTTGTAGATGTTTCTGATTGGCCTATGTCAGTCTGTCTTTCAGTCAGTCTAGCTAGCTAAATGATGGCAAAACAAAACAAAAAAAAAAAAATATTACACATAAACGTCAATGTCTCTGTGATTGCAATGCAATGACGGACACCAATATTGTGATTTTAGTATTCCTTCCTGACACTTCTCCATCATTGTTTGCATCGAGTTTATCGGTTGGCAATGATCTTGGCAGTGATCATAGAAATTAGTTTGGAATCTAATAAAAAGCTTTACTCTAGAACACTCTTTTATAAAAATGAGTAATTCGAACAAAAAAAAAAAAAAAAGAAAAATACAATAATTATTTCATTTCATTTTGATAATGCTCTTCTTCTATAATTACGAATAGTCATGATAGTAGCAGGCAATTATGGCCAAGTGTTGGTTTAGACATTAGAAAAAAAAAAAACAATGTGATGGATAAATAAAGTTTAAATACTAAAAAAAATACAAGTTGCTTCTCTATTTTCTGTTTTCGGTATCGAGATCCATTTCAAGATCTCGACTCATTCTTGAGAGAAAGGCGTTTTTATTAAGTTTTCGTTCAAAACGATGGCTACATTCACAATTACCACTACAACAAAAACATAATTAGATGAAACATCGGTCATTGCTCCTCTATACTTTTGCTTTTGCCTATGGTCACAATACAATAGAACACCAAAAAAAAAAAAAACCATTAATATACTTCTAAATAAACTATAATTTATTTCTCTATTGTTCAAATGTTTTTCCCCCTGCCTGCAGAAGCAGGGGGAGGTGTGGTAAAGGGTAACATTTTAAACCGAAAACAAAGTTTAGAGCCAGTTTTTAATAATTATTGTTATAAAGTTTTTTTTTTCTAATGATTGATAAATTGCTATTAACTCATTATTACTTTTTTTTATTCTGGGATTATTTACTAATCGAAAACATATTAAGGAATTATAAAAAAAAAAAGAAAGAACTAATATAAAACTGAAATATAATCTTTCTGTTTTGCTGCTTGTGAACTATGAGTATCAACATCTTTTACATGTTTTTGTTTCTCCTATTAAATGTTTGCCTTAATGGCCAATTCTTTGTTCTTCGCCAATGCCATCATCGTCAGTAAGTTAAAGTGTTTAACCTTGAAGTTTTTTAAAAAGTACATGAAAAATAAAATATTCCTAAGGAATGATATCATGATAATAACATTAAAAAATTAAAAAAAAAAATTAATTAAATATATAATACTAGCTGAGTCCGGTCCGCGTTGCTGGCCCGAAGAAAACATCTGGATTTTATATTGCATCTAAATTTTAATACCGAGTGTCGGGCAAAAGTAAAGCACGATTTAATAATATTATGAATATGACTGAAAAAAAATATACGTTTTCTTGAATATTTTAACACCAGCGCCACCTACAGGTGAAAAACTTTGTCAGCAACTTTAGTTTTATGTACATAATATATGTTGTGAATTTGAGCTAAATTGGACCGTAAATAAATTTTTTGGGAAAATCTCGACCCCAGCGCCACCTATCGGGTACAAAAAAAATTTATGCAAATCGGAGAACCAAAGGAACATATGGTATGAATACGAAGTCGCTAGCATTAGTGGTTCAACAGTTATTAGAGTACCAACATACGCACCAACGTTTTTATATATTAAGATAAATAAATTTTAAATATATTTTCAATCGGATTTATCCTAGTGGTTTTCTAGCAAATTAAGACAAAAATAATCTAACCCTTAAAAACAGTTTTTATTAAAACTCTTTCCTTCCTTATGCATATGAGTTTTGAATATCTCCGTGACTGTGCGTGACTTGCGTGGCTATTTAAAAATTAATATTTGGCCACAACAAGTCTTTGGACAAAGTTTCAGATCGATGGGATGAGGGAATGGGGGTTTTAAGCTTTCCGGGACTGTGCGTGACTATGCGTGACTGTGCGTGACTATGTCAAAGTTAATCTTTGGCCACAACAAGTCTATGGACCAAGTTTCAGATTGATTGGATGAGGGGAAATGGTGTCTACATCATTCAGTGACTGGGCGTGACTATGCGTGACTGTGTGTGACTATCTTAAAATTAATCTTGGGCCACAACAAGTCTAGGGACAAAGTTTCAGATCCATCGGATGAGGGGAAGTGGGGTTTTAATCTCTCCGTGACTGTGCGTGACTATGTCAAAGTTAATCTTTTTTCACAGCAAGTCTATCGACCAAATTTTAGATCGATCGGATAAGGAAATGGGTTTTAAATCACTCCGTGACTGTGCGTGACTATGCGTGACTGCGCGAGTCTAAGTCAAAGTTAATCTTTTTTTCACAGCAAGTGTATCGACCAAGTTTCAGATCAGTCGGATGAAGGTAAATGACATTTAGATCACTCTGTGACTGTGCGTGACCATGCGTGACTGTGCGCGACTAAGTCAAAGTTAATCTTTTTTTACAGTAAGTGTATGGACCAAGTTTCAGATAGATTGGATGAGGGAAATGACATTTAGATCACTCCGTGACTGTGCGTGACTACCCCAAAATTAATCTGTAGTCACAACAAGACTATGGGCCAAGTTTGAGATCAATTGGATAAGGGGGACAGACAGACAGACAGAGAGTATGAGTTAAAAGAAAGAGTTTAAATAATCACCATTAAATGGTAATGAAATTTTAATGCCAATGAAAAATTCCCAAGTAGGGTTTCTCATATCTCGAAGTATTTTAATTCTCGAGAATTGCGAAATATTCGAGAATTCTCGAGAATTTCGGGAATAATATAGGTTTGCAAGTTTAAAATATATACAAGTCAGTTTGTTTGAATATTTTTAAATAATTTATTTCTTAAAATTATATTTCAAAAAACATAGTATATTTGCTGATTTATCCGATAACTGAGTTCGAAGTTTTGTAATAAACGTTCCTGAAGCTGAAAAATTACGTTGATTTTGTGTTGAGGATGGTCTTATTGTTAGCAGCGCATCAAGTAATTGTTGCAAATTTTGAGTAATATTTCCAGTACATTCATAAATGTTAAATTCTGTTGCCAATGAGCAAAATGTTTCGCTATTTTTGTGAGGCTTTGAATTATCTGTATACAAAGATATTGAATTTTTTAATTGGTCATGTAAAGTTTTTGCAATTTCATTTTCAAGTTCCACTTGAGGCATACGTTCTAATTCGACATTCTCAACACCATCGTCAATATTATTGCTAAAAAGTCTTATCATTAGTGATTTTGCTAGTTTTAACATTTCTGATTTATTTGATAATTTAAAAAAAATCGTCATTTTCTCGAGTGAATTTTGGATTGCTTAAGAACGTTATTAGAGAAACTGGTGGTATGTTACGACGTTTAAATATATAAGCTTTCAATTCATCTAACAACTCATTGGCCATGCTGCTATTTTGATTTTTTAAATTATTAAACAAAAATGAAGTATACCTTCGCTGGTCAACAGATTTGCATTATGTTTGCTGAGCTCCTCCACAGCCAGATGAACAGGTTCCAACACATTTACCATTTCCTTACAAATTTTTGTATATTCTTTTTTCCACAGATACGATAAGTTTATTTCATTTAAAGCTTTAATGATAGGTTCTTCAAGCTTAATGAATCGCACAAGCATATTTATTAAGCTATTCTAGCGAGTCTTACAATCTTGAATTAACTGCAGTTCTCTTTTTTCAACAGCAACAACTTCTTTTTGAAAAATAGAATTTCTCACTGGTGAATTTTTGAATAATTTTACAATTTTCCGGACAGCATCAATGGTTTCACGAATATTTTTTGCTAAAACTAATTCCGCATCTGACTCAACGACATCTTCTTCACTCTCGTAAATAGAATCATTTTCAATATTATCATCATCTTCATCGTTAGAAAATAGTTCAGTATAGGATTTTTTAGTATAAAAAACTTTTATAACCGCAAGATGAACTGCGTGATTACAACAAAGTTGTTGAATGGAAGGAGATAATTTTCCGAATTTCTCCATTACCGCTGCGCCATCACTTGTTACAGCAACTACGTCTTTTTCGAATGACAATTTAAATAATGTTAACATTTCGTCAACTAAATTTAAAGCCGTTTCGGCTGGACAAGTGCCGTGTATTCTCGCCAGTCCCAAATCATGCGAATTTTCATTATTATATACATGCACATTCATATATCTACGGTTTCGCAAACTTGTCCATTCATCAATTGAAATACTAGTCTTCTTATTTTGGGTTTTCAATATTATATTTTGGTTTATGTACTCCAATTTAACTTTCTCGTAATATGTGAAAATTAATCCCATAACATGAGAAGGATTTTTAGGAAGTTTAAAACCTTTGTCGTGCATGCTTTTTCGTATAAACCCATCAACTACAGCAAGTTTTGCAACCAGCTCTGCAAGAGTTGGATGTTTTATATATTTATCCAACGTATACGTATTCTGGATTTTTGGTTTCAAGCATGATGAAATTTCAAAATCATTTGTAGCGGCTTTTCTTTTTAGACCGTGAACTCCCTCGAGATGACGATGCAGTCCTGTTGTAGAGGAATTTTTGCACGCCAGTTTTTTTGCACACAGTTGACAATCAGCGTCTGATTCTTTTCGTCTTTTTTGAAAAGTGACCAACAGTTTAAATATGTTTTACTCATTTTGCTTGCCCTTAATAAATTTATTTTATTAATCAATTAATTTTAATTTTTTAAATAAGTACACTATAATTTTACCTTTCAAACTATATTTATTTTATTTATTTATTAACAATATTTATGTATTTATTATATGGATGAATACTGATTGTAATTTGCCTTATTACGAAATAAATCACAACTACTAAATTGAAGAATGAATTGTTGAATGAATTTGTAAATCATAAATAACAAAATAACACAAAAAAATTGCGAATTCAAAACAACACAAAAAAAAAAGGAATTTCGCGATTTTGAGTAATATATATCAAGTTGCCGTAGATACCATGAATTTCTTGATATATGTAAATGAAAAGACTACTATGATAATTATTTTAAAAATTATTCGTTATAAGAAACATTTAAAATTTCATTGGACAATCCCTTATGACACTACATTTTTCTTTCATTGAATTGATATAGAATTGATAGAAAGAAACAATAAATGTTAGAAAGAAAAAACTATAAAAAATGTAAACAAAAATGTAAATGCTATCAACTTTTTGTTTATGAGAAAACGCCAATATAAAAACAAAACAAAAAAAAAACGGTTAAAATCACTGAATTTGTCCATAAACCGCAGTTCAGCAACACTTTTAATGTTTCAAGCTTGAAATGTCAATTTTAAGTTGAACAATTTTACATTTTTTTGACATAACTTAATTTTTTATCGGTAACTTCAGTAAAATTTTTGGCAATTTGCTATTTATCTCAATATAGCTGAACTCTTTCCAGCTGTTAATTTTTCCTATTACATTATATTTGCACTGTTCACCAAAACTTGAACAATGCAAGAAAAATGTAGTGTCATAAGGGCTACAGTACTATAAAAAAAATTGGGTTGAAATATTTCAGTGCAACTCATTAGTTTGAATAGTAGAAATATTTCAATAAAATTTGTTTTCTGACTTTCGAATTTCGCGATTTCTCGATTTAAAATTTCTCGAGAAATGGGAATTTTTAAATTGAAAATTTCTCGAGAATTTCTCGAGAAAGAATTCTCGCGAAGAAACTCTATTCCCAAGTATATCATATAAATACATATTTTTCCTATTAAATATTTATGAAAGATATATGCAGTATTGTTTTAATTATAAATTTTTAGTAATTTCTTTTTTAAATCAGCAAAAAATAAGCATTTACCCTTTTTGAAATTGATAAAATTTGGTACATTAACTTATGGGTTTTGTATAGGAAATAAGTATTTCAAAATAAGGACAAATTATGGAATTTTGTGTAAAAAACTTGGTATGAAATACCAGTGGAGACTTGCCGTACTCTTATCTGCGGTATCCCAAAAAGAGTAAAAAAATTATTTAAAATAACAGCAAATGCAAAAAATAATGTCGATCATATTTGGATTTTACCATTTTTTATTTACATTTACTGAGTGCACTTATTATTTTGTCCAATCATTTGGTTTACCGTCATACTATTCTAACGAAACTGACTGTTATTTTTATTTTTTATTACGACTCAACTTATTTATTTTATGTTCTATGCTGTGAGAAAAAATATATGAATTAGTTTTAATTTTAATTTTTAAATAAATATTTGCCTGCGAGTCATTAAATAAATTATATAAGATAAAACTTATTATTATTATTTGATCATTTTGTGTATATTCTTACTAACTAATAAATACATTTTTATCATTTTGGAGTTTCTGAAATTTGGGACTGAGATACATAAATAAATCATAACAGAAAACAGAATGAAGTGATCCAAAATAATTGGGTGTATCTTTAAATCTTGTTAACCTACCAATCTAATCGAGGTCTTATCTTAAAGGTACCATTATAACCTCATGTACCAAAATAACCTTTGATCACATGATGGAATATCTTAAAAATTAATATTTTTAAAAAAATTGGGACTGAGATTGAAAAAATCTTAACATACTTAAAATGTAATAATATTGAAACCATTGAACCTACAGTTCTTATTGATGTGTAAACATCTATACGCGCAGGGGGAAAGTTTCTATTTTACAATACAGTCACAAAAACAGCGTAACATGTAAGATGTAAGAAAAAATTATTGTATTGGTGAAAAATTATGGTTTGCAATAACCTGTTTGAAAATGAAAAATTAAAAATAAAAAGTGAAAAATGAAAAATAAAAAATGAAAAACAAAAAATGAAAAAGTAAAAATAAAAAAGTAAAAATAAAAAATGAAAAATAAAAAATAAAAAATGTAAAATAAAAAATTAAAAATGAAAAATAAAACGAAAAAATAAAAAATGAAAAACGAAAAATTAAAAATTAAAAATTAAAAATTAAAAATTAAAAATTAAAAATTAAAAATTAAAAATTTAAAATTAAAAATTAAAAATTAAAAATTAAAAATTAAAAATTAAAAATTAAAAATTAAAAATTAAAAATTAAAAATTAAAAATTAAAAATTAAAAATTAAAAATTAAAAATTAAAAATTAAAAATTAAAAATTAAAAATTAAAAATTAAAAATTAAAAATTAAAAATTAAAATTTAAAAATTAAAAATTAAAAATTAAAAATTAAAAATTAAAAATTAAAAATTAAAAATTAAAAATTAAAAATTAAAAATTAAAAATTAAAAATTAAAAATTAAAAATTAAAAATTTAAAATTAAAAATTAAAAATTAAAAATTAAAAATTAAAAATTAAAAATTAAAAATTAAAAATTAAAAATTAAAAATTAAAAATTAAAAATTAAAAATTAAAAATTAAAAATTAAAAATTAAAAATTAAAAATTAAAAATTAAAAATTAAAAATTAAAAATTAAAAATTAAAAATTAAAAATTAAAAATTAAAAATTAAAAATTAAAAATTAAAAATTAAAAATTAAAAATTAAAAATTAAAAATTAAAAATTAAAAATTAAAAATTAAAAATTAAAAATTAAAAATTAAAAATTAAAAATTAAAAATTAAAAATTAAATATTAAAAATTAAAAATTAAAAATTAAAAATTAAAAATTAAAAATTAAAAATTGAAAATTAAAAATTAAAAATTAAAAATTAAAAATTAAAAATTAAAAATTAAAAATTAAAAATTAAAAATTAAAAATTAAAAATTAAAAATTAAAAATCAAAAATTAAAAATCAAAAATTAAAAATTAAAAATTAAAAATTAAAAATTAAAAATTAAAAATTAAAAATTAAAAATTAAAAATTAAAAATTAAAAATTAAAAATTAAAAATTAAAAATTAAAAATTAAAAATTAAAAATTAAAAATTAAAAATTAAAAATTAAAAATTAAAAATTAAAAATTAAAAATTAAAAATTAAAAATTAAAAATTAAAAATTAAAAATTAAAAATTAAAAATTAAAAATTAATTAAAAATTAAAAATTAAAATTAAAAATTAAAAATTAAAAATTAAAAATTAAAAATTAAAAATTAAAAATTAAAAATTAAAAATTAAAAATTAAAAATTAAAAATTAAAAATTAAAAATTAAAAATTAAAAATTAAAAATTAAAAATTAAAAATTAAAAATTAAAAATTAAAAATTAAAAATTAAAAATTAAAAATTAAAAATTAAAAATTAAAAATTAAAAATTAAAAATTAAAAATTAAAAATTAAAAATTAAAAATTAAAAATTAAAAATTAAAAATTAAAAATTGAAAATTAAAAATTAAAAATTAAAAATTAAAAATTAAAAATTAAAAAATTAAAAATTAAAAATTAAAAATTAAAAATTAAAAATTAAAAATTAAAAATTTAAAAATTAAAAATTAAAAATTAAAAAATAAAAATTAAAAATTAAAAATTAAAAATTAAAAATTTAAAAATTAAAAATTAAAAATTAAAAATTAAAATGAAAAATGAGAAATAAAAATGAAAAATGAAAAATAAAAAATGAAAAAAAAAAATTAGAAATGAAAATAAAAAATTAAATATGAAAAATGAAAAGGGAAAAACGAGAAGGAGAAATTCAAAGTCAGGATGAAAGTACTAGGCCAGTAGAGTAAAACCTCCAAGGAGGTTGGCGTTCTCAGACCAAACTTTTCCTTATCTTGATGTTTCTTTGGTTGAATTAATTTTATCGAATGAAATCTTAAAAATTTTAATTTTTTATCCTGTTTTAATAAATAATATTTTCAGAATAGCATAATATTTTCAGAACGTATGATTATTATTTATTAGTAGAGTAGAAGAGATGTATACGTATGAGTGATATTTTTAATGTTAAATCAATATACATCAGTATTTTTTTATTAAATTTTTTGCATGGATGTATTAATTACATTTATTTATTATGCCTTAGCTATAATTTTGCTGAAGAATGAGATGAGAAATCGGTAATGGTTTTTGAGTTATAGCTGAAAAACTAAACAAACAAACAAAGTTTAGCCTGAGAACGCCAAGTTCTTTGGAGGTTTTACTATATTGGTCTAGTACTTTTATCCTGACTTTCTCACCCCCACCCTCCACTCCCAGACAATGACCTCGAAAATGTTTCATAGTGTAATGGATATGTGTAACATTAATGCACAAAATTAAGCTTCAAATACACTTACTGGAAAAAGTGTAAAACATACAAATCTGTTTCCCACGTAAATGACTTATGTTAAAAAAATTTTATATGCTCACATACTTCCGAATTATAGTGGCAGGTGGGTATTCCAGAATACCGGAACTTACTCTACTTGTTCTTTATTTTGGTAAATATCGCCAGATAGGATTGAAATTTTAGACTTTTATTCAGAATATTGTATGGGAGTGTTCGTTCACCCACCAAACACTTTGTTTTTGTGTAGAAATCGAAACTCATGTGTGTTTGTAATCTGTTAATAATCCATAAATACACAAATATTTATAATGTTGGGAATGGGTTTGCTTCGTGAGTCTTTTGATTTTAACAACAATAACTCTCTGTATTTTCGACAGTTCAGTTGAAAGAAGAAAAAACGAAAAACACTGACATCAATCAACAAAATATATTTCATTAATCATACCTTATGCGTGTGTACTTTTGTACGAATGTGTACATGTAGATGTATGCATACATTTAAATGTAAACATGTCTAAAATACGACTCAATTCCGTCTTTACCAAAAAAAAAAAAAAAAAAAATTCTTTAGTATATTTTGTTTTTCGCTTATCTTGTAACAACATTGCTGTAAACTAAAGCTTTCTTCCACTTTTCTTCACTTTTATCGAGAGTTCTTTACAATAACTACAATAGCTCTTCATTGGTTCTCCAAATTTCTTGTTGTTTTCTTGTCAAAAAAAAAAAAATAAATAAATAAATAAATAAAATCTTCAACATGAATTCTAAAAGAGTGAGTGGTAAATTTTTTATTTTTTTTGGTTGTTTTTTCTTCTTTTTTTTGGCCAAGTTCATTGACTTCTTTTAAATGAAATTTTGGTTGGTCTCTTATATTGGGCTCTTTTGTTAAATGATTTGCCAGCTCATGTTGTATTTTATTGTATACGAGCCGTAAATGTTGCTTAAAATATGAGTTCGTTTTCATTGCTAAGTTCATTGACCAGGCACCGAATAAAGCGCAATACAAAAGAATATGAAGTTGTTAAAGAATAATAAAAGAAATACTGAAATTTTGTTGTTTTCTCGGTATAAAAAAAAAACATTTTCTTCTAATATTGTTTAGTCACACGATATAATTTATGCAACTTTGAGAAAAACATCAATCTTCTAATAAAAGATATCTATTTTTGAGACGATATCGCTTTAATGTTTGTGTTTCAAAATTCACAAACTTTACAAGCAGATCACATTCGAACGCTATTTTATTTATTAGCTTTTTATAGATAAATCATAATCTGTATTTGCATGTGTGTTTGTTTATTCGTTATTAATAGCAGACTCATGTCAAAGTTTTTTTAAAGTTTTTTTTTCGTTTATACATTTGCGATTTCAATCTGAGCTTGTTTTGACCCAATTCTAGCTCTTAGTGATCTTAAGTACCTACGCGAAACACACCTTATATGTGCATGACTTATTTTTTTTTCGCCTTTTCGCATAAGCAAGTACACTGAGTACGTACGTACATACACGTTTCAAGTAGAGTAATTGAAGACAAAAACAAATATCAACATTAACAATGGCAACAACAACAACACCAACAACGAAAATAGCTAACTATTTCTGTTCATGGCTTAAAATCAACACTTTTTCAATTTGCCTTCTGAACCTGTACTCATACTTTCGAAATGAAATGATGTGGTCAGCTAAACGACAAACTTATAAAACAAAAAAAAAAAAAAAACAAAAAAATAAAATGCGAAAGAAATAGACTTCAGAACAAAGTACGCAATTGTCATCATTACTCTGAATTTATGAATAATGAAGTATGCTTCTGAAGTCTTTTTCGATTTTGGCTACTGTGTACTTGTTTGTTCTATACGTCAGCAGTTGATTTCTATTTGTCCAACTTATTATTAATAATCGATTTTTTCCACTAAAATATTACCAAACAATGATGGGAAGCAATATTTTTTTTCTTAACAAACGAATTCAATTCTGTTCGAAAAGTTTTTTTTATTTATTTTTTTTTTTTTGCTAAAATTAAAATTTTATGATTGTTGTTGTTAGTTGCCAATCAAACAAATGTACACGTCGTGGATCGGCACTAGGTAATTGGTTCAACAGCCTTAAGTAACCTTTGATGCAGAAGCACAATGAATCTAAACGTCATCATCCATCCACAGGCACAGCCACAGTCACAGTCACAGTAGCAGCAGCATTAAAAAACAGTAACAGCAATTGCTGCATTAAACGAAGCTTACAAGATGAATGTCTGATTTTCTGGATGGCTGGATGGTTGTTTGTTTGGCTGGTTCCTTAAACTTCAATCAAGAACTATTCTGCCACCATCTATGATGATGTTACCACAATATACAAAATATTTAGACCTTAATAGATGTAAATCTTTACATTAAATAAAGTACAAATAACTATGCTGTGTTTTTGTTTTTTCTTTTCATTGTTACATTATTGTTCATACTCTTGCCAAGATCATTTTCCAGACCACAAATACAATAACTGCACATGAACTTTTGTTCGCATTTTTTCCTACTCCATATTACATGCTAAAAAAACATAAAATCGCTTGCGAAGAGTAGAGAATGCTTTCAAATTGACTCGTTTGTTAGATTGAAATAAAAATGTTAGAAAAAGAAATGTTGTATCTTTGTAGTTGCATTTGTAAGCCAGGTTTAATAAAAAAAAAAAAATGCATTTCTCTTGTTCGCTTTTTTTTTGTTTTTCTTTTGTAAATGTTAGCAAATTCTCCTTCTTGTTTCTTTTAAGCTCTCGTGTATTTTCTCCTCTTGTTTTTAAAAAGGAATTCACTCTCTTTCTGCAACGAAATGAAAAATGTGTGTTAAGCCAATGACCGATGGTGACTGCAAAAAAAAAAGAAAGAACAAATAAAAAGATCTGAACTGACGTTGCAGTTTGCTAACGGTGCTTTTTTTCTTCGTGTAACAGTTGTACGAAATTATTTACAAGTTGATTGTTTATGTTGCATAAATACTTTGTGCTTAAAGATCATGTTTTTGCGAGTTTTTCAAGGAGTTATTAAGATAGAAACATCATGAGGGCTTTTGACTACTGGTCGTATTCTTTAAGATGTTTTTCTTTATACTGATGATAATTTAAAAAGTATCAAAGTTCAGACATTTAAAATTAAGAATATTTTGAAAATTTTAGGATTATACCATAAAGTTGGTACAATTGTATCTATTTTGCTTCTATTTGAACTTAGAAGGTACATTTGTTCACTAATGATATATTTCGTTAAATTTCAGAATTTTCGAATATATTATTTTAATTTATTTTCAATATAAACTTTAGTACAATTAATCAGGGCTCCCCATTACTCGAGCTTCGAGCTACTCTTTATCAAGTAGTAGTTCGTCAACAGTTCAATTATTGTCGGAATGCTTTGAATTTTTAAGGACGTAATGTCCTCATTTTTCCAATTTTAGAATGTATAAATATATACCATGTGTTCCTTGAATATTTTTTGTAAATGGATGTCAAACTTGGTTGGAGTGCATTTTTTCGTATATTTGTATGGAAACTGACTGATATTTTTTGAATAGTAGGTTGCCAATAGCACAATGGCTTAAAAATTTAAATAAGTCATCTAAGGATATAGTCAGTTGCAATGGTTGAAAAAAAAAATTATTTTTAATTTTTGTTTTTTCCATTACTGATCCATACCATACGACCGAATGTTTCAGTATTTTAAGAAAATAATCTTTTGAAATGAGGGACTATAATTTTTATTAGTTCCATGGAGTGAATGTTTTCATACATTTGAATGGAAAGTGGTCGAGCTTTTTCTACTAGTAGTAATTTTAAGAACATTATCTCGATATATTTGCAACTACAAATAGTAAACAATTTTAGCAAGTCGTGATGGAAATTTTTTTAAGTTACATCAATCTTGAAATAAGAGCAATTTTTTACAGATTTTATAGAAAGTGGCTGATCTTTTTCGAGTAGTTGTTCATCCAGAGCACAATTTTAATCGGAATGATGACTTTGTGCTGCTGTTTGTAACTTCCAAAAATATTTGACATATACCCACCTTTTATTATACCGATCGTTTCAGAATCACTTTCTGAGTCAGACTCAGAATCATTTTCTGAGTCAGACTAAGAATCACTTTCTGAGTCGATTAGCGATGTCCGTCCGTCCGTCCCTCTGTCCGTCTGTGTCCATTAATCAAACTACAGGTTACAAATATGAATATATTTTGATGAAGTTTGGTATTTAAGCTTTTACCGGCCATAGGATAAATGCTATTGAAATTGGTGAAATTCGGTCCATGTTCAGATATAGTCCCCATACAAATGACCCCTATGAAATCTATATAAATTGCCATAAGATCCAAATTATCGTATAGATCTCAGTCAAATTGGGTTTGTATGTGTTTATTATATCCATTAATCAGTAGTTTAAAAATAATCCCAATAGGACAATTCTTAGTCATAGACCCCATATAGAGCTGCTTCCCGATCTTCTTAAATCTATTAAAAAAAAATATTGCACAGATTTTTCTCAAATTTGGTTTGTATATATTTTTGCAAAATATAAGTGGCTTTACCAAATATAGTCAATATCAGTCCATTTTTCGACCTAGTCCCCATATAAATATAGCACCCGATATGAACCTTTTTATATCTGCAACCAAAAAAACTAATAACAATGCCACTTAAATTCGGTTTATGCTTATATCCTATATCCAATTAGTTGGATCGAAGAGATAGGGTCTCTAAACCATGGTATAGGATATAGTATGAGTCATATATGAGTCATCTGTGAATAAGGTCAATTACGGGCAGTGAAACTTGGAAACTTTTTTTTGACTTCTGTCGAGTAGTTCCTCCAAGCTTCAATTTCTGGCGGAATGTTTTGAAACTTGAAAGAAGTGTTCTGTTTATATACACAGCTCTAACGAAGATAATTTTTTGTTACGTCATTGTGGAAAATTTTCTGGAAAATATCATCAAACTTCAAATAAACTTGAAAATCAGTCGAGTAGTACTATGCCAACGTCACAATTTTTGTCGGAATGGTTTAAAATTTTTTATGAGTAAGCTATGAATATAGTCAATTACAGACATTGCAAAATAAAATTAAAAAAAATTTTTTTTTTTTTTTATTTTTACACTTTTTGCAAAATTTTCGATCTTTTTCGAGTCGGAGAAGATTGTTTCTGGTAAAAAAGCGAGTTAAATATAATCGATGTAATACATTTTGTAGGATTTGGCTATTATTTTGCTTTTCTCTGTAACTTGGGAATTTAATGGCACGATATTATTATAACACGGGTGCTCTAGAATTGGGTTTTGACAGAAAAAAAATTCCCACAAAAAGTGAGTATGGGGTTTGAAAACACTATATTTATGATTAAAAACGCATTTTTAAAGAAATCCTAGTACGAATTTAAAAGTTATGACCATTTAAAGTTATTGATTTTAAAAAATTTGGCGCCTTTGGCAAACTCTTGGAAAAACAACTGATCAAAATAAATGTTTTTTAAAAGAATTTTTATATGTATCAATATGTTGCGCTGCATTTTCATCTAATGTTTTACCAAAACATGAGCTTACCACAATATTGAAACTTTTGAAAACCTCAACAAAGAATAAAAACTTTAATGATAGATTTTCTTCAAGAAATGCCACATTTTTTAAGAGTTTTCTTGAAGAATTACCATTAAAAGTTCCACCATGCATTAACTCTTTTTGAACATTACAAAACTTAGCCCATTCAAGTGAGATTTCTGGAAACATTCTTTCCAAACACTCGAAGACTTTATTTACTACACCTAATAATAGGTGCAGCTCAGGTGGTGGAAATTTGTCAAAAACTAATGTTTCGTCTAGCTCAGATGTAATTGGATTGTTTACACAATTTTTAAAATATTTGGCATCTTCTTGATGCTTACCACTTTCACACCAGCCTTCATAATTTTTTCAAATAGAATTGCCATATTTTCATAATTTTCCTGAACATCGGGAGCAATGCCTAAAATAAGCAACTTTTTAACGCCAGTATCAAGAAACTCTGATTTTGATTGTTGATTTTTAGTATCTTTACAAATATTTAAACATATTTTTAAAAAACCTCCACCACCATCAGCACCAACTTTAAACTGAAGAACTTCATTTTGATAGCATCTTTCTTGCTTTATTTTCTTTATAAATCCTTCTACATTACTGCAATATGCAACAGTAGTTGGGAGTTTTATAATTCCGAGCTTTTTGTCTTTTTTTGCAAAATCAAAAGCTTCGGATTTAAAATATTCGTCAAATATATGACTTTTTTTTTTAGCTTATTATTAATATTTGTTTCAATAGATTTATTACCTACAGTTTTCCTTAAAAGTGATGTAATTTTTAAGGTTTTTTTATTACTAAAATTATGTGTAGATTTTAAAACTGAAATATGATGTGCAGTTAATTATTTACCAACTTCAGAATTTTCAGAAGTGCTAGCAAGAGAGACTTTTAGAGGACGTTTTCTACGATTATTCTCTAAAGATACTTTTAATGAGCTATTGCTAGCTAATGATTTTTCTTTTATCGTTTTAGAGGATATTTGTTCCAGCATTTTTGCTCCAGTCATACTTAGAACGTTTCAAAATTTAGTTTGTTTATTGCATTTGTGGGATTTTCCTCTAAACAATGGGCTTAAGCAGCTAGTGCAAAGCACCGCCTTTTTTGGAGTTGGTGTAAGTTTTTTCGAAGGTCTTCCTACTTTCTGTTTGACGGACGACGACTTAATTTTATTTAGCTTAAAATCTGTACACTGTGCATTTGAGCAAATCTAAGACATACAATCTTTACCTCTGATAGATGGCTTAGGGCGTTCAACATTATTGTAGTTAAAATTTTTATATGACATTGCAGAAGAAGATTTTTTTTTCTTTTAAGGATTTGTTTGCGACAAGAATCACATATAGATGTAGGAAACATTGAATTTGATAAGTTAAAGTTAGGAATAAAGAATTCTTCTATATCTTGTGACATTTGAAGAGATATCTTACGGAGTTGTTTTGTTTTGCCCATACAAATAGCGCATAACATTTTTCTGTATTTTTCGTGAGAATTCATTTTTTTATATACTCAAGCATGGACATAAAAATTTGAGATTTAAAATACCAGATCAAGTTGAATTCAGATTATATTGTAGTAAAAAAATTATGGATCTTTTGATCCAAAAAAAAAAATAAAAAAAATAGCAGTACGCGAAAACTGGTTTAAGAAGGCGTAATTGCTTTAAATGTAAACTAACAACAATTCTTTTTTCGTATTTACTAATTTTTTGTGTGCTTAAATAGTCATGTTTGATCATAACGTGTCTAGCTAGGCATTTTTTTAAAATTAAAAACTGTAAAATACCATAACTTTTGATTTCGTTGTGTGATTTTTTTAAAGAAAAAATTTTTTGTAAGGAAATTTAACGTACTATAAAACCATGTTCTTTTTAAAAAATATTTATTTTGAGCAGTTGTTTTTCCAAGAGTTTGCCAAAGGCGCCAAATTTTTTAAAATCAAAAACTTTAAATGGTCATAACTTCTAAATTCGTCCTAGGATTTTTTTAAAAATGCGTTTTTTAATAATAAATATAGTGTTTTCAAACCCCATACTCACTTTTTGTGGGATTTTTTTTTTTTTTGTCAAAACCCAATTCTAGAGCACCCGTGATAAGCCAGCATCTAGATGTTTTCTTTGTTTAGCACTTACGTGGGTAAGGAGTGAGATCGAAAAACTTAACACACGTTTTTTCTCTCAACTTTTTTCGAAATCATTATTTGAATTATTTTTTGCTCATTCAAAAATATGTCAGATATTATGTTTAGTGACAACCCTAATCATTTGTTCTTGTTTGATTAAAATGTGTTATGGAATAGAAATACGTGCTAAAGTAGTCAAATGTTTTCAACAAAATCAAACAAAAAGTTAGCCAAAGAATCAAAGGTCAGAAGTCAAACTGTTTCTAATGTTGTTAGAAAGTATCAGCAGAATTTGAACATAAATAGAAAACCTGGTTCAGAAAAAAGGAAAGGTTCACATGATATCTAGGCCGATAGAAAAGCTGCCTAAAGGTTGAAGTCAATGTAAGTGTGAATTTAAGAAAACATCACAGGAACGCTGTAAAAAATTTAAAGGCTAGAAACAGAGCACGGAAATTGAAATGTTTAATAAAAAAATACTTCTGCCGCATAATGGACAACGAAAAAAATGTACTGGTAGATTTTTTGGTAATGTCAGGGTCAACATTTTTCTGTTGACAATGCTCGAGAACATACTGAAGATAGGTTTATGATCTAAATGTTCCCGGTATTGCAAGAAATATGCAATTACGGCAAAATAAGTGAGTCAATTGTTACAACGGGCTCTATAAATACTGAAAATTATACTAAAGTGTGTTTGCAAAAAACACTCCTTCCTTTCATAAGACAACACACAGTGTCCACATATTTTTGGCTCGGTTTGTCTTTCTGTTGCTACGGTAAAAAAAATCTCTAGAGTGGAACAAGAACAATAACAAATTCATGGACTTACTGATATAAAAATAATCTTATATTAAATATTATTTATGTTAAGATTTTTTCGGTCTCACACCTTATTGTATTTTTTTGTGTCGATCATTATCGGAAAGACCCGTATTGGCTTTACCGAACGTAGTATTATCTTTTTCTAACTTTTTCTTTTGGATGTGTAAGCATCTATACGCGCAGGGGGGTATATTTCAAAAACAGCGTAACATGTAAGCATAACATGTGAGCGTAAGATGTGAGTGGTAAGACAAAATGTGATTGTATTGGTGAAAAAATTATGATATGATAACCTGTTTGAAAATTAAAAATGAAAAATAAAAAATGAAAAAAAAAAAATGGAAAATAAAAAATTAAAAATGAAAAATAAAAAATGAAAAATGAAAAAATGAAAAATGAGAAATAAAAAATGAAAAATTAAAAATAAAAATAAAAAAGAAAAATGAAAAATAAAAAATGAAAAATAAAAAACGAAAAATGAAAAACGAAAAACTAAAAATAAAAAACGAAAAATTAAAAATTAACCGGTTAAAATAATAAATCTTATATATTAAAAGAATTTATGAATAAACTTTGCATTCAAGATTTTTTTCAATATTTTTCTTCTCTCAAACCTCTATAACTAGTTCTAATTAACGTAGGCTGTTGACATAGGTCTAAGAACACTCAGTGGATCAAGCTCCTTCTTTTGAGCTATCAACTGCTTAAATTCGTTGGGTTTGAGGAAAGTTATGCGTGGAGAATCACTTTACTTTTACTGTACGTTAACTTATCTTGGCATATTTTGGCATTACTGTACGTTAACTTCTCTTGGCAAATTCGTTGGGTTTGAGGAAAGTTATGCGTGGACAATCAACTTTACTTTTACTGTACGTTAACTTCTCTTGGCATATTTTGGCATTACTGTACGTTACCTTCTCTTGACAAATTTTGTTATTATATTATAAAAATTAATATAATATAATATAATGCTGCGGAGCAGCAGGGGTCCTCTAGTAATAATAAATATTTTTATATTAACAGAGCCCCTGCAGTTTATTGCTATAAGTGATATGCTTTCTGTTTGATTTTAAGAAAGTGCTATAAAAAAATCTTTAATTACTAGATGTTTACATATCTCCCCTGCGATCGGACTCGCATGAATTTTTTTTTAACGATCCCTGTTTAAAGTTTCCTTGTACAGTTTAGTAACATCGTTTGCTGTCTAAAAGTAGCTACTAAATTATGTTGGTTATTCTATTGGTAACCAAGTGCACTATTACTTTTCTATTAATTCGAATATTTGAAATAATAACTATCTACACATTTGGAAAATTAAATTGTTATCCTGCTACTAGGTTTTTGTAGGCATCTAGAGAGCGCTTAACGTGAACAATACTTTTGATTTTCCTAATCAATGCATTTACACTCCCAACAATATTACACAGGAGGAAGTGGAGATTTGGCTCAGCCGATTTTAACACGTTTTTTTGTTTTAATTGGTATACTTAACGGCTTATAGACACTCATATGAAATTTTAGTTTCTGTAACTTCTTCCTTAAAATATTAAATTGTTTCGTTATATCAGCAATTTAAAAAAAAGAAAAAACAATAAATTAACCATAAATCTGATTCAGAAGTAGTTCAAATTTGTATGAATCACGAACAAATTGCGCTTGTATTGGGTATCTGGATATTTATAAATACTGTATATTAACTTAACATAACACTCACTGCGTGCTAAATATAAATGATATGACTATAATGTAGCCAGTGTATCGTTAAGGTCTGAGAAGAAGTTGTTACTTCTGGATCAGCTGTCTTCCTTTGAGAATATTATAAAAATTTTAAAGGTTGGTTTACATATTCAACTTGCATTAAGTTCAGGATAACACAATCGTATTAAAATTTTCAAATATGTAGGAGGTTCCAGCCCATAGAAACTAACTTAATTTTTTCGTGTCTAACTTAACTAGAGTGCACAAAAAACAAAAAAAGCGGTCTTCGAAATATTTTGGGAATCATTATAAAATGTGTGTTAGTTTGATTTGTATGTACATATATACAATGGATATTTGCGTGGTCCTACGTTATATGGACATTTTTTAAATGGCAATTTTGGGGAGCGTCGGAGTCCAGTTTGTTTCTATATAAAACAATTAAATGTGAAGTTTGGGGACAATCGGATAAAGAAAAGTCGCGCCGGAAATCGATTGAAAATTTCAGGTGTGTTTATATGGGAAAAATATGATTGTTTTTCATATTTTTTCAAATTGTTATATGTATGAATAGATTTCATTATTATTTTTAAATTATCTTTTCAAAAAGCTATATCACTTCAAAATAAAATAAAAACTTGCCAAGAAATAGCAAATGCCCAAGTCCACTTTTGTGCCAAAAAACACTAGGTCATGAAATTTGACGGAACTTTTTTCAACTTTAAGAAATTGTGTAAAGCCATAATTTTTTTTTTTTGGTTTCTCTACTTACAATTACTCAGATATGAAGTATTGTTTTATTACCACGTTGTTAACCGTTGAGATCGAAAATGAGTGATATTTTTGATAAAATTTTTAAAACTCCTTTTTCAAGTTTTAAAAAATTTTCTTTGACAAAATTTAAAAAAATGAACATGGCACTCTAAGGTTTCGTTAAATACATTTTGGAGATTAACTATGGGAATTTTTAGGTAAATCCCTATGTTAGATTTTTTTTTACAAGTATTTATTTTTGTGGATTTTGAAAAAAATTTGATTTTTTTGAAATATTCAGTAAATGTAATCTGTCTAAATACTTTATATCAAAAATTAATAATTTTTTTACTTTTAAATGTTATATCTATAATATATATAGGCTAGGCGATTTTTTGTTACAGATGTTTTGTTCTACCGTTTTATCCCGATTTTGACCAAACGTATATTATTTTAAAGTATTTTCTTTTAAGCTGTTCACCACATTTACAGATTTTTAAATTTTTTCCTTTATTTTAAGTAATTTGCATATAAAGTTGCTACTAACACATACATAAAATTATACATATGCTATGTGTGTTTATTAAATTTGTTAATCTGTTTGTTAATGAGTTTGTTGTCTTCATTCACTATAATAATAAACCAAAAAAGTGTTGGTTTGTGAATTGGCTAAGTTGAAAAATAAAGTTGCTAGAAATTGCACTCGAATTTCGAATGCTGGAATCTGCTAGTTTTATCTTAATAGCCTAGGGTTTCGAAAAAAAAATATTTTACCCCATTAACCCCTTTGTTCTTGGTGTCACATATAACTTCAAACTAATAGAAGACAATTTATGAAAAAAAAAAATAAAATATTTTGTAAGTGCTGTTGAATTTTTAGATGTGACGCTTAAAATATAATTCCCAAATGTGCAAATCTTCCGGGTTAACAATTTGGAATAAATCGAACAATATTAACATATTCCTTGCCGGGGCCAAACTTTGAATTTTGGAATATTTAAAAAAGAAAATATCTAAAAACAAAGTATTGCTCTAGTTAACTAGATGAAACCCTTATTATTGGTTGCGAAATAAAATTCTGCTATATTTTGCGAAAACTTACCCTTATGTGCTAAAATCATCCGTTGTAAAAAATAATTATAGTAATATACAAAGCTGGCATTCGCAAATAATGGGTTAATGTCCTCGGATTTTCCCCAAATTTTAGGCGCGGAAGATCGACACATTTGGTTATAATATTTTAAGAAAAACTTTTAAAAATTCTATTTGCAAATTATTTTATTTTTTAGACTTACTCGTCCTAAGCTAGCTTGGGGTCACTTGTGGCGCCAAGTCGAAATGGGTTAATGACCTTAAGTTATTTTTTTCCCTAACCCATACTTATTACGATGAAATAAAACATTTTCAAGTTAAAAATTTCTTAATTTTTGATACACAGTATTAAATTAAAATTAATTTTTCTCGAAATCCGAAAAAAAAAAATTATTGTAAAAAAAATTCTAGCAGAGGGATTAACCTTAAAATTCGCGCAGTTAATCTCTAACATATAGTTAACAAAAACCTTAAAGTGCCAGATCCATTTTTTACAATTTTGTTTAAGAAAATTTTTTAAAACTTGAAAAAGGAGTTTTCAAAATTTTATCAAAAATATCTCCCATTTTCGGTCTCATTTCGCAATAGGTTAATAACCTGGTAATAAAACAATACTTCATATTTTAGTACTTATAAGTATAGAGACAAAAAAAAAATTATGGCTTTCAACAATTTCTTAAAGTTGAAAAAAGTGTCGCCAAATTGCATGATCTAGTGTTTTTTTTTGGCACAAAAGTGAAGTTATATAGCTTTTTGAAAATATGATTTAAAATCTGAAATCGATTTATATAACAACTTGTCGAAAAAATTAAACTATAGAATGAAATTTTCGTAAAATCTGAAAAACACACATATTTATGTACATCTAATTATTTTTTTTCACTTTTAGATTTAAACAAAAAAATACACATAAATTAATTCAAAGTAATAAGACAGATCCCAAAAAACAGTTTCCTATATTCATGGAATTCATAATTAATGTTTTATTTTACATCAAATGACCTTCGTTTGATTTAGCAAAAAACTTTAAAAAGATGTTTCACTTTTTCACGGTTAAATCTTTGTTATTATTGTTTTGACAAAAAAAAAAGACAATTTTCCTTAAACAATGAAAGTCCCATATAAAATATGTCCGTAAATATATTTTTTGTTTTGTTTTGGATTACGTAACAACAATCGTTACATATTTCATAACAACGACGCAATTTCTTTGTAAGTGAAATAATAAATCATAATTTTATGACAGTAAACAGGACAACACTTATGTATTATATATGTATGCTTGAGTGTACGAGTGTATGCACTGTTATTATAATTCAACTATCAGCAATAGAAAGAAAGAAAGCATGTCCTAAAGTTCAGGTACAAACATGTTGAACGTACGAACATGTTGGTGGTTTTTTGCTTTCTATTATCTTAGGGTAACATTTATTTGTGGAATTTTTTAATTGTACCGTAGTGCCCAAAGATGTGTGGACACATTGTGTTGGCTTTTAAAATGAAGTAGTCTTTTTTGCAAACACTCCTTAATATTAATTTCCGTATTTTTAGAGCCCGTTGTAACAAATGACTCAATTCTTTTGCCGAAATTGCATATTGCGTGATCTGTTTTTGGACTCAAAATTTTTTGCAGCGTTTCTGTCAGGAACTTTTTGGACATTGTATTCGCTCCAAATAGTTCGAGCACTGGGCAAACCACTGGAAACTCTTTTCAAATTCTCATCAATTAGTGGTGGTATAGGGTATAATGACTTTGTGCTGCTGTTTGTAACTACCAAAAATATTTGACCTAGATCCATCTTTTATTATACCGATCGACTCAGAATAATTTTTCGAGTCGAGTTAGCGACGTCCGTCCGTCCTTCTGTCCGTCTGTGTGTCCATGTAAACCTTGTATTCAAACTACAGGTCGCAAATATGAATATATTGTGATGAAGTTTGGTATTTAAGCTTTTACCGGCCATAGGATGAACGTTATTGAAATTGGTGAAATGCGGTCCTTGTTCAGACCTAGTCCCCATACAAATGACCCCTATGATATCAACATAAATTGCCATAAGATCCATATTACCATATAGATCTCAGTGAAATTGGGTTTGCATGTGTCATTATATCCGTTAATCAGTAGTCCAAATATAATCCCTATAGGACAATTCTTAGTCATAGGCCCCATATAGAGCTGCTTATCGATCTTCACTTAAATCTTTTAAAAAACAAAAATGTTGCACAGATTTTTCTCAAATTTGGTTTGTATATATTTTTTCAAAATATATGTGACTTTACCAAATATGGCCAGGATCGGCCCATATTTCGACCTAATCTGCATATAAATATAGCATCCAATATGAACTTTTTCATATCTGCAGCCAAAAAATTAATTACAGTACCTCTCAAATTTGGTTTATGCTTATTTTCTATATCGAATTAGTTCGAGCGAGGAGATAGGGCTCTAAACCATGGTATGGGGTATCGTATAGTCGGTCTAGACCGACTATAATTTTTTACTTGTTTTTAACTAAAATTTGTTCTTTCGTTTAAAAGTTATTGAGCTTTATTATCAATTAATATTAATTGATGTTTTCTGAATTTCGTTTGATGTCTTTGAATTTAAATTAATGTTTTGTTATCAGCAATTGCTATTTCCTGAAATGCTCTTAATGTTTTCTGAATCAAAAATTTTTTTTAATTTCAGGTTGATTTTTTAAATATAAACAAATTTTCTTTTTTTTTTGGGATTTTAATTTGTGTTTAAAGAAAAAAATTTATATTTTCAAAAATTCAATTGATGTTTTCTAAATTTCATTTCAAATTATTATTTCCCATGTTTAAATATGATTTTCTGAAATTCAATGGATACTTTCTGTATTATAATGGAAATCTTAAGTCCAATTTTTAGAATTGATATTTTCTTAATTTTAATTTAATTACATTTGCAAAAGTTGTAATTTTCCATTTGTGAATAGTAATGATTTAATAATTATAAATTAAAAATTGATACTTCTTTACTCGGTTCTTTGTACAGTTTTAACAATGTTTTCATATAATACATAGATTTTCATATCGAGGTAATTGAAAATGTTGATATTCATGATAAAATTTAAATAATTATTGCAAAGTTTTTTATTCTATATAAATCGTAAATTCTAGTTACGTATTAATATCTAATTATAAAGAGAATTGTGGCGCCATCTACTGTGGCGTAGTCACACTTAGCAAAATGAAGTGACACCCTATTTGTCAATACAAAAAAAATGTATTTTCCCTAAAATAAAATAGTGCTGAATTTTATATAAATAAAATAATAAACCGATTTATTTATAATATGTATGCGGTTATTATGGATATACATAGTATATAGAATATATGAATGCATATTTAGAGTATTTTGAAATTCGCAATAGTAGTGTCAATTTGTAACATATTGCGATGTCATAAAAATCACTGAATATATATTGATTTTATATATTTTTTATTTATTTAATATGTGTATGTATATGTACATATTACACACAAAAAAATACAACATCAAAAGTTTTTTTTATATAAATTAATATATAAGAAAAAATATAAAAAACTTAAACTTTTGGTAATTTTACATTGTTACATTTTTTTATATTAGTAACTAGGTAGTTTAGCACCATTTGCTTTTGATGTTCGTGATTTTTTGTATTATAACCATACATACACACATGAAACAAATGCTGCAAACACAATAGCCACAAAAACAACAACAAGTACAGCTTTTACAAAAAATACAAAATTTGGAATAACAAAGATAACAAGCACATATAAAAGCATTATTTTTAATTTAATTTAATTTTTTCTAAAACTTTTTATGTGAAACATGGAGACCTATTAAACCGATATTCAGGTTTCTTAATAGAAACCTTCTTAGGATTTTAAATAGAAACTCTAGCTATCCTATTTAAGGCGTGATCGTGACAAGAACAACATAGACAAATCATATTTTTTTCAAGACTTTTTATAGTTTTTCATTGAATTCTTGGGACCTATTGTACCGATTTTGATGATATTAAATAGCGAACTTCCTACGATGTCAATGAATCATTTTTAATATCAACGAACAGCCTAGCTGAACTATTAAGGGCGTGATCGTGATTTCCACAGACGGACAGACGGACATCGCTATATCAACTCTTATGGGGGTCTATAGTTTTTTTTTCCTTACTATTACAAACGAAATGACAAACTTATATATACCCTCTGCACACTGGTGTAAAGGGTATAAAAAAGAGAAAAATTGAAGTAATGCTGGCTAAAAAAGTTAAGAGAAAAAACGTGTGTTAAATTAAAATAAGTTTTACCCATTAGTTCTTATTCCGTTCTTTCTCCTTCTCTTTTCCTTATCTTTCTGAACGATCTTCTTTCGCAGATGACAGCCCATTTGTCATTCATTTTCCTTCAATTATAGCCCAAGCCTCTTGGAGGTTGGGGGGGGGGGCAAAAGGCAGACAATGAATGACACACTCAATCAAGACCTGTTAACAATCTCCGAGTGGGGTAAAGCGAATAGGGTTGATTTTAATGCGCTGAAGACTCAATGCTGTATTTTGACCCATAGGGCCATGGAATCAACAATGTCATCTGCATATATATGTGGTATAGGTACTGAGGAATCGGATACTCTTGATGTTCTAGGCTTGAGAATTCAATGTGATGTTCGTTGGAACGAGCATGTTTTGCAAGTGTCGAAGGAAGCATTCAAGTGTCTTGGTTTTCTAAAACGGTGTAAAAATTACTTCACTCCTTCTGATCTCCTTAAAATCTATACCACTTGCATCCGGCCGAAAATGAAATACAACTCCCATATATGGGCAGGAGCTTCAAAGTCTATTTTGGAGCTACTGGACCGTGTGCAAAGGAGGGCGTTGTTGCTCATCAATGACAGTAGGGTATCCAACTCTATTGATTCATTGGAACACCGTCGGAATGTGGGTTGTGTAACACTGTGCTATAGATATTACCATGGGAAATGTTGTTCTGAGATTAGCGAACTTATTTCAAGTGCCCGAGTTTCGCTTCGCTCTACCCGCTTCTCTAGTAGATCACATCCGTTTGTAGTCTATTGTCCAGTTGACCGCACATCGCATTACAGAGAGAATTCGTTTATCAGTCGAACTAGCCGTATGTGGAATAAACTCCCCGATGGGGTCTTTCCTGACAGTTATAATCTAATGAAATTTAAGTGAAATATCCACAAACACTATTCTCTCGCTCATCCTTCCCATAACCTATTTTCCTGAAATCAACACAATGCACTGCATTTGTAGGGTGCATCCCCTGAGTATTGGTTAATTTAAAAAAAAGGTTCCTCATTTATTAATAAATTCATATTCAAGTATAAAATTAAGTAGAAAGGAAGGCAAATTTTAAATTTTATTTTCCTTGTTTTAAATAAAACCGAGGTAAAGTTTCTCATTTATAAAAAAAAAAAAAAATATTTGTTAAATTCTATTTCAACCTTTTTATTTATTAAGCTTTTATTTAGAAGTTATAAAACAAAAAAAAAAAAATAATAATTTTACTTTTTAATTTATAATTCTGACACCAATACAAACTCACTGATGAATTTTGGAATAAAAATAAAGAAGGCAATCGGCAATAAATTATATAAGTATTTTTTTTTTATTTTTTTTTTTTTGTAAAAATTATAAAAACATCTTTTTTTTTTTAGATATTGCAACCCAAACATTAGATCAAGTTGGGTTATATTAAAATATGTATTAATACATTTTTTAAGATAATTGCAATTAGCCTACTTCAGTGAATTTTTAATGTTTGGTTTACTATTAAATTTTGTCAAGTTCCTCTCCCTTAAGCGGTACCAATAGAATATTTCAAAAAGAATTTAATTTGCTTTATTTAAAAAATATGTCACAATTCACAAACAAAAATGTTTAGATATCTTAAAATAATTAATTAAATAATTAGATTTTGTTTTGGGAAGTCTATTAAACTTACAAGGAACGTTCCTTAGGGCTTAGTTAGCCAAGCGTAACGGTAACGGCACGAATCAGCTGATTCAACCTGTCTTATGAAAAACACATGCAAGTGGTTATACAACTTATCGTATCGTTAGCTTCTGCTGATTTTAGATTTTTGCTACATTTGTACGTGACATTTGTAAGCAACTGATAAAATTTGGTTAATTTTACACAGCAACATGCTGGTTCGTTTTTTACGTTCTATAATTGCGCTAAGTGCCAACTTTACGATACGATTCGGTGACATTTTAACAACGTTGGCTAACTAGGCCTTTAGGGGCATCCGGAGGTTGTGATGAACAATTTTTCTTAATTTTTAATTACTTTATAGGTGGTTTTTTGGATGAATTGTGTTTTCGCAACGAAAAAATCGAGATCTGCGGGTGCCCCTTTGAAACCTTTCTTGTTAGTTTACGACTTTTAATGCTTTAGTCATATAGTCTGAAAATTATAAATGTTACGAATTCTAAATTTAAGCTGTCATCCCAAAAACCAAAAACTTAGACCACCATTCCAACTGTCACATATATTATTTGCGGCACAAATAAGTGCCGCCCTCATGTTAGTAAGAAAATATTTATTAAAAAAATATGGAAAATTATGAAAAACTATGTTTGAAAGCATAACAAATTTTCAATATACCTGAAAAAATGCTCAACAAAAGATTCAATGACGCAGTCGACACACAACGAAAAATATAAATAAACTGCATGTAGTTTTTTTTCTCGAAATCATGACCTAAATTTCGATATATTTTTTGATAATTAATTTAAAATTCCTCGACCTACTTAAAATTCTTTGTTTTTCTGATATCCGTTCTACTTAGTAGTGAATCCTTCACTTACTAACATACTTTAAGCTTTTATTTGTTAAGTGAATATATTTCAAAAGTCTTAATTTAAAAAAGAAAGAATCCCTAGTGCACATGCATACAGAAATAAATATAATCAAAAGATTTTCATACGCACGAATCGCATTACATCATAATTACCACTAAAAGGATGTCGAAGAAAAGAAATTACGTTATAAAAAACTGTGTTAAAAAAAACCTCACAAAAAGGCGAAGGATTTTCTCGCTTTTCTTTTTTCATTTAATTGTCTTTAGTTTTTGAGCGACAGATGTGAGAGGGTACTCTTCATAATGAAAAATATAATAAAATCTTAAAAAAAAAAAACATAATCAAAATCCCAACATCATAAGCATGAATGTCTTTCACAGGATGCTATTCTTACTCGCGACATGGCTGGCATTAAAAGCCTAACTGTTTGTTTCCTTTTTTTAATGCTGTCAGGTGGTTCGTTACATGATCACAGTAATAGTGAAGGCGTTTTTATTCATTTTTTTCGTTTTTTTGTTTTTGTGTAAAGAGAAATCCTTTCTTTTCATAGTTTGGTAGTTAGCGGTACATAATTGAGCTCTATATTCTTATAGTTCTTTTGAATGAAACTGTTTTCTATTAGGGAAGATTGAATGTGTCTTTGATATCATCGTAATCATACGTTTATGATAAAATAAGTGTGCATGTAAAATGAGTGGGAAAATTTGTAAATAATTTCTAGGAAAACATATGGGAGTTGTTATTCTTCTAACAGGATGTTGCTTCATTTTATTAGACTAACGGAATGTTCATTCAATTGAATTTTGTTTTATCATATGTTCTTTTGCTGATGTTAAACAATTTATTATTATTTTTTTCAAACTTAATTATGTAAATTGTGTGGATTTTTTACATAAGGCTTTAGGAACGTAAGCCTGGCTTGAAAACAAAGTTCACCTACCACGGAGTTGACGACTCTCCTATTTATTGAAAGACATGACGTTAGTCCGTAATTTATGTTTCCAACAACTTAAATTACGTATGTATGCGAAATGGTGATTAATAGTAGACAAAATTAATGATTTATAAATAATAAAATGTTCTATGGCGTTATCTTTCCGAAAAAACTTTGAATTCATTGAACCTTTTGATTTAAAATAAAAATAAATAAATAAATAATCTAACCCATAAAAACAAAGTTTTTATTGAAACTCTTTATTTGCTTATGTATATGAGTTTTGAATCTCTCCATGACTTTGCGTGGCTATTTTAAAATTAATATTTGGTCACAACAATTTTATGGACCAAGTTTCGGATTGATTGGATGAGGGGAAATGGGGTTTTAATCACTCCGCGACTGGGCGTGACTATGTCTGACAATCTTTAAGATAATATATGGTGACAACAAGTCTGTGGACGAAGGCTTAAGATTATCTTAAAATTAATCTTTGGCCACAACAAGTCTATGAACAAAGTTTCAGATCGATCGGATGAGGGGAAGTGAGGTTTTAACCTCTCCGTGACTGTGCGTGACTGTGCGTGAATGTGCACGACTATGTCAAAGTTAATCTTTTTTTCACGGCAAGTCTATCGACCAAGTTTCAGATCGATCGGATAAGGGGAAATGGGTTGTAAAGCACTCCCGCACAGTGCTTTGTCTCCATATAACGATGGGACAAAAATAGAAGGAGTTGTCATTGATTTTCGAAATATAGTACACTAGCTGGAGATTTTAATTCAAACATTATTAATGAGTCAGCGCTTACTGACAGCATGATAACTTATGGACGTGAACCTGTAAATCGTTACAATCCTACACACTACACCACCAATAGCAATAGTATGCTTGATATCTTCTTTGACAGTGATTTGTCTAACGTGTTATTGTATGATCAAATTTCAGCACCATGCTTTTCAAAACATGATTTGATCTTCCTGACTTACAACTATCAAATTCAACAAGCTAATATGGTTTACTCATACCGTGACTTCAAAAATCTAAACTACGCATTACTTTACTCAAACTTTTACCAAATTGACTGGGATTGTATTTACTGTATGACATCTGTTGATGATCAATTAACCTTTCTACAGAACAACTTTTCGACGAAGCGGTACCTCTGAAAACAAAATCCAAAACAGTCAGTATTAAACCTTGGTTTACTACTACTATAAAAGACTTGATCTATCGAAGGGATATTGCGTACTCCAGATGGAAGAGGTTTAAAACACCTGAACTGCAAAACGAATATCATACGGCTAGGAGATATGTTAATCGAAAAATCCAAACTGCTAAGTGCAATTTCTTTTCTATGAAATTTAATTCTGCCATTGACTCTAAACAAACGTGGAAGACAATTAGAGATATTGGCATTAGAAGATGCAATAATAATAGCTGTTCGATAGACGCTGACGAATTGAACTTAAAATTTACGAACCTACCTTCGGTAGATGTTGATCATGAATTTTGCAATAATATACGAAATACTCCAAATTTTGCCGAGGAAAATTCCTTTGAATTTAAAAGCGTTAATCAACTTGATATTATAAAATGCTTTTCTCTGGTAAAGTCAAACTCTGTGGGATATGATAATGTAAATCCGAAATTTATTAAAATAGTTCTTCCACTTTTACTGCCTTATATAACATTTTTCTTCAACTGCATTATAACTTCAAGCAGTTTCCCTACCATATGGAAACATGCTAAAATAATACCTACCCCAAAATCAAATTCTGAGCAACGACCAATAGCCATTCAATGTTATTTGTCAAAAGTTTTTGAAAAGATAATAACCTTCCTTGTACTTCTAGATCATTCCAAGGCGTTTGACACAGTTGATCCTCAAACTTTCTGTATGAAATTAAGACGTTTCTTTAATTTTTCCTCAACATCAACGCTCTTAATTTCCTCTTATCACACAAATCGCGCACACTCCGTATACGTAAATAGCAACTCATCTGAACCTTTACAACTTATAAAAGGTGTACCGCAAGGATCTCTATTAGGGCCACTTTTGTTCTCAATCTATATCAATGATTTACCAGATTATCTTTCTTTGTAAGATACACATGTACGCTGACAATGTACAACTCTTTCTGAGCACCCCAATCTAGTCAATAGATGAAAATATAGACAAAATTAAATATGACCTTATTCAATTGTACGGATGGGCGTCAGCAAATGGTTTATGCATTAATCCTAGCAAGTCAAAATGTCTGCTAATACGCAAACGAAATGCAAATCCAGAGTTTGGGAATGAAATAGTTATCAACGGCGATAGAATTGACTTTGTTACAAAAACAAAAATCTTGGAGTAACTTTTAATAACACTCTAACTTGGTCGAACCCATAAATACGACTGTTGTTCAAACTTACATGAAGCTCAGAACTCTATGGCACACTCAATCTTTCACTCCCTTAAATATAAGAATATATCTAGCCAAAACGTATTTAATTCCCGGTATTTTATACCGGTGTGAACTTTTTGCAAGCTGTGTGTGATTCATTTAGTAAAGGCAAACTTAATGTTTTATATAACAGCATAATTAGAAATGTTTTTAGACTAAGAAGGTCTGCCGGAACTTCTTCCTTCACGAATAAGCTTTTCGGCGTATCATTTGAAAATCTGATGAAAATTAGAGTTCTTTTGTTTCTTCATAAAGTAATTTTCACCGCAAAACCACTTTACCTGTATGAAAATCTCCGGTTCTCCAGATCAAACCGAGGAAAAAAATTAATTCTACCTCGTCATCGGTATTTGGTATCTGAATGGCATTTCTACGTCAACGCTATACGTCTTTGGAATATGCTTCCACAATCTTAGCAACTTAACAGCAACGCTTAAATTTTAAAAAATTCCTTTTTGAATATTTTGCATAACAATTTTATTAATTAATTAAATTAACTTATTTTATTTTTTTCTTTTTTGTAATCTTGTATTATTTTCTTGGTTATTGTATACCATTTTTTCTTAAATATTTTCTGTATTAAAAATGTATGTATTTTGTAAAGCCAAATTATAACTAACAATTCTCATGCCTTAGCATTATTATTCCTGTACTGTAATTATAAGATTTGTTCTTGTTGTACAGGAAAGAAAATAAATAAATAAAAAATAACATAAAATACTTTAATCAAGAAAAATCTGAATTTTTGGAAAAATCGGACCAAGGACACGCCCACCTCCTATATGATTTAAAATTCTAAATTGTTACTTTGGCTACATCAATGAATGAAAAATTATGAAAATCTGTGTATATGATACATATAAGCCTAGTAATGTGTGTGTCAATCCTCATTGTAATTGCTACAAGGACTCTAGGTCCTTCCATATATCCTTTATTTTAAATACACTATAACGCACACAAACAGTATCCGATTTTCATGAAACTTGGCACCTAGATTGATATTTACTAAACACATATTTTTACAAAATTAAATTAAAATCGAATTGAAAATATAGAATATATAAAAATATCCATTTTTTAAAAATGTGTTTAAAATATCTTTCCAAGAAGAAAAATTCACCACATTCTTTTTTTTTATATAAATTAATTAAGAACAACTCGTTCTATTTTTAGATTCGCTGTTGCATTAAACCCTTGTATGTTAGTAAACTTTGAACGAAAATCGTGAATCTTAAAATTTTTTATAATTTTTAGTAATTTACTAGACAATTGTATAATCAAAAACATAAAAAAACCATTAAATTAAACATTAACAAATACTTATAACTTATAACTAAGCATCATCGCTACTTGATCCTTCCCAAAGCCAACTTATTTCATTTTCTTCTATTCGTTCATCTTCTCTATCGACATTTTCTCTTAGTATATATATATTTTTCTATTTCTTCATCTACCAATTTATATTTAATCTTTATGTTCCTCATTGATGTTAACACTGGATCGGAAGACAACAACAAATGGGTCATTAAATCTTTATTTGTGCGAGACAATCGTGCATTTCTTATAATTTTATAGCTAGCATCCAATGCTTCTTCAAATAAAAACCCTGGAATGAAGAAGTTAATTATATTTAAATTCATAAGTTTTTATCAGTAGACATAAATATATAAATACCTATTGGAAAATTCTGTGGTTTTCTAGAATAACCGCGTATGTCATGAAATCAAAATGTTCAGGGGAGCCAAAAAACGTTATAAAGGGTTTTTCAACAGGGACGCTACAAAAGTAGAAAGACAGGGACAGCAAACGACGCCATATTTCTTGCCGCTCTTTTGACATATCTCTTCAGTAAGATTTGCCATTTCATGATGGAAAGATACACGAACCAACAACGAGTCGAAATTATTAAAATTTACTACCGAAATTCGGAGTCAGTGGTCTCAACGTTAAGAGCGCTATGTCCAATTTATGGTCGTCATAATCGTCCTAGCAGATCAACAATTGAGCGTCTAGTGGAAAAATTTGAATCCACAGGCACAGTTCGAAATGTTCCCGTGCCAGTGAGACAACGAAGTGCCCGTAGTGTCGAGAATATTGCTGCGTCTGAGGCTTCAGTTGAAGAAAGCCCAAATGTGTCTCTCACTCGTCGTTCTCAAGCATTGGGCATCTCTGTGACGTCGTTGTAGCGAATTTTGCGAAAAGTTCTTGGCCTACATCCTTACAAGATCAAATTGACGCAAGAACTGAAGCCGCTTGACCACCAGCCGCGTCGTATATTCGTGAATTGGGCTGAGCAACAACTTGAAAATGATTCGGATTTTCATCGAAAAATCATCTTCAGCGATGAATGGCCGAATGGCTTCGTCAATAAACAAAATATGCGTTATTGGTCAGACAGCAATCCACACGTACTCCATGAGTCATCATTCCATCCCGAAAAAATTACGGTTTGGTGCGGTTTATGGGCCGGCGGCGTCATTGGGCCGTACTTCCTCCGTGAGGATCAAGACCGGCACGTTACTGTGAATGGGAATCGCTACCGTTCAATGATAACCGAATATTTTTGGCCCCAATTGGATGATATGGACTTGGAGGACATGTGGACAGGACGGCGCCACAAGCCACACAGCGAATGTCACAATCAATTTATTGGAAACCAAGTTTGGAGAACGTGTTATCTCACGAAATAGTCCAGTCGATTGGCCGCCTCGGTCGTGCGATTTGACGCCGTTGGACTATTTCCTGTGGGGCTACGTCAAGTCTTTGGTCTATGCCAACAAGCCAGCGACGATTGATGAAGTTCGTACGAATATCGAACTTGAAATTGCAGCAGTATCGGCTGATTTATGCTTGAAAACCGTCGAAAATTGGGTTCAGCGTCTGGACTTCTGCAAGCGTGCCCGTGGTGGCCATGCAAAAGAGATCGATTTCCACACATAATGGCATCGAACGTACTTTCACAGGAATAAAGAATTTCATTGATATCCAAAACCGTTTTTGTTTTATTTAAAAAAAAACTTTTGTAGCGCTCTTATTGAAAAACCCTTTATTTGAAATTATGGGCTCGATATAAAGTTTTTAGAGCTTTTTATTTAACAATCCTGTAGATAGGGCAATAAATACTTTATATAAAATTTTGAGTCAAAAATCTTCAGAGGAAGAAGGACGAAAAAAACAGTATGTAAATAACACTTAAAGTGTGTGCAGAGAAAACAACTTCTGTGGACAAACGTCGTATTCTTTGAAAAAGAAAACTACCAATGCAAATACACATGTAGACATAAGTTGTTGTTGCTTGAAAAATGGATTTTTTGTTCGTCAACAAAAAGTTAACGGGACTTAGGATGAGAATATAACAACGTATCAAGAATAATAGTGACAAAAAATAACAGAAATAAACACACAAGTTTTTATATGTGGTTATAAATTGAAAAATAATCCAAAATTATTTTGCATTTTTTTTTTCATTAATAACAACGTATGTCGCTATGTGGCGTTTTCTGAGAAAATAATTTGTCAGCGATCAAACTTAGGTTGACATACGTCGTTAGTGCTGCAAATTAATTTAATAAACATTTAAGTTACGTCGTTATTTAAAGAAAAAACTCAGAAATGGTCAATATTAAAAAAAAAAAAAAAAATTAACACATGTAAAGAGCATTAAAAATTAATATATTTGGCATACGCGGTTATTCCAGAAACCACAGAATTGAAAAACTCAATAACATCACATCCATGAACTAAAATTTTATGGACAGTGCTCGGCATATAAGACCACGCATAATGTATTAGGTGCATATTTCTAGTTATCATTAGTATTCCCTTGAAGGTTTTTATATTAAAGATCCACAAGATAACGCCCTCAATATAATACCAAAATTATCAATAAGTTCTTTATCAATTCCAGTTATTTAGGACGCTTCTTCACTTTTGAAAAAAAAAAAAAAAAAATTGACGAGCAGTATTTCCGTCGTTCGTATTGCCATATCCAGACTTAACTTGGTCGATTATTAATCCTGTTATTTTTTTAAACTAATTATGTATTCTTGCCTTATTTACTGAAAACTGATTTTTGTTTTCTTTACATATCCGCCAAGTTTTGAAGGGAAGCCGATAAGAAATATGAAGCAAACATTCGAAAAATCCATGTTTATAATTGTCTACATTTGCAGTTCTCAATAGTTTATGTTGTTCATCTCCGTTGGACTTGCATTGCAAATAATGCACCTGCTTGTTGCATTTGTATTGCTTAAAATATTTGCTACTGCACCCATCTATGAAATAGGGCCGCAAATGTAGCGAAAAGTGTGTGGAAACTGGAGTTTCAGACTGCAAGGTGGCCCAAATAGTATTCAAACATTAATGGCATAAAATTATCTTTCCGATAAAGCCAGTTTAATTGATATTAGAAATATTTTTCTTTGCTTTATTTAAATTTAAAGTTCGGTAACTTTAAAAAAAAAAAACACCCGTTAATATGATTTGAATTTTTTTATTTTAAATTTTATTCATTTCTTGATGCATTTTTTGTTAAGATTCCATTTAGAACTAAACCAATTAACCAATTGATTTTGAATTTTGAAAAAATTTTCATAAAGAATTTTTTTTAATGTATTTTTTAATCACTTTGGTTGGGATTGTGCTGGCATTTATAAAATGTGCGAAAAAAAGATTTTTTTTTTTGGCAAGTACTGACATATGCAAAATAACATCATTTTCTATTAATGAAATATGATAAAAATCATATGCATATCAAATCTTACGCCAACTGTTTAGAAAACCGTTATCAATTGTTTCTCATACAATGAATATTGTTTGTGTTGATGTGTGTTTTGTTGGCGGATATTAGAAAAACATAAACCGTTATGCAACAGTCTTGTCAAATTTAATATAAAACATCTTTCTGAATTAAAATTTTATCCTTTTTTTTTTTGTAATTTATCAAAAGAACAAAAATAATTTGAATAGAATTTCCGTATTAAAAAAACGTAAACAGATTTCGTCATAATTATACAAATACAATGACTGAATAGAAATTGTTTGAGAATCTCACAGAAAAAAAAACGATCCTTATGTTTTAGTTGGTTGTATGAATAACATTGTTAAGGGGTTCATGTGAGTAAACACCATATGATGGTGATAAAAGACTAAGAATATTCCTCAAATCATTGATTTTATACTTAAAAAAAAAAAAAATCATCCCCCTTAACACCTCTTAAGTGTGTGCTTTAAAAAGGTAGAATTACTCGCATAACATAAAATAACTGTAGAATGAAATGTCTGTCTGTATGTACATATGTATGTAGCTGCGGCAACAGTATTCTGATCAATCCTTTCGTTTTCTCCGTTGTATTTGGTGTTGGCAGAGCGGAGCTCTCAAGATCATCGTTTGCATGAGAATGGCCAAATATCAAACATTCTCTTGTCTTACGTTGTTGTTTTCGCAGAAGGGATGATTGACGGCGGAAACGGATTATATTCCATGACTAATAACATTTTCAATCAGTAGCTGTAAATTGTTTTGTAAAGGCTGCAGCGAACATTTCTATAAAGTATAAAGAGGAGACAGATCAAGACAGGTAGATGAATGCGTTACATACTGTTCATATTTATTCTGATAGCAGGTTGTAATATCAATTAAATAAATATGTATGTATAATTCTATAATTCAAAAAAAGAAAAATTAAGTGTTAAAATTAAAAAAAAACTTTTGGAAAATTTCCATTAGCTTGACTTCTACTGAACTAAGTATATATTAGTCATACGACTAAACAAATATTGATACATTTATAATCCTTTGAAAGTCGCTTTCTAAAATAAAATACGATTTAGTTAATTCGTACATTTAAGCCGTTCCGCTTGTCTTTATGATAGTTTTGTGAAAATTACCCAAATACTTGGAAAATGTATAGATAAATCATTGTCTGTAAAACAATCAATGGTAAGAAATTAAAGCAAGGTCATTGTGATCATTTTAAAGTGTCATAAACATTACCTTTCAAGCATTATATTTAAACAGCAGCTCGGTCATAAAATATGCGTGTTCGTTCTTTCAAAAACTAAACTAAAGGGGTGTTAACCCTTTCGTATTCTGGAAAACTGACCATTACCGTAGCAGTAGACAAGGTCATCTTTGGTTAGTTACGCTTTACAACGACATTGTTTTGTTTTTGTATTTGTTTTAAATAAGATCAATACAAAGGGCTCATTTAAATAACTCTTTATCGTAAGATGGTATACAGTCTGGCATGCAAATCAGTTAAAACCGGATGTTGAAATTAAAAATAGGCCTTCATTTTCATTATTATATTATGATAACATAATTTCAAGGAAAACTTTTAGGTGTTCTTAAAACAACAAAAAACTAAACTGTCGAACTACCAATAAAATCGAATGATATTTAACATCTAACAGCTTGTATATGCAATAAGAAGCAGGAGTTAAAACTAAAGACCATGAATTTTAGCTCGTGCACATCGAATTAAGCCAAAGTTTGACAAGTAAATATATTTTCGATTGTATCAGCAGAAATTAAAGTTTACTGGTAAGACAATATAATTGTAATCTCAATCAACTCGAAATTCGGTTAATAATATCATAGCTATTCGGTTGTTAATAAATTTGACAGCCAAATTTTATGTTTGTGTTCTTCTAGATCAGCCATGCCCAAACTTTTCGACTGTTACTTGGGGGCCAAAAAAATATTTTTCTGGAAAACTGAATTAAAGTTAACCTAAATTTTTAGTAAAAAAAAAAGTCAAATTTAATTAGAAAATCTTTATTTAATGTAATAAATGTAGTTGTTTACAATTAGTGCTTAATTTTTCAATATCTGGATCAAAATTAGTTGTTCTTAGATTGCGACGGACTTTTATTTTGGTTCATTATAGAGAACGTTTGTATGCAAATGTATGTTAATCCAAATATAACCAAAATTTTTTATACCCTCCACCCCAGTGTGCTGAGGGTATATATAAGTTTGTCATTCCGTTTGTAATAATTAGAAAAAAAATTCTGGACCCAATAATATATATATATATTTATGATCCTTATAACAAGCGGAGTTGATATAGCGATGTCCGTCTGTCCGTCTGTGGAAATCGGGATCACGAAAGCAATCGGAGAGCTAGGGTGCTCGTTTGCATAAAAAATGATTCACAGACTTTCTGACAAGTTTGTTATTTAAAATCGTCCAAATCGGTTGAATAGGTCCCGAGATCTGAATGAAGAACTAAAAAAAGTCTTGAAAAATATTATTTTCTATGATGTTCTTGTCACGATCACGGCCTCAGTAGGACAGCTAGGATGATCATTTTTAGTGAGAATGATTCACCAAGATCGTGGGTAGTTTTCTGTTTTAAAAATCATTAAAATCGGTGCAACAGGTCCAGGGAAATCTCTGAAAAAGTAAAAAACAATTAAAAATATGATGTTTCTACATATATTGTTCTTGTTGTTATTCTAAATGTTGTATTGTTGTCATAGCTGGACTTGTTGTTTTTGTGGTCGTTGTGGTAATAATATTATAAAAACTAACCCTTTGTAAATTTTTTTTTATCAACTCTGGTAGAAAAATTTTAAAGTTTCCATTATTATTATTATTTGTCTTTATTTTTCCATTACAACAAGATTTACAATCTTATAATTAAAGTAATGGATTTTTACAAAGTAATGATGAATAAGTACATTTAAAAATACACAGTATATAAATAGTACACAGTATAACAAAAAAAAAATTAATTTAATAAATAAAACCCAAAAAGATAAAAAATTAATAATAAAAAAATGATTAATACACATGAAGCATAATGGGTTAATTTAATAAAAATATATAAATAAATAAATATAAATATAAAAGAAATAATTTTTTTTAAAGAAACAAAATATATATATAAATGAGAGCTGAAATCAATTACATTTTATTAATTATGAGTGAAATTGAAATAGTTCTTTCCTAAATTGCTGAGCGTTGCTTATAAATTGAATGGACGAGGGTAGCATGTTCCAAAGACGAACTGAATTAATATAGAACTGCCACTCAGATATTAAGCTTCGATATCTTAAGTGTATGATATCGTTCGATCTTGGTGAACGTGTAAAAAGTAATCTTTCGGACAAGTAAGGCGGTGCACGTGTATATATAATTTTGTGTAGCAGTAATAGCGTTCTTATTTTCATTAAATCAGTAAGAGTCACCCCATATAGTTTTTTGGAATATTGAGATATATGATCATATTTTCTTAAATTAAAAACATATCTTAATATTGCATTATACGTTGATATTAGTTTTTTTCGACTTGTAAAATCGCAACTTGCATATATTTCACATCCATATAGTAGAGTTGGTATTAAGTAGGTTTTTGCTAATAAACTTCTAATCTTAAGCGGTGTAACATACTGGGTGTTCCACAGTGTCCGTAGTATTGCATAAGTTTTCCCTGTAGCAGCATTTATATGGTCGCACCATGTGAGAGTGGAATTAAAAGTGATACCAAGATTCTTGGCTGTTGATACAATTTCTATTTTTTGATCATTAAGCATTACAATCGGCTCAAAAGGTAACTTCAAAGTTTTCTTAGCTATTATTAAACACTTAGACTTTATAGGATTAAGACACAAACCGTTTATATTTGCCCAGTCATGAATGTGTTTCAGATCTCTGTTTAGTTTTTCAAAACAATCGTTTATGTTGCTTAAATCACTACTTATATAGAGTTGTACATCGTCAGCATACATGTGGACATTACAGTATTGTAAATGTCGCACTAAATCGTTGATGTAAATTGAAAATAATAGTGGTCCTAGTATTGATCCTTGTGGAACTCCTTTCAGAACAGGCAATGGACTTTAAATTTTATTGTTTGCAAATACAGATTGGCGACGGGATGATAAATATGATGACATTAAACGTGTAGATAGAGGAGAAAAATTGAACAATTTAAGCAACTTCAGGCAGAGAACTTCATGATCCACAGTATCAAATGCTTTGGAGTGGTCAAGAAGAACAAGGAACGAGATATTTCCATCGTCAATTTTGCTACGTATTTCTTCAGATACATCAATAAGGGCTGTTATGCAGCTGTGTTGTGGTCGAAATCCTGATTGCCTATTTGTCAACAAATCATTATTATTGACGTAATTACTTATTTGACCATGGAGTAAATGATCAAAAACTTTTGACAAATACGGTAGTATTGCAATTGGTCGGTATTCGTTGTTTGGTTTTGGGGTGGGTATGATTTTCGCATATTTCCAATTTTGGGGATAAACGCTCTTAGTAATAATATTATTGAAGATGTACGTGATATAGGGTAACATTAGCGGAATAATAGCTTTCATAAATTTTGGATGAATGTTGTCAACCCCAACTGCATTTGATTTAATCGCGAGACAACTGCATAGAACATCCGATTGATTTACACAATTAAAGTTAAAACAATTACCAGAAATAGTTGGACAGTGGTCATAAAAGCTTTTATTCGGACGAACATTGGGAAGATTTGTAAAGGACTCGTTAGATCATTTTTGTCATCGCCACGAGCCTGGCTGTCGATTGGGTCACGGGAAAGGGGTTAAAAATCAATCCAAAATTTTTTCGACAAGCAGACACTACGAGTTAATATAAAGGGAGTAAAAATTCACCAACATCTAAAGTAAATAATGTTAAACTACCTAGTTGTTAATAAAAAAAAAAGCAATGCAATTTTACCAAACAAAATTTTATGTATTAATTTATTTAAAGATAATACGAAAATAACTTTTGATGTTGTATTTTTTGTGTGTAATATTTACATATATGTACATACATACATATATTAAATAACAAAGTAAAATACATATATTCTATACATGTATATTCATAATAACCGCATGTTAGAAATAAATCGGTATATTATTTTATTTATATAAAATTATCCAATATGTATTACCAGTTTAATTATAACCTTAGTTACGTGTTCTATTTTCAATACATTTTTACACAATGCGTGTTGATGTATACAACAGTAAAGCATTCTAAGCTGCTTATTTGGATCAAGCGTGTGAACCTTCTCTTGAATCCTTTTCTGCAGGCAAACATATGAACCCGTTAAGTTTAGGGATCCATCGGTAGTCAGATTAACAAGATTTTCCCATTTAATAATATATTTCAAAAAACCTTTTTCAATTTCGTTAATAAGTTCTGCACTGGTAGTTCTATTTTTCATTGAAGCCATGTATAACAGTTCCGGGATAATTTTAAATTCCTCATTAATTGACCGAACAAAAATCAGTAATTTTGCAGTATCTTTTCTATCGCAGCTCTCGTCGAAGTCTATGGCACAGTAAGGATTATTTGTATTTTATAATTTTTTGACAGCTGCTCATTTAAATTATCAATGATTTGCTCAATTCTTCGCGTAACAGTTTGTCTGTACAGGAACATACTTTCAAATTTTGAACTTAGTCTTGAACACAGAAATTTAGAAACACCTACCATACAATTTTTTACCTTGTTTCGCAATATTATAAGAAACAAAAAGCTAGCTTTTGTAGCTGCTTCTTGTAGTTTATCTTGCCGTGTGAAAATATTTTGCTGGCTCGTCAATACATTATAGAAATTCTTAGCATGGGCTTTATAGCCTTTATCCTGCAGATTTGGAGAATAGTTTGGATGTACACTTTCGAAATGTGTTTTTGAAATTGTACTCTTTTATAACTGCAACCGTTGCTCGACAAATTAGGCATATTGGTTTATTCCTAAATACCGTGGAAAATTATTTCCATATCCAGTCTTAAACTTTCGACTTTTTTTTTTTCGTAAACCCATTGTTTAAATTTTTTTAAAAATGAAATAAAATTTTGATTATTTTACTCCTTTCTTCGCACTATGCACATATTTCCCTTTTTAATTTTATTTAAAAAATTTTAACTAATAGATGGGCGAAGAAAAGTGCATAGTGAACTTTTAGCTATTTTCTTTTAGTTCCCAATTTTTATAATCTTTTTGTTCCAAGTTCCATATTTTAATATTCTCTTTGTCTAATTCCCTTCCAATTTCCAAGTTCCGAAATTTGAATTTTGTTTAGTACCAATTATTTTTTTTTAGTTCCAAGTTTTTATTTTCTTTTTGTTCCCTAAGTTTCAGTTTCAAGTTCAATATTGATGAGTTTTAATGTTTTTTCTATAAATTGTACTAGAAGTTTTGGAAAAAATTTTATTTTTTCTGTTTTATAAAATAAATAAAAAAACATCATATTTAGAATTTTTATTAACTAAGCGGCCCATATAAACTATTTTTTTTTTTATCATAAACAGCGGGCCATACAAAATATATTGATATTGTAAGATTTACGAATGTTATTCCTAAATAAACCATTTCTACAAACATATTTAATAACATTGTTATTAAAAAATTTGACATTTATCTTAAGAGATGCAACAAATTTGTTGACTTTTCTATTTTGTCATCGAAATTTTAATGTGTAACATTTTAAAAATTAATATTTTTTATCAAATTATTCTTTTAATAGTTTTACTTACCTTCTACAAAATGAATGGTATAAGAAGTAAAAGAACAAATTATTACATAGCATAAGCATTATTTTATTATGCATAAAAAGTCAAAACGCATGTTTTTTAAAAGAACTTACAAGTTATACAAGTAACAAGTTTGTTGCTTCAGTCTTTTGTTTTTTTTTTTTTATATTTTTTTTAAAATATACTCACGCTTAACTACCACATAATGATCTCTTTTTTCGTCATTTCTTGTATTTTTTTTTTTTTTAATTTTACAACATTTAAACTCACTTGGGTTCACTGAACGCCAAAATTCTCCATCTACAGAAAAAAAAAGAAAAAGAAAAAAGTGCCCAATGGTCAATTTGGTGTTATTGACCCTTTGCATAAGATATAAACAAACAAACACAAAAAATATATATAAACTCATATACAAATATATATAAATGGAAACAACATAACACAACACAACACAACTCAATACAAAAGAAAGAACAGTTGCTTAATAATTGAATGCGTTGTCGTTGAAATGGAAAAGACAAGAAAGAGAGTGTTTTTTTTTTTTAAATATATTTCATTATATATTTTGTTTTTGTGTTTTTTTTTTTTGTTTTAATACTAACTTTTAAAGAACATTATAATTAATGTGTCCTTAAATTTTACACAGACACTATGCTCAAAAAGAAAAATTGTAGCTTGTATTAATCACTTAATTTCTATAAAAAATGATTTTCATAAAAATAATGTTTGGCTGCACGGTCCGTCAACACACATTTCGCTCGTACCGAATATAATATATGTTCGACACTAGAAACCAAAGAGAGGGAAACTGCACTTATAGTTTTTTACTTCGTCAGTTTGTTTCACTTAAAAGGAGTCTTAAGTTTGAAAGGATAACGATTTTTAATTTGTTTTTTCTTTGGTCATTTTTCATATATTTTGGGCAAAAATTCATATTTTTTTTTTTTTTTTTTTTTTTTGGCAATTTTTAACTTTCGTGTAATTTTTATTGGTTACTTTTTTCATGTTTTTTTTTTTTTTTTTTTTGGCTATTTTTCATTGGGCGATATTTCCTAGAGCCTGAATTTAAATTTATATTTTTTTGTTTTGTTTTAATATTCTTTGCTTTTGCCCTTTATTCTTTTTACAATTCTCTACGAAATAGGTGATATTTTTTTGCTTACCGATCAAAGCCGAGTTCTTATACTATGTATAACTAAATATAAAAGCATTAACTCGGAAATATTCCCATGATTTTTATACAGCAACAGGGTTCTGATTTTGGAAAAATAATTTTTCAACAACAATTGAGTTGAATAAAAAAAAACTGGATATTTTTTAAGCATACTATTTTGTTCATTTACGCAGAATTTTTTTTTATTGGTTTATCAAAAGGTGGCTTATTATTTTTAAAATGAAATCAAGTTTGTTGCAGAAAAGTTTTTTTTTATTTTTTTAATTTTTTTTTTTGTAGAAATTTCATCGTTGTTTGTGCAACTGTGTTCATTCGAATATTAAACAGATGCATTCATTTAAAAATAACTTTATTTCAGATTTATTTTTATTTTCGAAAGTGGGTGTGTTTGTTTTAAATGACTTTTAAAACTGGTAAAATTAATATGTTAAAACGGTAAAACAGTAAAATGTAAATTAAATTTATTTATGATGAATTATATTCTAACATTTTTTATATTTTTTTTATTTTTGGAGTTTGTTGAACTCCAGCAGAAAAAAAGTTATAAGCCAGCCAGCATTGTTATATTGTTAGCTTCAAAATAACATAAAAACAAAAAAAGAATACAATAAAACAAAGTTCGTTGGCCTATGGTTGAACTTAACATTTGTTGTACGCATACAAATGAAAGAGTTTAAAGAATGAACTAACAACCATCATCCATCGTTTCAAACACTGACTAGAAATATAAAAAAAAATTATGTACAATAATGTAACACGTTCCATCAACAGAAATTTGTTTACGTTAATAAAGGCCCGTAAGCCATTTCGTCGTCAACAAAAAAAAAAAAAAAAAAAAAAAAGAAGTAATTTGTTAAATTTTTTTTGGCTGTTGGTGGCTTTGAAGAAGAAGAACATTCAACAGAGGTCACAGGGCAATTCATATGAACTTTTGCAATTTATGTCCACTAAATCGAATCGAAGACTCCTTGACAATATTTGTCGTTAAAAGCAGTTTAAAGCGAATTAGAAAATGAAAAATAACATAATTTCAATCAAGTATACTGTACACTGTGTGCTATTCAAAGACGTTAAGAAAATTCATGAATTCTATGTATTTTTCTTATTTTTCTTTCTGTTTTAATGTGTGTTTGTTTCTTAAGTCTTTAGTTTTTCTTGTATGCTTGATGCATTTAAGAAGAGAAAGGCTTTCTTTTGAAATTTTCTTAAAGAACTGGTCATACGTGAAACACGATTTGCAACGAAAGTATGCAGTGCTGCTTATTCTGCAATAATCTATGGTTGCTGTTGTTGTTAGTTAAAGCAACAATCAACACAGCCACAGTCTTAACTGCAACCAAATGTCTAATAACGCGGAAATAGTGCATTGGAGTTCAGCAGAGTTTGTTGAACTCTTCGAAAATGTTAAAATGTTCAAAGAATTATGTTTCAAATAAGAAAAAATAAATAAAAAAAAATTAAGTCACTTGTTCTATTAAAAATTTTTATTACTATAATAGCACATATACATCTCGAATTTCTCATGAATTTTCCTTATAGTTTGATTAATCAGTCTTAAATTTTTCTCAATTAATATAAAGGTATGTAGATGTGTGCAGCATTGTACGTATGCTATGAATACGACAGAATACATTGTAATTTTTCGTATTTATTTTATTTATTTGTTGGCCTATAATTGTTGTTTGTTCATGGCGTTGAAGCTAAACGAAAGTTCAATGCTCTTTAGTAAGCCATGTCAACAACAATAAGCGCTTCATATTGACGCTTCTTATACTTCTCTTTCTCTTCTTTTTGGGCTTTTTCAGCCTGTCGTTCATAAGAAAATAACAACTCATAAAAACTTCTTCTACGTTCAAGAGCTTCAGCAAGAACATAAACAAAATATTCGCAGAACTTTCACCAATTGGTTTTGCTTTCGAAGATTTTATTTTGTTTTTGCGTTTGGTTTAATTTTCCATGCATACATAAACGAACAAATTTTTTTCTTTTGTTTTGTGTGTGTGTGTGTTTGTTTTTTTGTGTGTTTACCAAAATCTAAAAAAAAAAAAACGAAGTTTCGTTGTGCTCTTCAAGAACCTTTTGCTGTGCTTGTCTATTATTGTCTCATTGTATTTCTGAGAAAAGAATGCCAATACATAGACATAGAATATTTTTGTTCAAGTTTGTGAAGGTGACAAGTTCAAAGTAGGACCGAATTTAGGGTGACATAGAATATAATTGCAACTATTAACATTTTAATTGAAATCTTATTAAACAGAAAAAGGTTATATTAATGAAGACCACTACTTCACCACTTCCAATTGTTTTTAGAAAACATCAAATGATTTTTAGAAAATATCAACTGATTTTCAGAAAATATTAATTTAAATTTAGAAAAAAAGTCATAACGCTCTATATAAAAACATTTTTTTTAAGTAGTACATCCATTCGCAAAATTTCTTGTAAACAATAAACATGTTTTTCAAAACGATGACTTCAAAATCAGGTGCCAAGATCCACCAGATTTCTGTCCTGGTTTTTATACTGCTGCTGATAAAAAAAAATCATATGAGTCCGATCACAGGGGAGATGGGTAAATATCTAGTAATCAAAGATTTTTTATGGTACTATTTTAAAATCAAACAGAAAGCGTCATATACATATGTATCACTTATAGCAATCAACTGCAGGGGCTTTGCTAATATAAAAATATATATTATTATTTATTATTTCAACCGATTAGTTTTTGGTTTTTCGTTTTTCATTTCCCATTTTTTATTTTTAATTTTAAATTTTTTATTTTTAATTTTTTATTTTTGACTTTTCATTTTTAATTTTTTAATTTCTCATTTTCTATTTATCATTTTTAATTTTTAATATTTCATTTTTAATTTTTAATTTTTTATTTTTAATTTTTTATTTTTAATTTTTTATTTTTAATTTTTTATATTTGTCATTTTTATTTTTCATTTTTAATTTTTCGTTTTTCATTTTTTATTTTTCATTTTTAATTTTTCGTTTTTCATTTTTCATTTTTCATTTTTATTTTTCATTTTTCGTTTTTCATTTTTTATTTTTCATTTTTTATTTTTCATTTTTCATTTTTCATTTTTCATTTTCCATTTTGAATTTTTCGTTTTTCATTTTTTATTTTTCATTTATTATTTTTCATTTTTCATTATTGATTTTTTATTTTTAATTTTTCATTTTTCAGTTTTTATTTTTCATTTTTTATTTTTCATTTTTAATTTTTTATTTTCCGTTTTTTATTTTCAATTTTCATTTTTCATTTTCAATTTTTCATTTTTCATTTCTTATTTTCCATTTTGAATTTTTCGTTTTTTATTTTTCATATTTCGTTTTAAAACAGTCATAAGTCACATCGATTTTATCTTACGTCTTACATGTTACGCTGTTTTTGTGATTGTATTGTGAAATAGAAATTTACCCCGCTGCGCGTATAGTTGTTTACACATCAAAAATTCAGACCTATTCTTTTACTGTTAGTTTATTTTCCACTGGATAATATTTATTCAAAATATTGGCAAACATTGTCTGTGATTGCAAATCATCAATAGAAATAATAATAACTTTTCGGTATTGTGGGGTAAACGGCTTTTTAATTCTGAAATTCAATTGATATTTTCTGGAATACATTTGATAATTTCTGAAATACATTTGATATATTTTGAAATACATTTGATGTTTTCTGAAAATCAATCTAACTAATTCTAGATGGGTTAAGTGCAGTTGAAGATACAGGGTTCAATACATGCTAAACTGATTGGAAAGATTGTGCACGTAGAAATCAAATTCATTTTGGCTACGTATTTTTTTGCCAAATATATTGCGGTAAAGTTTATTATACCAGAACACCGACTTGATTACATTGATTTTCTTACCTGTAGATATTTTATTACATTAGACAATTTCTGTTTATAAAATCGAAAATTTTTGAACAATTCAGTTGGCGCAATTTTTTTCGTTTTCATAATCAAATTTGAAGTAAAAATTGTATATGTTTAAATTTGATGAAACATATGGCCATTAAAACCCGAACAACAATTAAAAATTATGAAAATAAACATAATATGTTATAATTTTTATTTTATAAATATTTACAAAAGTTGTAGTTAGCTTATAAAAAAACAAGTGAGAAAATTATACCCTAGACTTTTTCTCTTAGTTCCAACTAATTGGATATAGAAAATATGCTTAACCGAAATTTGTATTGTTTTGCAAAATATATACAAACCAAATTTGAGAAAAATCTGTCCAATATATTTTTTAGCCATAGTACCCATATAACGATAAATCCCTATCTTCAGTTCAGTCTATAAAAAATCAGAAATATTGCACAGATTTTTTTTTTTTTTTCCAATTTTGTTTATATAAGTTTTTGAGAAAAGCAAAAGACTTTAAGGTCAGATTAAATATGGTCATGATCGGTCTATTTTTTGACTTAATCCCCATACAAAATTAGCATTATACATGAACTTCATATCTGCACGCCACAAGTTAATAACAACTAGGAAATTTTATTTTTTCATTAAATTTTTTATACCCTATACCACTATGTGGTTTGGGTATAATGACTTTGTGCTGCTGTTTGTAAAAACCAAAAATATTTGACCTAGACCCATCTTTAATTATACCGATCGAATCAGAATCACTTTCTGAGTTGATTTAACAATGTCCGTCCGTCCGTCCGTCCGTCCGTCCGTCTGTGTGTCCATGTAAAGCTTGTAATCAAACTGCAGGTCGCAAATATGAATATATTTTGATGAAATTTGGTATATAAGCTTTTATCGGCCATGGGATGAACGCTATTGAAATTGGTGAGAATCGGTCCATGTTCAGACCTAGCCCCCATGCAAATTACCCATATGAAATCGACATAAATTTCCATAAGATCCAAATTGTCATATAGATCTTACTCAAATTGGGTTTGTATGCGTTCATTACATCCACTAATGAGTAGTCCAAAAATGATCCCTTTGACCCCATATAGAGCTGCTTCCCGATCTTCAGTTAAATCTATTAAAAAACAAAAATATTGCACTGATTCTTCTCAAATTTTGTTTGTACATATTTTTGCAAAATACAAGAGACTTTACCAAACATGATCAGGATCAGTCCATTTTTGGACCTAGTCCCTTTATAGATATAGCATCCGATATGAACTTTTTCATATCTGCAGCCAAAAAAATTAATAAAAATCCCACTCAAATTTGGTTTTTGCTTATTTTCAATGTCCAGTTAGTTGGGACTAAGAGACAGGGTTTCTAAACGCATGGTATAGGGTATCGTATAGTCGGTCTAGACCGACTATAATTTTCTTACTTGTTTCTTTCTATGTTTTTTAAATCTATATATATTAGGGTGACAGTCATTTTTTTTGAATTTCAAGACGTGCGGATCAGATTATTGTGACACTGTATCTACAACTTTAGTGTGAAAAATTTGAGCCAAATCGGACAAAGATTTCTGGACGCGCATTGAAATGAAAGTTCAAATATGTAAAAATTATTTTAAAAAAATAATTTTAATAATTATTTAAAAAAAATAATTTTTCACAAAAATTTCGATATTAATAATAATTGTGTTTCAATTAAATTAATTAATAAACCATAATCTAGAGTAAATTATCTTTCTAATAAAACAACAAAATCTATTATCGGTTGAAAAACAGCCAATTTATATAAAGTTCATCAGGCAATAAATGCGCCGCAGACCACTTGATTAAGAAAATCAAGCTCACATTTTTAAAGACTTTAAAATAATTTACAACAACAACATTTTTGCATTCTCCTGATACCAAAATGATCTTATGTAAAGTAGTTTGCATCTCGTCTATTGCTATGCAATTCTAAATTAATGTCAAATCGGTACGTATTTCTTAGCACTATTTCAAAACCTCCAATTTTACTTTTTCAATAATTTTGTTCAAGAAATTTACCGAAATCAGCGATTGGACTTCAGGGTCTTATTAAAAAAATATATGTGATTGAAAATGTCAAATATTGTAGGTATCCTATTCTTAATTTGGCGAGGGCAGCGTTTTTATTTCAGCGGATTTGAAGAAAAATGTGATTCTTCATACTTTTTCAACTTTTAGCTACATCTTTTTGGTGTTTTCATATTTCAAATATCTTTTGTGAAAATATTATACTACTTGATATAAGATATCAAACTTGTAAATTAGTGTTAAATTGGAACACTATAAACTGTCCCTCTTTAAGTTTAAAGGTCAAATTTGAGAAGATTTACATTTTTTTAAAACAAAATATCGAAATAATATATATTTGTGGAAGGATTTCGATAAAACTTGTTAGTAACATTTTAATGATTCTAAGAAATAATATTTTGGACTTAGTTTCTGATATTGACCCATGGGGTACTCTTGATGTCAAAATTACTATATAAAATATATGTTTGTGCAGGGATTGTGACAAGACTTCTCTCGATTTTTTTTTTAATTAAGCCTTCAGTACTCTTCAATATATGTGACCTTCTCCGTGACATATATTCGATATTTTATTTAAAAAAAGTGTAAATCCTTAAATTTGACCTGTACATATTTAGGTGTTGAAAAAATCCATAATATTAATAGGCAAGGCGATTTCTTGTGACCGATGTAAGTTTCACAGTTTTACCCCGATTTTGACAAATAATGTATCATTTGA